>CACTHL010000355.1:0-369007 GCA_902712375.1 Dioscorea dumetorum
TTGACCTCTTCCTTTCTCTCCTTCTCACAAGATCGCCTCACCCTCCTACAACACCCGCCCGGCCATTTCCATCTCCACATGGGAAGCACCACCATCACTGTACCACGGCAACAGGGGTAGTTATTGATATCTCGTAGCCAAAGAAGGCTCACCCCATCCAGATCTTGAAAATAAGAACCCCAAAATCATCTTGGCAAGAACCTTCATTTGGAGGAATGAAGACAAATCGGAAAGAGACCACCGCCGCCGCCCCATTGCTAGATGTTTTGGAGCTTCAAGGGTTTCCAAGTAGAGCACCTCGAAAACACTTCACCGACGACAAGTGCCTCCGGATTAGCACTCCGACGAGACCTCGACCTGAGCTCCACCTCCATCAACAGGCTCGCCGCGGATCTCGACATCCCTCCGACCTCAACCCGACATCCTTCCCTTGACGCAAATTCCGGTGCAATGATCAAGCTGACTTCTTTGCTTTGTTTCGGTGATTGTCGATATATATATATATATATATATATATTAAAAAAAATGGATACTTATGTCTTCGTTGTGGTGCTCCCGGAGGTTTGTCACCGAAACCTCCATCATTCTAATGTGGTGCTTGACGGCACCAATTACATTCCACGGCAGCTCAGCGTCAAGCAAATCCTTGACGGTATCCGTGTTCTCGGACATGTTGATGGCACCTCCATTGCACCCGTTGCTTCTAACCTATCTCGACATCATCTTGGCTCATCCTTGGAGACCTCCGCTCTTCTCACGACATTTGGAGCGGCACGAGAAGTGGGCCGCCACCGACTCCACAACCAAGATGATTATATGACAGTTTGTCACTCTTGATATCCATACCCAAATAGCGGATCTTCCGACAACTCGCGACATGTGGGACTATACGGAACATCGCTATTGTGGCTCCAATCACGCCCAACTATACACCTTGTACTAGGCTCTTGGTAGCGGTGTATTGTAGGCTCAGCATCGGATTGACTCTCACACCTCCCTTACCGCACTACTCATGTTGTTCAACTTCTCACCGTTGCGAAGTCATGCGCTCGTCACCAACGTCATGAAGAAACCCGTCGTATGTATGAATTCATCATGTGTCTTCGCCCCGAGTTCGAGTCAACTTGGCTCCAGTTCGCTTCATCCGCTTTCTACATACTCTTTAAAGGAAGCCTTCGCATTTGTTTGTGCTAAGGAGACTGTTATTTATACCCTTCGCGTATATCCTTTCTTGTACGTCATGGCGTCTTAGGAGCTATCTCTCCTCCTTCGATGTGATTTATTTTGGTTGTAAGCTCATAGCAGCTACAATATCCCTATCCTTTGAGTGTGTCTCAAACTCACATGTTCCTTTTGAGCTTGTTCATTATGATGTTTGGGGTCCTGCACCTTTTGTATCTAAAGAAGCAATCACTATTATGTTATTTTTATTGATAACGACACTCGCTTCACTTGGCTTTATCTTATACATCATCGTAGTAAGTTATTGTCTATCTATTGCTCATTCACTCTTATGGTGCACACCCAGGTTCTCTGTCTCTATCAAGACCTTTCGTTCGATTCCGGTGGTGAATATACTTCTCAGGCCTTTAGTACATTTTTGTCCTCTCGAGGGTACCTTGCCTCAATTATCTTGTCCCGGGACTCATCTTGAGAATGGGGTTGCTGAACATAAGCATCGCCACATCTTGGAAACGGCCCGTGCTCTCACGCTTGGTGCCTTTCTACCTCCTCATTTTTTGGGCGGACGTGGTTAATACTGCTATTTATCTTATTAACCTACAACCCTCTTTTCACATTCAAAATCGTAGCCCAGGTGAGTGTCTATATAGCACACCTACTCGCTTTGATCATCTTCGTGTATTTGGTTGTCGTTGTTTTGTCCTGCTATCACCTCGGGAGCGGACAAAGCTCACTGCACAATCTGTTCCTAGTGTCTTTCTGGGTATAGTCTTGAACATAAAGGCTATCGTTGCTAATATCCCATCACTCGTCATATTCGCATCTCTCGTGATGTCACATTTGATGAGTCAACACCTTTCTATGCTTATCCCTCTTCCACTATGTCTCCTCTCTTGTCCTTTTTCCTCCTTACGCTGAAAATACTCCTTAAGTATCTTCTTCTCGTACTTTAATCGCTCCATCTCCAAAGCTTCTCTCTCATTCTTCTTTTGTCCCATCTTTTTCCTTATCTATTGATTCTTCCTCGCTTCCTCCCGTTCATCCACTTGTCCGTTTTTCTTATCACCGTCGGAAACCCGCCACGTCTCCACCTCGTCCGGCCTTCTCGACACCTCTCCTACTACGATTCGGCCCCCTGAAATATCATCTCACACTTATTCTTTACGTAATTGCTCTTCTTTACATCCTCCTAATTGTTACGCCTCTACTAGCACCAGTGTCTCAAACGTTCATGAGCCAGAAAGCCACAGGGAGGCAGTTCAGTCACCTAATTGGCGGAATGCCATGGCAAAGGAGCTCGACGCCTTGTCTCAAACTCACACATGGGATTCAGTTCCTCTCTTCTCATGCTGTTCCCATCACCTATCGCTGGATCTAGTGGGTGAAAACCCGTTCTGATGGGTCTCTTAAGCGCTATAAAGCGTGTTTGGTTGCTCGTGGTTTTCAGCAGGAGTACAGTCGCAATTATGAGGAGATCTTTGCTCTAGTGGCAAATATGCACACTGTCCGTACTTTGATTGTTGTTGTATCTGTTGGTGAGTGGACCTTTTATCAGCTTGATGTGAAAAACGCGTTTTTACACGAGTACTTGAAGAAGGAAGTCTATATGACTCCTCCTGGTCTTTAGCTGCCTCCGGGGTCTGTTTGTCATCTGCGCCAAGTCTTTATGGTCTCAAACAGGCTCCACGAGCCTGGTTTGAGCGGTTCAGCATAGTTGTTGAGACTGCTAGTTTCACTGCCAGCATTCATGATCCAGTAGTATTCGTTCATACCTTCTCTCGAAGCCGTACCATTCTTCTTCTGTATGTAGATAATATGATCCTTACTGGGATGATTCTGTTCACATTAATTTTGTGAAACAGAAACTGTGTGACACCTTCTTGATGACTAATCTGGGTCCGCTTCGTTATTTCCTGGGTATTAAGATCACTTCCCATCCTGATCGTTATCGTCTCTCAGCAACGCTACACTCTTGATCTACTTGCTCATACTGGTTTGACCAATACCCATACAGCTGCCACACAGATGAAGCTTCATTTGCAGCTCTAAGCTTCTGATGGTATTTTTCTATTTGATCCATCGCACTATCGACAACTGGTCGGCAATATAGTCTACTTGTTTGTCACTCGTCCTGACATTTCCCACGTTCACATCCTCAGTCAATTCGTTGCGGCCCTTATGTCTGTTCATTATGATCATCTTCTCCGAGTACTGCAATATCTTCGTGGAACTGCATCCCGTGGTTTATTCTATCCTCGACCATCCACTCTTCAGCTGCAAGCATATTATGATGCTACTTAGGCCAATTCTCCAGATGATCGAGTCTTTGTTACTAATTATTGTGTATTTCTTGGGTCTTTTCTTATTGTTTGAAAGACCAAGAAATAAGCAACTGTTGCCAAGTCCAGTGCTGAGACTGAGGTTCGTGCTTTGGCTTTTTAAGTTCTGGAGATACTCTTGACTTCGTTATATCCTCCAGGATTTTAGTATATTGCTTCCTGCTTCCATTCCTTTTCACTATGACAGTAGTAGTGCTTTTCAAATTTCTGCTAATCTGGTCAAGCATGAGCTGACCAAACACATTGGTGTGGATGCTCACTTCACCCGATGTCATGTACGCACCCAGTTCATGTCCCTTCACTATCTTCCCATAGAGGTCCAAGTGGCTGATTTCTTCACCAAAGCACATACGAGTGATCAGCATCTCTTTATGTTATCCAAACTCAAGACGTATGATCCGTCTTGAGTTTGAGAGGCAATGTTAGATGTATATACATATATTTATATGTTATACATGTATATTTGTATGTATACAGTATCTTTTCTCCCTATATGTAAACCATTCATGATCAATAACATGATTGAGGATCATTCTCTAACATCAATAACCACTCATGCCCTTAATAGTCCAATATCTCAATTCCAGTCTAAGGTAAATATGAAAGAAAAAATTCGCATAAGATAGACATAGCTACATGAGGCAATCAAATAAGGTAAATAGTAAATACTGGCAAGAGATGTGAAAATTGAATTCATCTGTGACCAACATAATGATTTAACAATAAAGGATGATAGAACTCACAAGTGGATAGCTCAAGCACCCAACCATAAAATGACCATTCTGTATCGTTGAAAAGAATTCCATTAAGATAAAAGAACAGGGAAAAAACTCATAATACTGTTAAATGTTGTCATTCATGCAATGAGTCCAGATGAATACCGTGTTCCGTTTCAATGCCATATTAGATTCGCGGCATACACCGCATGGCCTCACAATTTCAACAGCACTACCAGTATCTCCACCAGATCTGTTGCTTCTGCAGAATGTCTAAAAATAGTAACCATTTCTGATAGATAAACAATCGAACACAATCAAGCACATACCTCTCAAAGAAAAATCCCATTGCTTCAAGCAGTTTTGCTTTGTTTTGCCTTGCCTGAAAACATTTCAAAAGGTATTGCAAGAAGGCCTCATAGACAACATATTTACAAATATTAATTTCCTAAAAGACTTATGTACCATCCACAAATACCAAAAGCTTCACCAAAAGAGATGAGAAGTAAAAAGAAACAGCATGCACAGCAAAAAATCAATGACAAGAAAGCCTTGATTTATGGGTTTTTTTATAAAAAGAAATATTAATAATCATTCAAGTTGTGAAGAACTAATACTAAATTAGACAATTCAGCCACTTATCTTAACCAAGCTGAAACCATTAGTCATGATATATGTAACTCATAATAACAACTTGTATCATCCACCGACTCTGAAAGCATTTATAACAAATATGAGCAAGTAGTATGCGATCAATGTCATAACAAATGAATGCCAAGAAAAGAACAATTTGATCAGGCACAAGTGAGATGCCCCCTATCACAACATGGAAAATGAAACCCATAGGGGACGTTCACAAAATCATCATGAAGGAAATCTTAATATTTCTTGCAAAGTGAAATATGTCAGTTGAAAAAATTTAGCTCTTAAGGGGCTTACATCTAGAAAGCAAGCTTTCATCTGTTGTAAGCAACTCTCCAACACTTCAGATTTGATCTTTGTGCCCATGCTAACTGCTTTCATATCACACTCCATCATGGACCTAAGATATGGTTTCCACAGCTCATACCTGAATGTGCCAGATGAATATGCTGTCACACTAAATATGGCTGATCATAAGATTAAATTTCAAATTATATTATTAAAAAGTTATAATTGAAAGGAGCTAATGGGTAAGCATTCAATGGCTACGCCCTAGTTAAGGATCACACTTCCAGGGACTTAACTTCCAGTTCTACTTATCGAGTATTGCCACTGGAATTTTGAACATTGCCACATTATTAAGCAAGAAGCTATGCATGTGTACCTTGTTAATTAATGCAAGTTAGAAACAAATATTCACATAGTGAAACCTCCACGAATGACATTATGATGTGTAAAAAGAAACACATGGAACATGGAAATAAGCAGGTATGGTCAACAAGAAACAAGGGCAAACCAAGTAAATGAACAACAAGCATACTCTTCTCTATATGACTCCAGATAACCAGAGAGAAATTCAGAGCAAAAGCACAGAAATTCAGAGTAATAACAGAGAAATGGAGAACTGTAGACTAGTTCTTTGAGGGCTTAGTCCTCCTGAAAACACTATCCAAAAGTCAGCCTGACTTTTCCTTTGAGAACGCTCCCCCCTTTTTTATCTGAATCCTTACAAATTTCTTTTCGGAAACAGAGTTGCAGTTGCCACATGTCTTCTACGATCTTCCAGAATTTCCAGACTCACTATCTTATTCTTTCAGTGGCTAGCATATTAATAATTGGCGGTATCAAACTCGTTATGTTTCCCACAACTATTGCAACATAATAAAACAACAAAGTTTCAACTTTAGCAGATTGCATTACCAATCAAACGTGGATGAGGAACATAAAAGAGAGATATGGAATCAAAATCCAAACATAATTATATCTCAAACTTTACTTGAATGACAATACAAAGAAACAGATGGTATGCATATCTGTAAATAGCACAAACTATTAACATCTCCATGAAAACTGTCAAATGATGTTTCTAGGATAAAAGCATTTTTCTACTGTATGTAGATTAGCAGGTTGTATCATCGAGATCAATGGAAATTCTGCACATTAAATTTTATCATCATCTAACATTTTCCTGACTATTTCACACTAGCACTTCGCAGCATAAACCTCAAGCTTGGAAACAATGAGAGAGGTTTCTGTACCATTCTTTTTATGTTTTGACTGACAGGTTTACAAACTCGTGCAATGACTTCAAGATTTTGTACAACTAAATTTTCATTTTAGTACTGCAATTGAAAAGCGAAAAGAAACCTACCCCATCTCATCATAGGCCATCACCAATGCTTCACCCTGCCATTATTCTATAAATGGTTAGGAAAAGATTCAGTATAAGAAAAAGATTAAGTTTTCATGATAAAGTCCAAGTTTCATTGGAAATCAGATGATTGGTATAAAATCAAACCCTTAGAGCACAAACCAAAGAACAAGAGTTGCATGCTTCTTTTACAAAAGTGGCAACTTTAATGATCTTTAAAAAAAATAAGATGAAGAAAAAACCATAAAAAAAATATTAAAAGGTAAATCATAATCTGAAAATACTATTTCAGTTTACAAAGGTTTGGATCAGGCTCAATACGAACTAATATTTCAAGTTTCATCATCTTTTTTATTTAATTAAACATCTATAATATCAAAATAATATGAAAAATGATGAGGTGCATTGGAAAAAATAAATAACAACAAATACAGATCGAAATTATCTAGTTTACACTAAATTAAAAGAGTATAAGAAAATAAGAAAACAAAATCACATATGACTGACTTTATTGAGACCATGGGAGACCATGGGAGATGAACTACATGATTGAATATCATTACAAAGAAACAAAGGCTTATTTGGGAGAGACCATGGGAGATGAACTTATATGATCTGATATCATCACAAAGTGACAAATGCTTCTTTGAGAGACCACTAAAATTACAGAACATTATATAAACAACAAATGTTCCAAATTTTCAGATTTCCAAAGTCACATGCAACTCTGATTGGTTAATTGATTTGTCTGCAACATGGCTAGTCAAAATAGACTAGCATGTTTCAAAAAGTGTGTTTAGAGAAACTAACAATGGCACATTTGTCAATGTAGTATGTTAAAATATGTATCAGTTGAATCTCTAATCCTATTAGCTATGCTTTCAGGTTGAATCAAATCTAAAAAGTGTTGGGTTTTTATCTAACATAATTTGCATTACTAAATAACCCAACAAATAGAATCTTTAGGTTGTGAATTATGTAAGCCATAGCATACCATAAAATAGTGACCTGGTGAAACTAAAATTCACAATCCACTCAAGGTAAACATTGTTCATAATGGGCGTGTTCGAACTAAGGATTGTTATGTACAAATTATTATGTTAGCCATTATAAGATAGTATACTTTGGACACATGAATGTCATTATGTGATGTGATATCTCTATGAGCTCATATATTTATTTATTAGTAATGAGAAAAAAAGTGTTAGTACATAAAGGAAAAAGGATGCCCAAATAAGACCACTTACTAAAGCTCAAATCAGCTAAGGAAAGTCCAAAAATACAGAATTACACTAACAACATGAATTCTGAAACCTTTGTGCTTTATATAAACTATCTAGGTAAGAGATTGCCCACAATTTCTGGTTATACATAACCTCATTATTCAAGAAACAAACAATCTCTCAAAATAAAAAAGTGGCAAATTATCAAACTTACTAACTAATCATGCACATAAGTCTGCAGTAATTCAAACAAACTCATTACAGGAATAAATGAACAACACAAATCAAAACACTCTTCAGCCTTTTGATACAACTTCAATAATCACCTTAAATTGAAGTGTTTGTTAAACATTTTAAGAACTGTAAGATAACATTTGATAAAAAGAAAACACAAATAAAAGCTCTCATGCTCTTGTATCGTGAATCTGGAAAAAGAAACACCAGCAAAGTTTACTATTGGTCGGATATCACAGGAAAATGGTGAAACACAATGAATACCAAACTACCAAATAAAAATTGCGGAGAGGACTACTGAAGAAATGAATAGTACAAGATTTGTAGGGGAAAAACGTGTATTTGAATCCTTCGTTGCATAATGCCGATCAAGACACTTTTTTATATGATCATGCATCGTTGCATCGGTGCCAATAGCTGCCTAGAAATAATAAATGATAATCTGTAAGTTAGTGAATTACTAAAAAGACAACATACAACGTGACTGAAAATAAAATTATGGCTTAAAAGAAACACAAATGATCTCACATGTAAAGGCAGCATAACAAAGAACACACTAGAGAGGACCAGAAAACTCACTTTATCCATGCAACTTAGCAAATCAGATTCACTCAAAAGAGGTGGTGGCCTTGTCACTCCTGAATCAAGTGTCAATGATGTTGGTAGAAACTGCAAAAATTACAAGAACCAGAAACTATTTACTTCAGTTCCCAAGTTTCAGGAAGACCACAAAATTGCCAGTAACAACACAAATCTTTGCATACACACACACAAAAGCACATATATAAAACATTGATGTCAGAATGATATGTCTACGTTGCATATTTCCATTGCTAATGTTAAAAATGCTTGGCTTCATCGGTTCCAAAGATTTGAATCCATCCTTGGCAATGATGGCTCCTTCAAAATCATAATAACTAATAAACTTCAGCAAATGGGAAAAAATAACGTTAATGGATGAATTATTAATCCAACTGACAAGAAATGAAAAGAAAATAATTAACTCTGATACAATTTCTTACAAAAGAAAAATGGAAAAATCATACATTAGATACTGTCAAATCTGTCTGGCAACACATTTGATACAATAAAATAACATATCTGTCGAATGATTATAAAAGAAATGGCAATACATTGATGGCTGAAAATACAAAAAAAAAGATCAGATACAAAGATAACTGTGCATGATTAGGGCGTAGCTTCGGCGAGGATGAGGTAAGAGAGAGAGTTGATACAAAAAGAGACACGATCGTGCCCAAAAAATCAAGATGCTCAGACATTTGCAGCATAAACACAAGGACAGCACTGATACAAAATGATATAAGATGGTTCAACATAATATCAAAAAGGCAAAAGGAGACTAAAAGGCCAAGCATAGAAAGGGCATAATTTCAAAATAATATATTGAACAGCCCATATTAAGATTGTTATGGAAAGATCCTCACTTATATTATTGACAAAAAATGTGATTATAGGCATACGAAGATACGCTATAAGATACTATATATGCACAAATATATATATATATACACACACACGTACATGTATGTCATAGTTGTATATTTGTACATATATATATACATCTAACACCCCCCTCCCCCCCTCCCCCCTCAAACTCAAGACGGATCGTACGTTTTGAGTTTGGATAACATAAAAAGATGTTGATCTCGCGTACGTGCCTTAGTGAAAAAATCAGCCACCTGTACCTCGATGGAAGATAGTGAAGGGATACTGTTTGTGCGCATACATGACATCGGGTGAAGTGAGCATCCACACCAATGTGTTTGGTCGGCTCATGCTTGACCGGATCTACACCAATCTGAAGAGCACCGGCAATATCAAAGTGAAGAGGAGTGGGAGCAGGAAGCAATATACCAAAATCCTGTAGGATAGATCGAAACCGAGTACCTGCGAACGCTAGATGTCAAAGCCCGAACCTCGGCCTCGGCACTAGACTTGGCAAGAATTGCATATTTCTTGGTCTTCCAAACAACAAGAGAAAAACCAAGAAACACCACAGTAACCGATGAGATACTCGATCATCGGGAGAACGAGCCCAAGTAGCATAAGAATATGCACTGCGGGTGAAGAGTTGATAGACGAGGATAGAACAGGACTACGAGATGCGGTACCACGAAGATATCTCGGTACCCGGAGAAAATGAGCATAATAAACAGATGTAGGGGCCGCAACGGCGGATTGAGGATGTGAACGGCATGAGAAATGTCGGGGCGAGTGACGGCCAAGTGGACTAGGCTGCCAACCAAGCGTCGATAGCGACATGGATCGAGATAGAAGAATACCATCGAAGCTCGGAGGCTGCGAGATGGAGCTCCATCGTTGAGGCGGCGGTAAGAGTATCGGTCAAACCGGATCAAGCAAGGAGATCTAGAGTGTAACGCTGTGAGAGTCGATAACCATCAAGATGAGAAGTGATCTCAATACCCCGAAAGTAACAAAGAGGACCCAAATCGGTCATTAAGAATGTGTCCACACGGATTACGCTTCACAAAGGTAATGTGAGCGAGTCATCCCCAATAAAAATCACGTCATCCACATAGAGAAGAAGAATAGTATAATCTCGAGAGGAAATATAAAAAAATATTGTTGGATCATGAATGCTAGTAATAAAACTAGCGGTCTCAACAACCGTGTTGAACCTCTCAAACCAAGCCAATGGAGCCTGTTTGAGACCATAAAAAGCACGAAGTAGACGACAAAAAGATCCTGGAGGTATCGAAGGCCGGGAGGAAGAGTCATGTAAACCTCCTCCTTTAAGTCCCCGTGAAGAAATGCATTCTTCACATCAAGCCGATGAAGGATCCATCCACAACGGCCGCAACGGCAATCAAAGTGCGGGCGGGAATGCATATAAGCATAGTCATATACAACCACGATTGTACTCCCGCTGAAAACCAAAAGCAACCGGACGCGCTTTATAGCACTCAAGTGACCCATCGGAACGGGTTTTCACCCGGTAGATCCAACGACGAGGTAATGGGAACGGCATGAGAAGAAGAGGAACTAGATCCCATGTGTGAGTTCGAGACAAGGCATCAAGCTCTTACGCCATGGTGGAGACACTAGTGCTAGCGAAGCCTAACGTTCGGTAGGATGTAAAGAAGAGCGTCGCGTAAAGAATAAGTGTGAGATGGCACCTCAAGGTCGGAATCGGTAGTAGGAGGCGTCGAGAGAAGGTAGGCCGAGATAGAGATGCTACGGGTTTCCGATGATGATAGGAAAAACGAACGGGCGGATGAACAAGGGAGAGCGAGGAAGAATCAATAAATAACGAAAAAGATGGGACAAGAGATTAGATCTAGAGAGGGAGTAAATAAAGTATGAGAAGAAGGGCTGAAAGAGCATTCTTAGCGAAGGCATAGAAAAAGAACAAACGGGAGAGACGGGTGGGAGAGGTAGACACAGTGGAAGCAGATGAAGCATAAAAGGATGTGGACTCATCAAAGGTGACATCACGAGAGATACAAAAATGACGAGTGACAAGATCATAGCAACGATAGCCTTTATGCTCAAAACTATACCCCATGAAAACATAAGAAACAGATTGGGCAGTAAGCTTTGTACGCTCCCGAGGTGGGAGCAAGAAAAAACGACGACAACCAAAGACACGAAGATGATCGTGGCAAAGTGTGCCATATAGACCCTCTCGTGGGTTTTCACTCTTGAAGATGAAAAGAGGGTTATAGTTTAATGAGATAAACAGCAATGTTAACCGCGTCTGCCCAGAAATGAGGAGGTAGAAAAGCACCAAGCAGTAGAGCACGAGCCGTCTCTAAGATGTGGCGATGCTTACATTCAGCAACCCCATTCTAAGGATGAGCCCCAAGACAAGATAATTGAGTCAAGGTACCCTCAGAGGACAAAAAGGCACGAAAAGCCTGAGAAGTATATTCAGCGCCAGAGTCAAAGCGAAAAGTCATGATAGAGACGAGAGAACTAAGTGTGAACCATAGGAGTGAGAGCGATAGATAGACAATAGCGACTACGATGATGCATAAGATAAAGCCGGGGTGAAGCGAGTGTAGTCATCAATAAAATATAACATAATAACGATTGCTCCCTTTTGATACAAATGGTGCAAGATCCCAAACATCTGAATGAACAAGCTCAAAAAGAGCAGTAGTTTGAGATACTTAAAGGATAGGGACACTGTAGCTGCTTACCGAGCTTACAGACAAAAGAAACTACATTAGAAGGAGGAGAGACAGCTCCTATGACACATAACTAACAAGGGAGGACATATGTGAAAGACATAAATTACCAAGACAATGATGCCACATATGATGAGAGAGAATAACGGTATTACGGTGAGATATGTGCCCCATTGAAAAGGGAAAGCAAAAAGAATCCAACATATAAACTCCACTATGACGGTGACCAACTCCGGTCACCGTCCCACTATGATCTTACACACGACACGAGGTACGATCAAAAATAACCTAACAATCATAATCAATAATCTAACCGACGGACATAAGGTTCATGAATCGGTGAGGAATATTGGAGACGGAAAGTACTAGAAGAGAGATGACCATAGATGAAACGGGAAATAGTGTGCCATCGGCAATACGAACGCGGGTGACAAGAGAGGGTGGGCGTGGATGATGAAGGTGAGTGGCATCATGAGTCATGTGAAAAGAAGCACCGAGTCAAGAAGCCGAAGTGGACGGGAACTAAGTAAAGTAGTTGGCGCAACTTTGAACATGGTGTACATGACTAGAAGAAGAATCTCGCCTTATTAGATTGCTAAAACCGCCGGAATATCGCCAAAAGTTGTTGATCCGTAGGAGATAGAGTAGCGATAGAGGCCTGAAAGAATGTGGTGGGAGAGAGTAAGGCATGGGAAGAAAATGTGAAGTACGTGAAAGTACCGGTGGTAGGAGCTCGCGAAAGTCCACAATGCTTCTTCCGGCGATCCACGTTCAAGGTCGCCCACCATGCCACGGTAATGACAAGTCACGATCCTCTTCGAGTCGTGGGGGTGGCCGAAAAGAAACAAAGGGAAGTGGTAAAAGACAAGTAGGCGATGACGCTAGAGATGCGGCGGTAAAGCAAGAGGCGGCAAGTGCACTAGCCCCCCTGTAAAAGAAGTCCGAAGACGAGTCTCCTCGGCGGAAACAAATGCAAATGCTTCCTCTAAAGAGTACGCGGGAGGGGAGCGTGAAGAAGCTGGGCCCGCGTCAACTCGAGCTCGGGACGAAGATGCATGATGAATTCATACATGCGAAGTGTCTCATCATGACAACGGCAACAAGAACACGACTTAGAACAAGCGAGGGTGAGTAACATGAGTAGTGTGGTAAGGAAGTATGAGAGCGTCAATCGACGCCGGATCCCATAATACATGCCGTAGAATCGATCAACGGTGTCATCCCCCTTCGAAGGCTACCTAGAGTCGATACTTCCGGATACTTCCACATGTCGCGGCCCGGAGCCAAAGTAGCGACGTTCCGGATACTTCCGCATGTCGCGAGTAGTCGAAAGATACGCTATCCAGGTAAGCGTCCGATATATAACCATATTGGCTGTGGAGTCATCGGCATCCCACTTATCCATGTTACGCTCAAATGCTATAAGAGGAACGAGAGGTCTCCAAGAAGGTGCCGGCGGTGTCGGAGAGTGTAAGAGCGGTGGAGGTGCCATCAACATGTCTAAGCACACGTATGCGGCGAGGATCCATTTAAGAGTGAGTCGCCAAGGAATCTAGTTAGTGCCATTAAGCACTACATCATAATGTTGTAGGTTTCGATGACGAACCTTCGGAAATACTCCGTTGAAGTCGTAAGCATCCATGTTTTTTTTTCTTTTTGGAATAATAATATAATAATTTAACAAAAAGATTCCATCATCAACAAGCGGCAACCAATTCAAGATAAAATAAAAGATATTCACGCTTCACGTCTTTGGCAATCGGTCAAAGATTGGAACTTGTGCAAAATGGGCACATTTGCCAAAGTTCTCCGAAGCTTAAGCAAGTTGGGCTTTTGTTGGCCGGAGTTAAAACAGGTGGCGTAGAGGAGATTCAACACCGGATCGCCAATTTTACTAGCGCCAAGAAAATAGTTTAAGGCGAGATCAAGAGAGACGATCATGAACGGTAACTCAAGGATGGAGAAACAAGGTCGGTGACGAGATTGTTCTAGAGATACCGCTCTCTCAAGCTGGTCTCCGGGGGCCGGCACGGGCCGAAGGGGATGAAATCAAATAAGCCAAGTCTTTGAGATCGAGGTGGTAAGAAACGTTAAGAGACAAGGCTTCAGCAACTGGCGAAGACTCTGGCGCCGATCTCACCATAGAGATTGTTTAATGAGAGATCAAGATACTGAAAAGAAGAGCAGTTGGTGATCACCAGGATTTGGCCAGAAAAAGGTTGCCAGTGAGGTTGAGATGTTGGAGAGATGATTTAATTCTACATGTAAATAATGAAAATGAACTTTAAATTTATAAAAATGAACATTTATTTTAAAAATTTTTTAAATTATTCAATTTTTCAAAATTTTTACTGAAAAATAAAAAATTCTTTACCACTCAAAACCCTTAACCGAAAAAAACACAATTGTTATAGTAGTATTTAATATTCACACCCATGGTTATTATGAAATTATCCTAGCGTAGTATAAAAAGGTAATAATCTTTTTTGGATTAATGCTAATAACCCTGATTCTTTTGTTTCCTTTAAAAGAGTACGGTGACCTTGTTTTAATTAAGAATCACTTTGAGCTTATAGATTTATCAATGAATTTATTATTTTCATCTTATTTATTTGCTTAGTTTGTTTGCCTCTAACAATGATCTCTTCCTAGCACCATTACACCACTAAAGGCATTTAAATCATTCTATGTTTCTATATTAATAATTAAAGTAGAAAGCAATCAGAAGAAGGTTTTCTATAATAAAAGGAAATATATTTTTGATAAATATGACCGATGGAGGTCACTAATTGCAATGTTCATATGGTCATTTGAAAAAAGGAAATAATTAGTTAGGCAAGATAACATATTATCCAGCATTATCACAATGCTAATACTAGCGTCATGTGACCAAGTAAAATTATTCAACATGACAAACTTTAATATAGGAAATACAACAACATCCGTATGTTCTATACTACATATACCGTTATAGTCCAATAACTAGAATTTCAGACCAAACCTTGTCCAATGTACAAAGTTTGGTTGGGGTATAAACTAGTTTATCCAAGTTCCAAATTCCCACCCAAACTTAATAATTAGTAATAGGATTAATCCTTTCGATAAACTTAGCTCATTAAATAAATAATTAATTAATCAAAATGGCTAACGATGTATTAATATTAATTATTAATTGAAATGATATAATTTTAATTAAAACTTATCTTTTTTACTTAGGATCAACTAAGGCAAATCTAGATTATTTTAGGATAAAAGTTTTATTGCAAACCAAATTCAAACTCCAAAACAAAACCATAACTCATTTCAATCCTAACCAAACATATCTCATCGATCAAATTAAGCATTGCCACCTTAGATATATATCTAATCCTAATTTAAACAAAAGAACATATGCCAATGATATTTTTGTTTTAGATGTATATATACACTTATACATATACATATACATACATGTATACTTGTACATATATAGTACCGTATATGGTACTATATCTTCCTATATGTAGACACTCTCATTGTCATAATAGATGTGTGTGAGGATTATATTGAACCTTTCTCTATCACGGAGAGGTGGCCAAGGTTCGAGAAGCTCAAGTCTTTGCGGGAGAAAGAGAACCTAGATGGCCGGCAACAACGGGGGAGGCCGGCGGAGTGATGTTGTTGGACGGTACGGTGGCGGGGATAAGGCGTTGGCAAAAAGATCAAGAGAGGAGCAGTGGCGAAGGCTAGCGGGGTTGCTCTTTGGAGGAGAAGCAATAACGTGCTCACCGGTGAAGAGGAGCTAGCCGGCGATGATGGCCGGAGAAATCTGCTACCGTGAACAAACCCCTTTGTCGGCGGCCTCTCTCAACTCACTATCGCCGGCCCTCTCCCATTGGTTGCTACCGAGAAACCTTCAAGGTCGCCGCCTCACTCAAAGAATCCTTCTCCCTTCAAGAACACGATGACACCCGGCTACGATACCATGATAGAGAAAGGTTATAATCCTCACACACATCTATTATGACAATGAAAGCGTCTATATATACAAGTATACATGTATGTATACGTATATGTATAAGTGTATATATACATCTAAAAATTTTATCATCTCAAACATTGAGAGGAAGCATCTTAGAGTGCCAAATTCCAAGTGTTCCAACATATGAGATATATTCTTAAATACAGGGGCCCAAATCACTTTTTGTAAACTAGCTAGACCATTGATTAGGAAATCACATAAAAAATGCAAATTAATCAACCAATTTTTTGAATCTAGCCAAAAAATGGAGAGCTCACAACTGCCAAAGAACTACACCATGCCTTTTTGGCAATGCCACCCGAATTTTCAAGCGCTTTGTTCACAAATTGACAAGTTAATTCAATAAAAATCCAATCAACTACCTCCTAGAATGCAAACATACGGGCCACCTATAACAAAACAAGCCTATTCACTGAAATTAATCAAAGAAAATTTCATTGGAGAATATCAGATATCCGAAAGCATAATCAAAGGTGCCACTAGAGTTAGAAACACATTTCTATGACAAACTGAAATAATATTAAAACTACGTAAATCAAAGGACGAAATGCCACAGCAAGGGAGCATAATGATTAGGATGACTTCCCGTCCTCATAACAATCACATAAATATATTAACTCAAACCCACGTACTTTCAAGCTCCTAAACAACAACTAATATTAACTCAAAAAAAAAAAATGTCCGCACATAAAAAATTGGGAAAGGAAATCTAACATCAAACAGAAACTTGTTGATATCATGAAGAGAATTGTGAAGGGAATAATGAGTGTCTAACCTGCTGGCCGATAGTGTACGTTGGGATTATAGAATCACCCCAAGATTCAAATCGATACACATCCAAGTAATTCTTCTGCCAAATATGAGACAGTAATGTGAAGAAGCAAATAAAGGAAGAACCAAATGATGCTTGCTATTTGGTTAATTAGGTAATGCTAAATATATCATGAAGCAAACCTTAGTAATTCAGAAACAGATTTTAATAAAATAAACACTATGAGGAAAACCAACACAAAAACAAGCATGGTCAGAGATCTAATTGTTGCCTCCAAAATACTGCAGCGCCCACAGTTTTACCATCTTCACCTCCTACCCCTCAACCAGACATTCCATTTCTATAGATTTCTGGTGTCATTGCATATATGCCACCAAAGCACACTCAATTATATATATGTCAAGCAGCTAACAACAATTTGTGCTAATACAAGAAAGTAAAGCCTTGCTTAATGTACCAGAATATTTTCCCATGATTGATGGTACACTTAATGTGATCGAGTCACTTAATAACTAGGGAAGTATTTGGCAAATAAAATCTCAAACAAAGAATCTATAAGCATAACTTGAACTATAAAAGGTCGTATGCATGATATGAAATTAGATGTTGTGCATGTCATTCAGTTCTACAAAAGAAAAACATCTCATAGTTCAAATCTTCCAAAAAAATTTAAAATTATTAGGATTCCATAAATCCAAGATTTTTTGCAAGCAATTATTTGTCTAGACTTTATCTATTTGAAATGTAGATTATTCCTACTGATGTCGTTGCACAACTTACACCCATACTTTTGTATCAAAATTTTTTTTTTATCATAATCCAAAACCATGTATATGCTAGCAAGTGCCAAAAAAACAAAACAACAACAACTGCTACTTTGCTTATTGAACCTTATGAAAAAAAACGCAAAGGCTAAATTGCAATTTTTGTACCTGTATTTCGTCGCAATGTTCATTTTATGCCCATGTAGTCTTAAAATGACCAAGACAGTATCTAAACTATGCCCTTTTTGTTCATTTTGATCAATGTGTACTTTCAAAAAGTTCAATATGGTGAACTCTTGACATATGACCCTAATACATAATATCATTGTGTCCACTTTCTCCAATTGGCGTGTAATTTGGGACAAAAGTGGATGACGATATACCCTACAAAGCGTATTCAATTTTGACACATTAGCATCTTATAAGTTGTTTAAAAACTAAAATAATATTTTGGATTGGAGTAAGTGGATAAAATGATCATATGTTTTGGGTTCAGATGTCAAGTGACTGCTATATTAAATACTTTGAAAGTATAGGGGTAAAAATAAACATAAAGGCAAAGTACAAAGATCAAAAATGCACAAAAGCCAGTCCATAAATGTAATAAAGGTCAACATAATCAACATAAACATAAAAAAGCAATGACCGTAAGGGATAACTTCTTTTTATTAAAGTTCCACAACCAGTAAAGTACATAATAAAGGGAACATAATATTTTACAACATAAGTACATATACTTTCTGAAGATATTTCCCTGCAGTTAGAACTAGACAGCAGAAGATACACTGCAAGAAATGATACTTACAGCTACTATTGTCCGTCCAGATACAGAAAACTGTTCACCGGCAATATCAACTTCAACTGTAGTTTCAGCCCCAACAGCAGGTTGTGAGACACAAGCAAGGAAATGGCGCACAACAAGCTCATATATTCTCTAGAAAAAACATGAAAGCGGACAGTTTAAACATTTTAGCTTGTCAGAATTTGAAAGAAGCTCTCAAGTTAACAATATGAAATACAGCGTATGACATTTTTTTGTTCTAAAAGCTACACTTTCATACATGATGATCTTGACTCCAGCTAAATTCACCAGCAGAAAATTTTGTTGGATGAATTGGAGGGTGTGCTTTGTCATCATGACCGCCACTACCAGGATTTCTCCAAAGCCTTGATTCAGGGTTCAAAAGTTGTAAAGCATATGGACCCCAAATTGGATGCTGCTCCTGTTCTCTCACAATGGCCTGGATCAAGTATATGATGTATACTCAAGTGAAGAAAAAAGGCACCAGAATACAAAATCTTGACATAAAAGACTCTGAACAAGCAAACAAAATTTATAAAGTTGATAAATTTGATAACATAACCATATTGTGCGGAATTTATTGCTTCTAGATGATGTCACATTTAGCAATCAGCAAATACTTTCTGTTGGCTTAGCACATGTACTCTGGAGAGTTGCAAAATTTATCTAATTTTGCTATTTTTGTATGTGATCCAAGATTGGACTTTACCAACACTGATGATAAATCTCAAGCATTCTAATCTTCAGCACAATATCACATAAGAATGTCCTGCCATCTTTTAATTAGACTAATTCATATGGTCTAACAAACGAGACTGAACCAAGCAAATTGCAAAGACAATTGTTTCATTTTATTCTGATTAATTGTTAACAAACTAAACACGATGCTAAATCCAGATCAATGCAATAAAACTGCCAAGCTGTGAAACACAGAACATATTTAATAATATATGTATTCCGAAATCTTCAGGTAACTTCCATAAAAGGTCAACCTTCAAAAATACATGAAGAGCATGGGACATTCACCATGCACATCAAGTTAGTCCATAAAATCATTTATACATAAAAAAGATAGCAACTCATGAAGCTCCTACTATAAGAGTTTTACAAAGGAATATCTGTCCTTAAGCTAAATATTCAGATTTATTATGTGGATAAGATATTTATTCCACAAGCGTATCAGAACCAAGCCAAGGTGAAGTTTGAGTCATATAGCAACGATACTTTTGCACACAAGCACATCAATTACATATGATAAAAACTTAACAGTGCAATCACTGTTTCATTGGAAATGTTCCAATTCCATTTATTTCTTGATATGCTGATGCCTCCTTCAAATTTCATTTTTCTTATATGCTAGTTGACACTGAAACTTCGCTCATAATATTCAAATCTTTTGACAGACAAGCAATTTATTAACACCTTCAGTTAGCAAAAAGACCACTCATGTTCACTAACATATAGAATCTTCATGATTCAGCAAATAATTGACATTTAACATCTTACATATATTGAAATTAAACTGCATGACTTTGCTCCCCTTGTTCTGTTTAGGTCAATTATATGCTCTTCAAAATTGATGGGTAATATGAGCATCATTCTTCTCATGGGCTCCTAATTAAGACCAATGATCAAGCATGGAGCAATAGGCAAGCACATATTCTATAGGCAAATTGTTTTGCAAACTGAGGACACTGTTGCAAGAACAAATGGTTAAACCTTTCCCACATGCAGGAAAATCAAATGACCAGCAAAAGGGTTGTGTTATACATTATTTCCTAACATGAACCATTTCTATGCATCAAACTGCATGATTAATGTTACACACCTCATTTATGATTATAAAATAACTGGTCAATATGTCATGAATAGCACACACAATGTAATTATTGTTTGGATGTTACTAAGTAAGTTTGACATGTATAAGCAGGTAATTGGGAAACGAGAGAAAAAAAATACTATTCAAATATTTATCACTTCACAGTGTATCTTACTAGCGCATTGAATTTACATCTTGCATTTGGTTTCTCACAACTCAATATAATCTATATGAATTTCTCAAAAGTAAATTCCAAAACACATTAATAAATGTGCCATCATATTTCATACTAAACACCAGCTCTAGATTTCAATAATTGTCCCAATCAAAAGAATGTTTAATCATAACCTTCTACTATTCTCATCTAAAACAAATTAATTAACAGTACAAACAGGCATATAAATATAATTAGCACAAAAATTAACAAAATGTACAGGTAAAAAAACTAACATGTAGATCCATGCTCGATGAGAAGCTATCTGTCTCTGTACGAGGATAACTAATAAATCCAGCCTGGTAAAGTTCCTCTGCTACCTAATAGAAAATAAAAGATATAATAGATAAGCTTTAAAAGGATTTATAGGCAAGGAAGATGGAAAAAATAGTATTAAAGTGGATTACTGCATATTTATAAAATCACAAATTGCATATATAAATACCCCAATAAAGTTAATATTTGCATACATAACATCATAAAATTCAATCCATAACATATGTTATCAATTTCCTTATTAAATTCCATGTTCATTAAGCATGAAGTCTTAATGTTTCAA
This sequence comes from Dioscorea dumetorum, assembly GCA_902712375.1. Taxonomy (NCBI): domain Eukaryota; kingdom Viridiplantae; phylum Streptophyta; class Magnoliopsida; order Dioscoreales; family Dioscoreaceae; genus Dioscorea; species Dioscorea dumetorum. The sequence continues at coordinate 21,111 of CACTHL010000355.1, forward strand.
GTGACCAATTTGTAACTTGCTTCAGTGAACTGCTGAATTTTGTTGATGATGTATGTGAACTTCATTGGCTCTAGATATAAATTTAATAGATGGTTAATGGTGGAAACAAATTGCCATTATCATTGCATTTACATTAAGCATCTGTCAAATCACCTCAAAGTTGGGAGATTAATTTGAGGCATACAATCCAGCCAAGTGGATCTATACAGTAACTCCACCGAGATGAGGTGTTTCTCTCTTGTGCTATATGGGTTTAAGGCATAATGATAAGTGTAACTTAGGAAAGAATTTCATGGTCCCTATTTATAACAAAAACTAAAAAGTTATTAGAGTAACCAACACTCCCAATTGGTTAAGTATGAGTATGAAATTATGAGTTTGGGACTCTCATCCTATTAACTTAAGCTTTCACATTGAATGAGGCCCTGGTTAAATTTGGTTTTCATTGCACATGGTATCAAAGCTTGATTAATTGATTTGTTTGCACAGCGATCCGCTAAAATAAACTATCTAGTATCAAGTGAATGTGTTAGAATAGCTAAAAATACCCTATCAATTAAGTTAGTAAATATAAAAAATGAGTAGTCTACGTCTCAAATCCTATTAGATTGACCTTTGGGTTGAATCAAGATAATGTGCTTGAAAAATGTGTAAATGTTCATATGCATTGGACTTTGAATTAATGCTTATTATATTATTTATCATAGTTTTTGTGTTAATTTCGCTCCTTTATAGTTTGAATCACTTCTTTTAATATTTTGCATGCGAGAGGGCGAAGTTTGGCCTCAATTTTGTTATGGGTAAAAGCATTTCAAAAAAAGAGGTCAAGAACGGCAATTATGGAGGAAGAATGAAGTAAAAATGTCCAATCCAGTAATGTTGTAAACAAAAATGGCATAATTGTCTGCATGCATTTTAGTTGTTTATTGTTGATCAACCATGCATTTTCCTGGCACTTGTAGTAAATTCTTCTCCTTTCTTGTGCAAGGTACTTCTTTTGGTAATTCTAGTGTATAGGAAGGTGGAGTTGGACTCAAATTCTATGCCAAATGAAGAAAAATGGCATGACTTTCCAGACTGGCTGGTTCTTTAAGATACACAACCCTTCAAGCTAACTGACACACCCATGGCATGTAAAGACAGCTGGGACCCACTGTTTATGACTGATATAAAAGGTAGTAAAAGAGGGTTTTGAGGTAAAAAAAAGAAGAAGACAAAGGGTGGCGGCTGAAGGAGGAAAAAGGCCTTGAAGACTCTAAAAGAGGAAGAAAACAAAGGAAAAGAGGGAGAAAACTGAAGATCAAGTCTTTGTGAGCAGCAAAGGGGGGTTTTCCAAGTCTTATTGTACTATGTTGTTACATAACTTTTGTTCTTTCTTTTTCTCTTGTAATTGAAATATGGAAGTGTGAAACTTCTCTCTAGGTTTGGGGTTTGCCCAAAGTAGTGTTGAATGGCGTGAATGTTTATTTTGTAAAGATCTTTTATGATTAATGGTAGATCTTTTTGAGTTGGCTTATGATTTGTACATGCATTAGCTTGTGAGTGTGAAAGCATTTGCTTGCTTCACTTTAGAGTTCAAGGTGAGCTGAAAGGTGAACCTGAATCTTGGAAATTCTAGGCCAACCTTGAAATTGCTAATGAGTATTTCTTGAGGGTTCTTTGTTTGATCCTTGAGCCGAATGGAGTTTTGAAAGGGCTTAACCACCACAAAAGCGGGGGTTGGCTTAATCAAACCAACTTGTTATATCTTGAAAGAGAGTGACAAGTAATTAAGGATAATTGCCCTTCAAACAGATTTACCCAAGCCAAGTAGGAATCAAACACATCTTTCATTACTCTTTGTGGTGAGTTCCCAAACCTAGGTTTGCTTAGAATTGAATTTCAGTACCCATCCTTGCATCTCTGCATTCCCCGTCTTTCTTTTATAATTTTGTTGTTTGTTATTTTTGTCTCTTCGTTCCTACATTTTCTAATCATCTAGATAACCTATTGTTGCAATACATTAATAATCCACACTTGGTCTTCGAGGGATCGATATCTTAATTACTACTTGGCATAAACCGTACGCTTGCGGTTGCGTAACACACAACCATGCTATGTCACAGAGCACACCCATGCCCTCCATCTGGATTGTTACAAACGTTTCAGAGACTTATCCGAGAAAGGAACATGGCCTGCCAGTGTCGGAGACAGCACACCCGTGTTGTTTGGTAGTCATGTAAAACCCTACTCAGTGGATCCCATTGAAAAGGAAGAGAGAAAGATCATTTCAAAGGGAGGCGAGTGGGAGGTTGGCTAGAGGGCGAGAAGAAGACATCTCCGGGAGAGTAAGAAGGTACCTAAGAGCAACAAAAGATGGAGAAAATCAAGATTAAGGCTAGATCTTCTTAAATTTGTTGATCAGCAAGCAATTACTCAACTCTTGTGTGAAGGATAAGGAGTTTCTTTCCTTTTAAGCTTTGCATTTTGCTTGTCAAATGCTTGAATCAATATCCATGGTTTGTACCTTGAACATGGAGTTGTAAAACCCTTTTTTTCTAGGATTGGGATTAGCCCAAGGAAATGTGAGAGATGTTATCTTCAGAATTTCTCTGTTGTTATTGTTTAATTGCTTTTCGATTTGGTTTTAGAGTACATAATGCTTGTGATTGTGAATGTTCTCAATTGCATGAACTTAGTTGTCAAGAAAAAAAAATGAAAGGTGAACTTTGGCATTAGAATCCTAGAGCCAAACCTGGAATCATGACCTAAGGTTTCTTGAGGATCCTTTGGATCATCACAAAACTCAAAGGGTTTAACTAAATTTAATCGCCATGAAAATACGGGTTAGCTTAATTAAGCACCTCACTATATCTTGAAATAGAATAGCCAATACTTAAGGATAATCCACCTTCAAAAGCATTTAACCAAAATCAAAAGGAGCTCGGAGCAAAGTTCTTACTTTTCCTTGTGTTGAACTCTAATCCTAGGGTAATTTGAACTTTTCCTTTACCTATAGCCATTACCTTTAATCACATTTAGCTCTTGTTAATTGTGGTACTTTAGATTATTAGCTTTAGTTTTTCTTCTTTATATTTTACATTTGTTGGTTCATCTAGATAATCTTTCATTGCAATTATTCGGTAATCGTTTACTTGTTCCCCGTGGAAACAATAACTTTATTACTACTTGACAAACCGTGTGCCTGCGGAACACATCATAAGACAAGATAAAATATTTAGTTTGCATCTAATGACAGTGAACTTACTCAGATGTTGGCAACAAATTTTTCTCAATGTTGCCCTAGATTATGCAAATAACTACAAGTAGTTGAAACAACCTGATAGTAGACTTTTTCAGGATATATAGAATTAAAATTAAACCCAATGTCCATGATTGGCTGAAGAATAACTTGGAATAACTAGGATTTAGGGCATCAAAAATTATTGCAAGTTATCCCATCAAAAATGATTACTTGGAATACGAATACTATTCTTAGATCTTGCATAATTTGATTAATTAGACTAATATAGCAATTAAAAAATATAAGCAAGGAGATTAAGCATTGACTAGTATTCACAAGCAACTCGACTTGAAATTAATGGTTCAGTATTAATCCAGTCAAAGCTCATGATAATTTCGAATAACTTGGGATAAAATTTCCTCCCAGTACAAATTTAAAATCCAAAACCCTTATTCCAACTTAGCCAAATGTATTCTGACAACAACCGAACACCACCAATATTACTTCCAAAAGGAACTTCACACACTTCTTTTCTTCTCATCCCCGGTGGCCATTCCTGGCACAAATCAATACCTTCACCCCATATACCTGTTCATGGAAATCTGCCACGAATTCTAAATCTCTGATATAATGCAACATAGAAAGAAAGCACAACACATTGGCTAATAAATTAATTAAATATCTTCTAATGGCCATAATTAAAAGTAAAGATTGGGGACAAGAAATACAAAAAGCAATTTGGTTTAAAAGATAAATAAATCAGTCAGTCAATTAGAGCATAAATAATGAAGAGATCATGGCTGCAATTATATATAAAGCATGAACTGATTCAAAGCAATTCCTATGATCAGCTCTGAGTTTTGCCAGGAAATGGTTTAAAATTCTGTCTACTGAGAAACAAATAACTGCCCATTCATAATACCAACCTTCATGGTGTGCTCTGAACTAATTCTAAAGTATCTTGATGCTCGTTTTTGGAGCTCAACAGTACTCAATGGATAGGGTGGATACTTCAATTTCTCCTGGTGACGGACATTTTGGACCTGAACAACAACAGCAAAGGATGATAAGAACTTCAGACTTCCTGGAATAACTCATTCCATATATGAAGTTCATGATATAGACAACATATGCCTCACAGTTGCAGTGGGTTCCTCGACACACATCTCATAAATTATAACAGAGCATGTATAATCAAACAAATGACCACGCCTGCAAAAGAAAGGAATGCGCAAATTTATTGCCAAAGAAATCATAAAAAATAGCAAAACAAAACAACATTACATCCACTTGAAAGTAGCAGTCCCATCCTCTGAAGTATGAGAACAATTAATCGTCCAGAATTCTTCAGGCTCATGTGATTGTATTTCCCAATACCGCTCCACAATAAAACCAAGTGTGGGAAACTGCATAAGGCATAGGAAAGGGCATACGAATTATTAAAATAATTTGAATATTCAAAAAATATAACTCAAATCACACTAGAAAACTTTGGTATAATCTGCTTCCTTTTGAAAATAAGAACAGATATTATATTCTAAACCTGGCAAGGACCATAACTTAAAACTATATTCATGTCAGCCACGGCAAAATCCAATACAAAGGCATCTCTTAGAAGCATTGTCTGAAATCTAGTGAAGGAGGCACCTATACGAAGGTCAATTTCCTGCAAAATGAGTGCCATTTAGGACAAAAACCATGGACTCAGTCACAAAGTCCACAAGAAAAGAAAAATATATAGATTTTATAGTAAAATTGATTGATTGGTTCAAGTAGTTCAGTAAATAGAAATACAGTGCATAATTAATTTCAAAGACTTCAGAAAGTTACTAATAACATAGATGAAACAGTCCCATTCAAACATTTGGACTGAGATTTAATAAATAAATGACCTGTCTGGCATCAACAGCATCTGAAAACAATCTATTGGGTCGAACAAGATTTTGCATAGCTTCATGTATTTCCCTGGCATTCTCAAAGTTTCACCATAAATTAGAACCATAGTAAGGCAATGGCCTTTGCATGCATTAGGTCAAAAGCCTCGGGACAAACCTGTTAGTTAGGGCAGAAAAATGAGCCCTCCATACATTCAAGTGGTGATTAGCAGAAGTGCAAACCTCTATTACTTCAAATGCTATATTTTCGCCCTCTCTATCACAGTCAAGCCACAGGACAAGCCACTTGGCACTTCCTTGCTTCTTCCTCCAAAGTTCTTTTAATCTCTAACTTATCCTGCATATTCAAAATTTAAATTATGCACAACTGACTTTGCACAGTATCATCAGTTGGCTTAAAAGTAAGCATACATAGCTATAACCAGCGCAACCTAACCTAAATGGTTCACATAGCGCATCCTCCAAAATAATTACATTATAACTTCAGACACTATTTGCAACATTAGGTTGGTTTGATTGGTGACTAAAAGGCATGTGTTTAAGAGAATCGTTTTTGAAAATTGGTTTAGAGGGAAACTTATATAAACTGACTACTCAATTAACACTAATCAAAGTAAATATTTTTAAATTAAAATTTTATTTTTAATTAGCAATGGATTTATTATTACATATTTTTAATGAACTAATTAAGAAATATATTTATTTTTAGATGATTAAATCTTATAAAGATGCGTTGGTGGTCTAAGTTTGAGGTGTTTGGTTGGAGAATGTCAGTAACCCACCAACCAAACATCCTTTAGTAAGGCCTGCTATCGAAGTTTGTTCTTCTCACTTGCCCTTCCAAGGTCTACATGCTTGACCTATGCTTCTTCAATGGCATCCCATATCTAAGGGAAACAAAATGGACTTTCTTTTTCCTTTTCAATATAGAAAATGGGCCGTGTGCGCTGCTATTGCCTAAACAACCACCATGATAGTATAAGTGGGATTCCCACAAGGTACACAAGGTGTTTCTCATAGACCATCACAAAGGCACTTAAAAATTTAACATAGTAGCATTTTACTCTTGACACCTACACCTAGTGGAAACAGCTCATTCCTCATGTGTTTAGACCATTAAGAATATTAGAAAATACGGTTCTCAATGACAAGGTACAAGAGATGGAAGCAAGAGATGTTATACAAAAGATTCCAATAAAACAATCATTTTACCAGTTAAAGTCATCACGAAGTTCACAATGCACTATGCCCTTGCAACATTTACACTATCAAAAACCTCATTTAACAAAGACAAAACTCATTACAGATCAACTAATGAATGGGAACTCCCAAAAAAGTCCACAAAAACCAAATACCTCCAAAGAAATACATAAGAATCATGATTACAGAAACAACCATTCCATCATAAAGATTACAGGAAAATAAAATTCTCCCAAGAATCATACAAGTAGAAACCCCAGAGTTTTGAATAAATAACAATGGACCTCACAAAGCCGTTCATTCAAAAGATAACTCACTATCAATAATCCAGAAAGCAGGAAAACCAACTAAGTCGCAAGGCATCCAGAAAATCACCAAAAAATTTTTGAAATTGCTGAATAACAAGCCTCTATGTAAATCAAAGTTACGTTAATTAAGATTTCAACAACTATAATTTATCTCACAAAACCATTTATTCGCAAGGTAGCCCACTGCTATAGTGTTAATGTTACTCATCCAAGAAACATGAACACCAAACCAACCCCAAAGCATCTCAAAAAATCACCAGAAATTTACCAAATCACTGCAAAACAACATACCACAAGCAGAAACCCCAAAAAGAGTATAAAACCCAAAGCTTTCAACAACCCATGATTACTCACACAAAAACATTCACTCACAAGATAATTCACAGTCAATCATCCGACAAACACCAATTCCAAACCAAGCCCCCAAAGCATCACATTCAATCAAAATAAAAAGAATTGAAGAAGGTACCTGGGGGACGTACTTGCGAACGGGAGCATGGTAGAGATCGGCGGGGTCACAGGAATGCCATTTGCGGAAGCGATCGTCGAACTCGAGCTCCATGAGATGGCCAGTGACGGAGGTCATGAGCATGTGGCAAGGCTGGCCGCGGATGGAGTAGTAGAACTCGAAGATGCGGTTGTAGCGGGAGCGGCCATCACGCGACTTCAGGCCACCACCTGCGTGCGAGAGGATCTCGGCCACAGATTTTGCGACCGAGGGCTTCTCGGCCACGTTTAGCACCCAGGTGCCGCCCCTGCCGGACATGGCGCCGTAGCCGGGAAGGGTTTCGAATGGAACGCGCGCGAATCTACGAGGTGGGAAAAGAGGGAAGAAATCAAAAAGCCCAGAAAGAGCGTGAGCGATTCCTCTGTCCAAAACGTGGCGATTTTGAATTGAAACAGTGAAACCGAATCAAAACCGTACAAAACTGAGCCGAAATCCGCAAAACCGTAGAGTTTGGTTCTGGTTTTAGAATTTAAAAATTATGAAACCGAGTTTCCAACCGCGGGTTATATAATATCGTTTTTATTTTGTTAATATTGTTAATAAGTTATTAATTAAGTAATTATATGTTTAAAGATATTTTAAATAAAAGAAAATTACTTGTTCGGCTCTAGAGAATTTCAAATATGGTCAAAAACCCCCTCCTACTTTTGCACCCCGGACGACCCTCCGTTATATTTTGGTTCCCTTCATGAAATGGGTCCGTGTTATGAAAATCCATTTTTACCCCTGCAAATGGTGGGAAAAAACCCCGCCCGATCACATCATGTCATGTCCGACCTTTATGCATACATTTGTGAGTTTTTTTCCCCGATGGTTTATTGTTCTTATAGAAAGCTTAGAAGGCGAAATACATATTTTTGTTCTTGTTCTCCTTTTCCTTCGCTCATTTGGTTTTTCGATTTGAATTCTTCGGTCATCCGATATTATGGACGGTTTTTGTGTCATTGCTAGATACAATGGGGAGGGGCGAGTGCTGGCGTTCACCGCGTCGGCGAATGGGAGTCGGTGTTAGGCCGAGATATGTGGCGCCGGTGATAAGTGTCTAAATGTAGGTGTTTTCATATATATATCGTATTTACTTTGCATGTATTTTGTGAGGTTTGATGCCCGTCTTGCGCTTAATCGTCTATTATTTGCTTTGTAGGGCATAAGGAAGCCATGGAGAACAAGAAGATATCATTTAGGCGAAAAGAGAAAAAAACAGGAATTTCATACCACCCCCATACTACCCAGTATAAGGGCCGTATGCACTGTAGCAGAGGATTGATTTGGAGTTGTCTGCACAGATTTCCATGCTACAGAGTATACGGGGTCGTATGGAAGCCGTATGCACCCCGTATGAATCGCGAATCTAGGTTTTTTGAGTGTTATACGACCCCCATACGACCCCTATACGGCCCGTATGTCATGGGGGTATAAATACTGACTTTTATGGCAGAATAGGGAGAACTTTTTCTGGACTTTTGCTGGGCCGATTTTGGGAGACCACTTAGGAGGTTTTGGGCGACCTTTGGAAGGAGAAGAAGGGCAAGGAAGCTAGGAGATCATTCAAGCCCAAGGTCCAAGACTCTCAAGGCAAGACGGCAACATCATTGAAGGGGAGATCTACCACGATTTGAAGGAAGGAGACCCGCGGCTAGAGGAAGCGTCATTCGGCATTCCTTTGGCGGTGGAAGCATCATTCGGCATATTTTCTTCCTCCTCCTCCACCATTTCATCTAGGGAGTGTCAATTATGCTTTTCTTGTGTGTTTTACTTGATTGTATTACTTGTTGTGGGATGATGACACACTAGACCCCCAAGGCCACCGGGTGTTGGTGAACCTTGGGGGGTTTTATCATGTATTTTGGATGATTACTTGTTAATTCCATGCTTGGGTGATTTAGAGATCTAATCCATTGTTTTCATGCTAAGTGCTACACTAAGGAGAAATCCGTAGCTCTTTTATGAGTGATGCATGTAGATGTGACTTGCTCGCATGTATTAGATCATGAATGGATTAGAAGGGGACACTTGTATCATCATGCGAGAGAAATGGGGTGTTTGGTAGCCCTCTATGTAGGTTTAATCCGAAAAAGAGTAGGTTTACTCCTAAGTGAGATTTCCTCATACTTATTACAATAGTAGGAATGTGGATTTGGAAGAAATTCCTATCTATGTTCATATGGGATTATGGTTCAATCGCCGAGAAATTGGGGTTGTTCTAATCTTGGAATCTCATGGTCCATTTTACCCTTGCATCTTTTGTTCATCATCCATGTTTCATGATAACCCCTCAAGTGGATCCATATCCATAGGCCTTTGCATTTCATTGAGTTTCTTGCTTGCTTATTGCTTGTTCTCTCTAATTGGTTTATAATCTTGTTTTAAATTTTAATTGCACCTAGTAGAGTAAATTCCATCACTTGAGATCTTAGGCTAGATAATTGCTTGTTCTCATTTCTTATCCTTATTTTTCTTTTCCTTTGATCTTAACTTTCTATCATTTTTTCTTGGTTTTGCAAAGGTACTATCTGAATTCATTCTCTATTCCTTTACGTACAGTTCACCTTGTGAGTGCAACATGGCGGACCCGAACATCGAGTTGGAAGGTGACATACAGCGATTAGAAGGTTGGATTAATCGACAAACTCAACAACATTTTTCACACCCTCCGGGACAACTATTTATACACACTTACGCTATCGTGAATTTCTAGCATATCTTATGAAGGTGGCAAGCGGCACACGGTGTTCGAGACCTTTATGGAAAGTGGAACACCATCGGTCATTAAAGGAAGCAAATTACTAATTGAGTAGTTTGTTTTGACTACCGAGGGCCAACGGTCTGCTACCATGAATCCCATCCTAAAGGGCTATCTTGAAGTGGGCCGGGTGTTAGCCAAGATACGGGAGTCCGACTTGGAACATCGGTATGGGCAGCATGACGATCCGGAAAATGATGCCGAATGCTTTGAGCTCCATGTCCATGGTACGAAAACGGTTCCGATGAAAATCTTTGGGTGCGGAAGAAACATGGTCCGAATAGGGTAATGGGCTATGCAACGAGAGGTTTGATGCCGTCGATTGAGGAGGTACCAAATTTGGAGTTGAAAACACTTCTGAACACCTTGAGTATGCCTTTTTGGGATAGGGTACACAACTTCCAGTTATCATCTCTTCGAACCTAATGGTTGAGCAAAAGAATGGATTGGTGGATGTGCTAAAGAGGCACAAGAGGGTGATTGCTTGGAAGATAGCTGACATAAAAGGGGTAAATCCATCTGTTTGCACTCACAAGATTCTAATGACGGATGAACACAGACCCGAGCCTTGCTGATAAGTGCTTGATTATATATATTTTATAATATCAGTTTACATGCATTGAGCATCACTTTTATCAGGTTTTAGCATTAACAAGGTGTGTTTTGTGTTCTTTTGTGCAAACAGGGCTTTGGAGATATGGCGTAAAGGAAGAAGCAAAGATAGGGTGTGATGACACGTTTCAAGGCCACAATCAGAAGTTGTGTTCATATGCATGGGGGTGTTGCCAACTTTCGGAGGAGTACAAGTCATTACACAAACCGAAAGGGCACAAAGGCAGTAGTACGCCCATTTCCCAGCTTCCGTACAAAGCAGAAGAAGGTTCTTGAGGATTTCAAAGCATAGAAAGCCACACATCCTACCACACGAGCGTGTGCCCGACCGTGTGGACTCCAAGGAAGACTTCGGGGGGAAAATCGATGTAGCATTTACTGTAGCAAAAGTACTGTAGCAGTACTGTAGCAACAGTCTTCACACGCCCGTGTGGAATGTGGAATTTCCACACGGGCGTGTGGATGCCCGTGTGGATGCCCGCGTAAAGCCCAGAATTCAAATTATAAAAGCCGCATTGTGATAATTTTTTGGGATCTTTTCGGCCACTTTCGAGAGACAAGGCAGCTAGGGCTTGGAAGGAGTTCTTTGCGGCTTTGGGAAGCTTTCCTCACCAACTTGGAAGCTTTCCGTCATAGCATCAAGGAAGCCATCGGCGACCTAGCTTCGGAGTGGATTCAATCCAGACGTGGAAACTACCCATCAAGACCATTATTACGGATTCAAGGGGGGTATTCTTTATGTCTTTGGAACTTTATTCTCAATTTATTATTTGTTTTATGACTCGCTCCATGGAGAGCTAAACCCCTAAAGGGTATTCGGACATGTAAACCCTAGGATTCTTATTTTCATTAGATTTACATTGTGTTTCTATTCGAATTTATCAGTTTGAGTTTTACTCTTGAGTTCTTAATGCTTGTTTGTGCTTTTGATTTCATTATTAATCGCCTTGCATGTTTTATTCAATTTAGTGAAGAGAGAGATCACCGCTAGGTTTAGAATTACCAAGAGTAAAGAGGGTTGAGAGGGTGAGCCGTGAGATAGCGGAGTGTCCCCTTTCCCTTCCGACAGATATTTCCTATCTCCATATTCCCTAAGTGTTAAGCAACCATATGTGGTGTGAGGCGTCGAGAGAATTCTCCGCCGGGACCTCGTAGGGGGTTAGGGATCTTTCACCTGGAGGCAGGGTTAGATCTACTTTTAGGAATTGGTTATATCTTTGGGATCCCTAGAGTTTTAAGTAGTCATATGTGGTGTGAGGCGTCGAGAGAATTCTCCGCCGGGACGTCGTAGGGGACTAGTTATCGGCGACCTGGAGGCAGGGGCCGTTATACCTTTGGATACCCACGACTCATTGTTTTTGTTAGAAACACTTGTAATCTACATCCAACACCCGAATCCTAGGGGGAGCATTGTCCGGATACCTCACTTTTATTGATTGAGAACTCTTTTCCTTTTATTTCCTGCGCACTTGTGGTGACACTCTTAGTGTTGGCCATTAGATCATCAAACACTACATTCATTAGGCTAGATAACAAAAGAGGGGCTATTACTAGTACTTCTGTTCCCTGTGGTTCGACAACCCGACCCTTTGGGTCCACTTTTATTACTTGACGACCCGTGTACTTGCGGTAACGCAAGGGGTTGACACACATCACCCTGTTGTGTTGTTGCGGAGACGCATCACTTGCCACAAAGAAGACTCAATCCAAATATGAAGGAAGTGGTACAGGCAGAAATCATCAAGCTTCTTGATGCGGGCATTATCTACCCGATATCAGACTGTGAGTGGGTAAGCCCCGTGCAAGTGGTTCCAAAGAAAGGGGGAATGACTGTGATCACCAATGAGAAGAATGAATTAATCCCGACTCGTACAACTACCAGGTGGAGAGTATGCATCGATTATAGAAAGTTGAATGATGCCACCGGAAAAGATCATTTTCCCTTACCATTCATTGACCAGATGCTGGAGCGACTAGCTGGCCATGCCTGCTATTGCTTTTTGGATGGGTTCTCTGGTTATTTCCAAATTCCCATCGCCCCGGAAGATCGGGAGAAGACTATGTTCACTTGTCCGTATGGCACGTTTGCTTATCGCCGCATGCCTTTCGGACTATGTAACGCCCCGGCGACCTTTCAGAGATGCATGACGGCCATTTTTGAGGACATGGTAGAAGATTTTATGGAAGTGTTTATGGATGACTTTTCCGTCTTTGGTGTTTCTTTCTATGTGTGCCTCAAGAACCTTGAATGGGTCCTCATTCAATGTGAAGAGACTAATCTTGTGTTGAGTTGGGAGAAATGCCATTTCATGGTTCAAGAGGGGATAGTCTTGGGTCACAAAATTTCGAAAGAAGGAATTGAGGTCGACAAGGCGAAGATTTCCACCATCGAAAAACTACCACCTCCAAATTCTGTGAAGGTCATAAGAAGTTTTTTGGGTCATGCCGGATTCTATAGAAGGTTCATCAAAGATTTTTCTAAAATTGCTAGGCCCCTGACTAGGTTGTTGGAAAAGGATGTCCCATTCGAGTTCGATCATGATTGCATGACGTCCTTTATTGCGCTTAAGGAGAAACTAATTCAAGCGCCCATCATGGTAGCTCCAGATTGGGACTCCCCTTCGAATTGATGTGTGATGCGAGTGACTTTGCAGTTGGGGCAGTGCTTGGTCAGCGGAGAGACAAACATTTCCATCCCATTTACTACGCAAGTAAGACTCTAACGGGAGCACAAGCAAATTACACTACAACTGAAAAAGAACTACTTGCCGTGGTATTTGCCTTTGATAAATTCCGGTCATATTTGGTTCTTTCTAAAGTGGTGGTGTACACTGATCATTCAGCTTTGAGATACTTACTTAGCAAATCAGATGCCAAACCACGTTTAATAAGGTGGGTCTTATTACTTCACGAATTTGACCTTGAGATTAAGGACAAGAAGGGAGCGAGAGAATCTTGCGGTGATCATTTATCCCGTTTAGAGAGCTCTGTCACTGAAACTATGAGAGAAAAGGACATTAATGACTCATTCCCTGAAGAGCACTTGTATAATATCCAGGTAGTATAAGAGAAGGAACCGTCCTGGTTTGCCGATTTTGCTAATTACTTAGTTGGTCGGGTTATCCCGAAATGGTTTACATATCAACAAAGGAAGAAATTTTTCTCTGACCTTAAGCACTACATTTGGGAAGATCCCTACCTATTCAGAGTTTGTTCCGATCAGGTTGCTCGAAGGTGTGTCTCTAGGGCAGAGGGTCTAAGCATCTTGAGGCATTGCCACTCATGACCCACTGGTGGCCATTATGATGCAAACAGAACAACAAAGAAAATTCTTGATGCAGGTTTCTATTGGCCATCGGTATTCCAAGACACCCGGAAATTTATTCAAGCTTGTGATAGATGTCGGCGGGTCGGCAACATTTCCCGCCGGGGACGAGATGCCCCAAAATTGGAACCAAGCTTTGTGAAGTTTTTGATGTATGGGGGATTGATTTCATGGGACCTTTCCGGAGCTCCCATGGATACAAGTTCATACTCGTGGCGGTTGATTATGTGTCTAAATGGGTGGAGGCTCAAGCCTTGCAGACGAATGATGCGAGGGTGGTCGTGAAATTCTTAAAGAAATTATTTTCCAGGTTCGGCGCACCACGTGCAATCATTAGCGTCGGGGGCACCCATTTACGTAACACCCAATTTGCAAAAATTTTGAAGCGCTATGGAGTCTCCCATAAAATGGCAACACCATACCATCCACAAACTAGTGGGCAAGTTGAAGTGTCCAATAGGGACTTCAAGCGAATTTTGGAGAAAAGCGTGTCTCAAAACCGAAGAGATTGGGCGGAACATCTAGATGACGCCCTGCGGGCCTCTGAACGGCTTACAAGACTCCTATTGGCATCACTCCTTATAGGCTAGTCTATGGAAAAGCTTGCCATCTACTGTTGAGCTTGAGCATAAAGCTTATTGGGCTATCAAGTTTCTAAATCTCGATTCTTCTCTTGCGAGGTTGCAGAGAAAACTCCAACTGAATGAACTTGATGAGTGGCGCTCCACGGCATATGAGAGTTCGAAGCTCTATAAAGAAAAAGTAAAAAGAATACCACGACAGACGCATCAAGCATCCTAAACAATTCCACGAGGGAGATCAAGTCCCTCTTGTTCAACTCCGAGGTTGAAATTATTTCCGGGGAAGCTAAGATCACGTTGGTCAGGTCTATACACGGTCACTCAAGTCTTCCCACATGGGGCAGTTGAGGTAACCCACCCGGAAAGAGGCACTTTTAAGGTAAATGGGCATCGATTGAAATTATACTTCAATAACAACATTACAAGGGAAACTGGGGGTGGCTTCAAACTCTTTGAGCCACCATGAGGTAAGGAATGAGGTACGTCAGGCTCGTGACATTAAACAAGCGCTTCTTGGGAGGCAACCCAAGCATTCGGGGGAGTTTTCTTGCATTTTTTGTATCTTAGGTCTTAGTTCACTTCAATTTTCGTATTTCTTCGCCTTGTTTTATTTTTGAATAAGTTCATGCTCACACACTTGGCACATTGTTCTCATCATTTTAATTGTGGTGTATTTGTGCAACCTCTTGAGAAACTCATGTTTAGATGTTTATTCATGTGCCAGATCGTCATTTTATTTATTTCATTCGTTTTTGGAGAAGTCTTCGAGCTTGTTATATCATTTTTTACTTCATTTGGGGCAGGTTTTCGATGTTTTTAAATGGTTTTAGAGGGTATACGGCGTTATTGGGCCATATGGTGGCCGTCTGGGATGAACACAAAGCCAACGCGAGGCTCTGTTTTTTGCCAACTCAGACGGCCCCTCAAACGGCCCTCATACGGGGCCATCTGAGCGGTGTTTTTCCTCAGCCGAGAGGGCCTCTCGGCCCATACGGCCCCCATACGGGGCCGTATTGGGGCTGTATGGGACGGGTCCCCCCTTTTAACCCTCATCTTCACACTCTCTCTTCCATTCTCTCATTCCTCTCATCCTCCACCGAATTTCTCTCTTCTTTCTCACTCATTTCTTGGCCAAATCTCCTCATTTTTTTCTCCTAAATCTTCTCCTCATCCATTTGAGACGTTGATCAAGTAGATTTCCTCAAGTTTAATGATAGTTTTCTCAAGATTTCGTCGGTATGCTTTTTCAATGCCCTAGTTTTATCTTATTCATTTCTTGGGCATTCTTGGAGCTTTTGTGTGGAATTTCTTTAGCATTTTGCTTGGTTTGGATGGTGTGATTATTATGGATGAAATCTCCCTTGAATTTATGTAAATTGTTTTTCGATTTTCATGTTTTTGGGGAGGTTCTATCGAAATGAGCAGTACCTATACGGCCCCCATACGGCCGTATGGACACTATACATCATATTTTTTATTGTTTCTTCATCTCTTACACTACATTTTGAATTATATTGGATTCCTCTATGCTTGATTGGGTTTTTCATGGTTTGTAGGAATTTTGGGATGAAGAAATTGACAAGCAACCATGGAGTGATATTTACACCACACAGGGTGACCACATGGAACAAGATGTCATTTTGTGATTAGAGACTTAATTCTAAGGACAAGGATGAGCATGGACACTTTATTTTATTGTTTAGACTCTATTTTCTAGTTTTTGTGTTCTCTTTGTATTTTGTTTTAGTTTTTGCATGATTACTTCCCATCTCTCCTTTGTAAGTTTTTGTTGAATGATGATGTCCCCTTTTTGCCTCGCAGGCATTGAGGGAATTTGGTGAGCTTTCCTAGTTTGAAATGGAGGTCGGACAAGACATGTATTGCTCACCGCACCTTTTGTCGAGTCACACCTTCCACAAGCACAAGAGTAACCGGGGAAGTTCATTTTCACCCTCCTCTTTTATTTTCATTACCGATTTGCCATGTTTTTCATGTTTAGTGTACATTGAGGCCAATGTACAACACTAAGTGTGGGGAT
Source organism: Dioscorea dumetorum (assembly GCA_902712375.1). Classification (NCBI taxonomy): domain Eukaryota; kingdom Viridiplantae; phylum Streptophyta; class Magnoliopsida; order Dioscoreales; family Dioscoreaceae; genus Dioscorea; species Dioscorea dumetorum. The sequence goes on from CACTHL010000355.1 coordinate 37,544, forward strand.
GGGTGTATTTCATGTATTAGGACCATTTTTTACATGCTAGTGTTACCTATGATGGCTTTGTTCATTCTTGTAAGATTCTTTTAGCTTGGATTAATGATTGATGTGAGTTATTTGTCTCTATGCTTTATTGAATCCTGTTTTACCCCTAGTATTGTCATGTGTACTTAATGTTTTGTCAATGCCCTAGGAATAGCCAATGTGACTACTCTAACTCTCTTGTATGCGTAACACACTACTTTGAGTACTTGGCCTTAGAACACTAAATTCTATCCTTCAATGGACTCTTAAGAACTTCTAAGTCTTGTTGAGCTAATCCTAGTTTAGTGTCATGTAGTGTACTCTGAAGATGTGATCTAGGGTGAATGTCAAAAAAAAAAAATTGTCTATGTCAGTATTCCTCTACTTCTAAAGCATGAATGCGTCTATGTAGGCTATATCGAGTAGTTGGGTGGCTCTTGTGCCAAACCGGCATGTGCATCCTCCGAGAAAGATTTCAAAATAATGTTAGTGCGGTCTACGTTAGTCGAGACTCAAAAAAAAAAAAAAAAAAAGAAATGAATGATGAAATGAAAATAAAACCCTAGTGATCCTTTTTAGTACCTACCAAAGGTTTTGAGATGAATGTGGATCTAGTTTCAAGCTATAGAATTAGAAGGATCTTACTTGGCCATTGAAGTAGCATTTAGTAGTTTAAGACTTAGTATTTTTTGTAAGTGTAGTGATTAGCATCTAGAGGCTGTCTTGATTGAAGTCCTTAGGCTAGACCGGGATCGGGGCAAATGAGATATAAGATTCACTTACACGACACGGACATATAAGGGGTGAGACATGATAGTTTTATTATGCTTATTGACTATGACTCAACATCTATGTATCATTGTCCATTGCTTTTGGAATCTTATATTTGCTTGATGCCAGAGATAATGCATTTAGCCACTTTTTAGTCTCTTTGTTTTTCATGAGTTGATTGCTTGGGGACAAGCAACGCTTAAGTGTGGGGATATTTGATAAGTGTCTAAATGTAGGTGTTTTCATATATATATATATATATATATATATATATATATATATATATATATCGTATTCACTTTGCATGTATTTTGTGAGGTTTGATACCCGTCTTGCACTTAATCCTCTATTATTTGCTTTGTAGGGCATAAGAAAGCCATGGAGAACAAAAAGATATCATTTAGGAGAAAAGAGAAGAAAACGGGAATTTCATACCACCCCCATACTACCCGGTATGGGGGCCGTATCCTGTAGCGAGAGGATTGATTTGGAGTTATCTGCGAGAGATTTCCATGCTACGAGAGATTTCCATGCTAAAAAGCGGGCACACGGCTCCCCGGCTGCAAGTGCACGGGTCGTATTCCCTAGGGTCCCGAGATCCACTATTACTTCCTCTACGACAATTGTTTAGCCTAATCAAAACGAGAGGTTGTTGTAATGAAATGAAATTTAAACTAACGATAGAAACTTTAATCAATGACAAGTTGCGCACAACGACGAGAAATCAAATAGAGAAGACAAGGCTCCGGGCGAGGATTCCCCGGGAGAAATACAAGCAAGGATGTTATAAAAACAAGTAATGCATGCATGGAGTATTGTTTTGGTCCGTCTAGGCTCGGAAGTCGACTACCCCGGAACCTCCGTAGTGTAGCCCTAATCCGAGTACAAGTTCCTTTATCCAAAGGATACTCACACGATGTCATTGGGACTAAGGAGCCTTGGTTGGAGTTATCTATAAGCAATTTCGCTAAGATGAACTGTACAACCTACGGGAGGCTACCGGCACCCGGGAACCTCCGGTGTACCGGTACAATGAGTCCCTCTTCATACTATGTGGATCTAATGCAAGAGCGCACCTCGCACAACCAAGCACATTCGATAAAATGAAATGCAGAGTTCTCATGCAAATCACTACAATTAAACACACAATGTATGAAACCAAATTCCACACCATCCATTGATTGAATTAAAAGCATAGCATCCAATACAAGTATTCCTCCCAAGGTTCACCGGTTGCCCGGCGGCCTTGGGACGTTTAGTTCGACATGAATAACAAGGGAAGTTTGCACAAATAAGAATACATCAACAAGAAAACTCAAAACTCCCTCTTGGTGATAAACGTCTAAAAGTACGTATTTTACATGTATATGTTGTGTATTATTTTCATATTTTATTGTTGAATCTATGGCCTTTTCGGTCTAAATTGCTTTATCTTTGTATTTCAGGCTAGCCAGAAGCTCTGGGGACTCGACGACGAGATGGGGAACAAATTCGACATCAAAACAGCGTTTTCGAGACGGGATACTGTAGCACAGCAATGTAGCAGTACTATAGCAGTTACTGTAGCTCATCACGAACTTCTCGGCAGAAAAGTAGAAATCCCGAGGGGTCAGCATACCGGCTGTATGCTGACCCGTTTACCCATCGGGATTTGGGTGTTTAAAGGCTTTTTAGGGCACCTTTTGGGAGGACTTTTTGCATCATCTTGGAGGGAGTTTTGGGGAAGAAAGGAGGCTAGGGTTTGGAGATCACTTTCACACCATTTTGGAGGGCAAAAGGAGAGGAAATCCGAGCATTCTTCGGTGGGGAGAGCAAGATCTAGGAGGATCCACTCCTAGGGCTTCATTTCTTAGAGGTTGAAGACAACGGGAAGCCACCCCTTTGAGTGGCGTCTTTGGAAGGTTTTCTCCGGGGATTCAAGCGTCATTCGGCCTTCACCTTTTGAGGGAGTGTTCTTCATGTTTATTTTAGTTATTTGCATAGTTTGTTTGGTTGATTTGTTGAACATGAACAACTAAACCCCAAGGTCACCGGATGTAGGGGAACCTTGGGGGCAAAACTTGTGATGTTTTGGATTATTTGAGTTATCTATTGAATGATTGGCTTGTTGTGATCCTTGTTTGGTATTCTTGATTCTTTTGGTACATGTGCTTAATTGATGTATCAAATTCTTGGAAGCACTTTGTAGCATGACCATTGCCTTAGTGCTAGACTCCACCAAACTTGGAAGGGATTATTCTATAAATACGCCGTGACCATCGGGTATTTGTACCCCTCCATTTCTAGGGCTGAAAACTAACTAGTGTTTCCACCCTAACTTGAGGAAACCATCTTTCTCCTTGCAACCGTGTGAGTAGTTGAGTGGAAGAAATTCCTTATTCAACTCTTGTACCGGGTGAGGGGTCAATTGCCGTAACCATCGGGTTGACCTAAGTTTAGGTTTTCTCGGTCCAACTAGCCACATGCTTAATTTCTCAAATATTTTGCTCACTTGAGTAGCCCCCTTGGGGACCCTCATCCATGACCGTTCTTCATCATTGAGCATCTCCCGTGTTTTAATTCGGTCGCATTTATTTAGACAATTTCTCTTGTTGTCGTTTCTTTACTTTCCTATTTATTCTCTTGAAATCGAATTGGTGAGCTAAACAACAAGTAAGAAGTGAGTAAAGTAGCTCCTCGGGTCCCTTGGGAATACGACCCACTCGTGCTTGCACGAGTGGTTTATTACTTGACGACCCCGTGCGCTTGCGGGTGTTCACACTTTCCGTCGATCATTGACCGTGTCGACTAGAGTTGATGAAGACACTTGCCGAATCTGCGTCGGCAAGCTCTAGGATGACGATCCTCAAGTCCCACCGTCTTCTCCCCCTTGATTTCACTCCAAACCGACCTCCTTTGATGAAGCTTTGAGCGTAGGGGTGTTCGGAGGCGTCGATGGCAAAAGTCCCCAAGAAAAAGCCCTAACCGGGCTTAAATACCCGACCGGTGTGCGGGCCGCACACTGGTGTGCGGCCTTGTGTGCGGACACACACCAGGCCGCACACCCTTCTGCCCTTCGGAGCTCGTTTAACCTTCGTTTCTTCGCTCCTCGGCCTTGATTTTCTCGTTGTAAATGTTCCTCTCAACGTAAATGGTCCGTGGATGCCCTGAAGTAAAAAAACAAGAAAAACACATCAAAGACACCTGTTTTATTCAATTAATGCATGAAAATGTAAGTAGTTCACCGTTATAAAACGGTGTATTTAGATGCTTATCAAATCACCCCCCACTTAAGGGTTTGTGACACACCCTTGCGTGTGTGTTCCGCAAGTGCACGGGTGTCGAAGTAATAAAGTACCCAAACGGGTGGGTAGTCGAATCCACAGGGAGTGGACGTAAGAACAGTAACACTTTGCTAAGTAGCCAAAGACAAATCAATTGTTGTTGTGATTGAAAATAAACCAAGAAAAAAAATACAGAAATAAAGTTATGAAAAGTAAAAGCTAGAGTGTAGAATAAGATCAATATGAAGATGGGGTACTCGGACAATGCTCCCCCTAGAATCCTAGTTTCTAGTGCAAAACTTAAGCTGCTCTTCTTACAATGAGAATCAATAAGTCGTGGAAATCCGAAGATACAGGGTCCCAAACCTAAGGTCAACCCTGACTAGTCCCCTACGAGGTCCCGGGAGAGAAAGACTCTCGACGCCTCACACCACGTATGACTGCGAAAAGCTCGTGGGAATCCAAATGAAAAACCCTATTCCGAAATATGGACCAACCCCTTTGGTCCAGGCGGAAGATCCCTAATCACAAATAAGTCCCGGCGGAAAGGCTTCTCTCTCAACGCCTAACTCTCTTTGAAATCAAAGTTATCTCGTGGAATGAGAAGGTAGGGTAAATCATACCGGAAGGGAAAGGGGATGTGTTGCTACCTCTCAACTCACCCTCTCGACCCTCTTCAATCTTGATTGATCTAATCCTAATGGTGATGGTCACTCGTCAAAAGGATGATTAAATGTGATTCTCAACCCTAGTGTCACTTTAAGGGAAAATCCAAGAAGCATACAAGATTGAAACTCAAATTAATACTCAAATTAAAGAACAACAATAAAGTCATAGAAACATAGTAATTCTAGAGTTTACATGTCCAAGCACCCACTAGGGTTTTAGCTCTCCATGGAGCAATACAAGATCATGAAAGTAATGAGAATTAAATGCAAACAATCCATAAGTAAAACCCCCTTAAGCTCCGTGCCGATGGTCTATGAGGGCTTCTCCTTCTTCTCCGAAAAATCCTTCCTTCAAGCCTAGGGCACACCTCGCCGAATCGAGTCGTCGAAGGCTTCCCCAATAGCTCTCCTTGGAAGGGATTAATGATGAAATCGATGAAGAAGCACCCCCAAAGCGTAGCAAGAACCTTCTGAACCCTAGCCGTCACCCCCTTTGAAGTTTGGAAGAAGATCCCCCAAATAACGCTTCAGAACGGCTTTATAATTGGCCATCTCGAGGATCCACACAGCCGTGTGGAAATTGCACTACGCCCATGTGGAGTTTCAGCCCTGTGGAAACTTGCATATTGGTCCCCGATTTCGCCCATTTTTTCTCTTGAGGTCACACGGACGGACACACGCCCATGTGAAAGGTCATGTGGCATTTCTTGATGATGAAAAACCCTTAGAGAGCTTTTGAAATCTTCGAACAAATCCGAACAAGCGGGCATGAGCGCCTTCGTCTCCTTCTACAAGAATTGTCTTGAAGCCTTTAGAAGTTGGCACATAGCCCCTCGTTTGAACCCGATTTGTGTCTTGAACTTTGTATTTGTACAAAAGAGCTCCACTTGGCACCATTATGACCTAATCTTGCCTTTATTCATGTACCATGTCTTCACAACCCTAATTGCACGAAAGAACACCAAAGCACACGAAATTAGCGATACAACTCTGAGAAATGTGATGCTCATGCGTGGAAAACATTTCCAAAAATATGTACATGCAAGCACTTATCGGTTTGCTTGTCCCCAAGCAAACAAACATTGAGAACAAGAGGAATTGATAAGTGGCTAAATACACAACCTCCGGCTCAAGTATAAGCATACGGTAGCACATGTAGAACTCTAGATGCTAAGCTACAACCAATAACAAAATTTCGAACCATTCGTTCGGCAAGATGATCTTTGTGTGTGTGCAACCTTCGTCACCTGGATCCTTGTAACCTAGATAAGAGAAAATGATACCCCGAGGACCACTTCTTAAAGCACATCACACCACTTCTAGCGATAACGGGACCTTGAAACGGTAGGGAACCCTCTAATGAATTCCTAAGGTACTTGTTTCTCCTATGTATGAGTTGCCTTTATTCACCTCTTTTTTTTTTTTTTTTTTTTTGACTAACATGACCTGTAATCGACTTTTTAGAAGGATAAGCGTGTGCGATAAGGCACCAAGAAGACCCAACTTACTTGGAAGATTACGGGGCTCACATGAACATGCTCGTGCTTTCCTAGCTTTTGGCTTAGAGAACACTCTTTTTAGGAGCCCGTACCCTAAGTTAATTTGCTATTCAAGGAGAGGAGCATCGTCATTCTTATTTCTATAAAAAATTCCCGTAGAAACCACAACATATTTTCTGATTTGCCAATTTTCAAGAGAAACAGAAGCCCTCAAATAATTCATTAGGGTGAAGCTTAATACATCAAGGTGCGTACCGCTAAAAATAGGTTAGCTACTAAGAGGGTCACGAAGGTTACCACTTAATCCAACCGAGGTGTCCAAGGTCCAGGCTAAAAGGTATGTGACAGTATGCCGTGAATGATCAAAATTCATTAAGTGTGGGGTTGTGTGCAGAGCTTAGCATCCATCATTATCCTACTCTACTGTATACTTGTGTCTCATTGCCATCAATGGTTCCAATCATGCATCAATGTCATTAAATTTCATCCACAAAATAGGCATGCCTGACAAATAACAAAGATTTTGACTCCGAAGAACAAAAGTGTATGCATGCCACCCCCACTTAAAGTCGTACATTGTCCCCAATGTACAAAGGCGGCCCAAAGAATATAATAAAACGTATAAAACATAGATAGGGGGTTAGGGAGAACTTCCCTGAATCATAGTGGCAGCGCGTGTCAAGATAGGCTGAGTGGGCGCAGTGCTCACTATGATAGTGGAGAGAAGATAAGAAGATGTCCGTGTCTACCCTTGCGAGGTAGAACAGGACATTAAATCGAAACATCCATCATCAACACGAAAAATTTATTATAGAGCTACTAAAAGACAAAGAAAAGTAAAACACAGATTTGGAAGAGTTAAGCTCTATCCAACTGACTACAAACACAACCGCGAGAGAAAGTAATAAAATAAGCTGTGACAAACAACAAGAAACTCAAAACCAAGTGTCCCATAAATCGGTCTAAGCCGGTGGTGCTTGAGGTGTGTGGATGTACAGTCGACGAAATTTGGCGTGGAAAACTAGAGATTGCATTTTAAGAGCTTAGATCGGCAAAGTTTCAAACCCCAAAATATGGAAGAAGATGGAGGGGAAGGAGGGGGAAAAAGAGAAGGTGGTGAAGGAGCCATGAGGAGAGGTATGTGCCGCCCAAAAGAGAAAACGAGTTGCGGCCGGATCCGTGCGCACGGCTGTGCGGGCTGTGCACGAGCCGCCTGGTATGTTCTTTGCCCGGTGTGCGGGCCGCACGCTAGGCCCGCACGGCCGGGTGTGCGGCCGCACACTGGCCGCACATGGGCCGCACTGACCCTGCGGCAAGTCCGTGCGGGCTGTAGCATGCCCGCACGGCCTCCGAAGTGCCAAGGTAAGATTTTTCTCCTTAGTTTTTCATCCAAAAATGATTACACCAATCGATGAGTAACTTTTCAAAACATGTAACCTTCGCCGATAACGGGTGGAAATTGCACAAAATCAAGCGACAATACAACGACAATTTAAAATGAGATTCAAGTCGTCTAATCACAAAAATTAAATAAGACAAGCACGTACAAAGAAAAACAAAACATAACCAATAACACCAAAAATCACACAATGCAAAACAAAAGAAAATACGAGAAAGGTAAACTTGGGTTGCCTCCCAAGAGCGCTTGTTTAGAGTCACGAGAATGACATTCCTGTTCACATTCTTAGGGTGGTTCAAAGGAGGGGTTCATACCTTTCTTCAAGAAGAATGAGGGAGATGAGCTAGGGAGGTTTATTGAGATCATACTTTCCACATTATGGGCTCCCAAGTCAATTGTGAAGGTAGGTTTTGGGTCTTTCTCTCCAGTTGACGAACTCGATCTGGTCACCTTCTTCCAAGCTTTTCTCCAAGGTGGATCATCGCAGTTGCCACTCTTCTTTATTTTCTTTTTCTTTGCCCTAGGATCCGGTGGTTTCTCTTGACTTTGCTCTTCACTTCCTTCAGTTTCATCTCCCTCTTGGCCTTTCCTCAGATACTCGTCGAGGGGATTAATTAACAGAACTTCCTGCACACAATAAAAAACAATTAGCTCCACTTCATCAAAAACATAAGATGTGTCGTCCCACTCCTTAGGGTGTTTCATTGCCTCCGGGGGTTTGAATACTGCTTCCTCGTTCCCAGCTCTAAGAGTCATCTTGCCATCTTGGATGTCAAGTAAAGCTCGTGAAGTTGCCAAGAATGGTCTCCCGAGAATGATAGGCACCTCAGCATTTTCATGGACATCCAAAATAACAAAATCTGCCGGGAAAACAAGTTCTCCCACGTTCACTAGGACATCGCTCACCACACCTTTAGGCCGACGTAGTGACCGATCTGCCAATTGCAATGTCATCCTTGTAGGTTTGAGCTCATGCATTCCTAATTTCAGAAATAGGCTGTAGGGCATAACATTAATACTTGCCCCCGAATCAGCTAGGGCCTTCTCCACTACTGACTCTCCGATTTTGCACTCGATCACCAGACCCTCAGGATCTCGAACCTTCGGTGGAAGTGCGCTTTGCAGGATGGCGGAGCAACTCTCATTTAAGGCCACCTTTGGATGCTTCTTTTGATTTTACGCTGTTTGTCAATAAATCTTTCATAAACTTTGAGTACTTGGGCATTTGAGAAAATGCCTCGGTGAGCGGGAGATTTATGTGGAGTTGCTTTATCGAGACTCAAAAATTTCTTGAATTGGTCATCCTCCTTGCTCTTTTTCGGTCTTGCCGGGTATGGGATTTTGGGTTGATACTCCGGCACGGGTAAGGCTTGGCTTGGTTGAGGCCGGGGGGTGTTGTTCTTTTGTCCTCAATGTCAACCCTCACTTTCGGGGTTGCATCTCTTACAACATTCTTCTCTTTCTTGCTCATATTCCCATTGGGAGGTCGAACCTCTACATCCCGTCCACTCCTCGAGTGATGGCCTTCAATTGCTCACGGGGTTTTCTTCGGTGTTGCTAGGTAAAGCGCCTGCTTTGCCTCTCGAATTTGCTTTTGCTAGTTGCCCAACTTGTTTTTGCTTTTGCTAGTTGCCTCTCTAGAACCTCTACAACCTCAACTTGGCCGCATCATCGACGGACCATTGATCTTGAAAGTCGAGCAAATCCGTAAGAAGCGTGATAGGTGCTCATTGGGATCTTCATCGCCAACCCATCAAATTGCACTTGAGTTACGTATCATTCCAATAGGTCTTGCCAAATCAAAATTATTTTGCTGCTGCAGTGGACATCTGTATGCGGGATTCTTCCCCGGTGAGCTGCGGCCTTTCATAATCGAAAGCGTCCTTCTCAGTTCTGCCATACTGTTTGATGCCCCTTCTTCAGTAGGTAGAGGGTCAACTGATGCTTCCATGGGATAGTTAGATGCGCTTAATGCTTCCCTTAACCTCCTGCGCAGTGTCCTCTCGATCTCTTCTTCAACCTCAATATAACCGGTGGGGTTGCCACGGGTCATAAAATCCCTCAAACTTGCAAAGAGATAACAATAGTGAGTGGGGAAGTTAAGTAAATAAATATCCAATGTAAGCCCAAATTCCACTGAGAAAACAAATAAAAACCAAGAAAGGGAAGAAAAACTAAAAATAAAACGCAAACAAAATAGTAAAGGCGCAAAAGAAAAAGAAATTGACTAAGCCAATGTCTATGAGTTTTCAAAATGTTCTCGGAAGTCCCCGGCAACGGCGCCAAAAACTTGATGGTCACCACGCGGGTCGCTAAAAAGCAGGCACACGGCTCCCCGGCCGCAAGTGCACGGGTCGTCAAGTAATACATCTTGTGCGGGCACAAGAGGGTCGTATTCCCTAGGGTCCGGAGATCCACTATTACTTCCTCTTCGACAATTGTTTAGCCGAATCAAAACAGAGGTTGTTGTAATGAAATGAAATTTAAACAAACGATAGAAACTTTAATCAATGACAAGTTGCGCACAACGACGAGAAATCAAATAGAGAAGATAAGGCTCCGGACGAGGATTCCCCGGGAGAAATACAAGCAAGGATGCTATAAAAACGGATAATGCATGCATGGAGTATTGTTTTGGTTCGTCTAGGCTCGAAGTCGACTACCCCGGAACCTCCGTAGTGTAGCCCTAATCCAGTACAAGTTCCTTTATCCAAAGAATACTCACACGATATCATTGGGACTAAGGAGCCTTGGTTGGTGTTATCTATAAGCAATTTCGCTAAGATGAACTCTACAACCTACGGGAGGCTACCGGCACCCGGAACCTCCGGTGTACCGGTACAATGAGTCCCTCTTCATACTATGTGGATCTAATGCAAGAGCGCACCTCGCACAACCAAGCACATTCAATAAAATGAAATGCAGAGTTCTCATGCAAATCACTACAATTAAGTGCTTGATTATATATATTTTATAATATCGGTTTACATGCATTGAGCATCACTTTTATCGGGTTTTAGCATTAACAAGGTGTGTTTTGTGTTCTTTTGTGCAAACGGGGCTTTGGAGATATGGCGTAAAGGAAGAAGCAAAGATAGGGTGTGATGACACGTTTCAAGGCCACAATCGAAGTTGTGTTCATATGCATGGGGGTGTTGCCAACTTTCGGAGGAGTACAAGTCATTACACAAACCGAAAGGGCACAAAGGCAGTAGTACGCCCATGTCCCAGCTTCCGTACAAAGCAGAAGAAGGTTATTGAGGATTTCAAAGCATAGAAAGCCACACACCCTACCACACGAGCGTGTGCCCGACCGTGTGGACTCCAAGGAAGACTTCGGGGGGAAAAATCACCGTAGCATTTACTGTAGCGAAGAAATGTAGCAAAAGCAATGCGGCGGCTTATTGTAGCAATGCTTGTAGCGAGTACTTCACACGCCCGTGTGGAATTTCCACACGGGCGTGTGGATCTTTGGTATGGATGCTGCGTAAAGCCCGGAATTCAAATTATAAAAGCCGCATTGTGATAATTTTTAGCGATCTTTTCGGCCACTTTCGAGAGACAATGCGGCTAGGGCTTGGAAGGAGTTCTTTGCGGCTTTGGGAAGCTTTCCTCACCAACTTGGAAGCTTTCCGTCATAGCATCAAGGAAGCCATCGGCGACCTAGCTTCGGAGTGGATTCAATCCCGGACGTGGAAACTACCCATCAAGACCATCATCACGGATTCAAGGGGGGTATTCTTTATGTCTTTGGAACTTTATTCTCAATTTATTATTTTTTTTGTGACTCGCTCCATGGAGAGCTAAACCCCTAAAGGGTATTCGGACATGTAAACTCTAGGATTCTTATTTTCATTAGATTTACATTGTGTTTCTATTCGAATTTATCAGTTTGAGTTTTACTCTTGAGTTCTTAATGCTTGTTTGTGCTTTTGATTTCATTATTAATCGCCTTGCATGTTTTATTCAATTTAGTGAAGAGAGAGATCACCGCTAGGTTTAGAATTACCAAGAGTAAAGAGGGTTGAGAGGGTGAGCCGTGAGATAGCGGAGTGTCCCCTTTCCCTTCCGACAGATATTTCCTATCTCCATATTCCCTAAGTGTCAAGCAACCATATGTGGTGTGAGGCGTCGAGAGAATTCTCCGCCGGGACCTCGTAGGGGGTTAGGGATCTTTCACCTGGAGGCAGGGTTAGATCTACTTTTAGGAATTGGTTATATCTTTGGGATCCCTAGAGTTTTAAGCAGTCATATGTGGTGTGAGGCGTCGAGAGAATTCTCCGCCGGGACCTCGTAGGGGACTAGTTATCGGTGACCTGGAGGCAGGGGCCGTTATACCTTTGGATACCCACGACTCATTGTCTTCGTTTAGAAACACTTGTAATCTACATCCAACACCCGAATCCTAGGGGGAGCATTGTCCGGATACCTCACTTTTATGGATTGAGAACTCTTTTCCTTTTATTTCCTGCGCACTTGTGGTGACACTCTTAGTGTTGGCCATTAGATCATCAAACACTACATTCATTAGGCTAGATAACAAAAGAGGGGCTATTACTAGTACTTCTGTTCCCTGTAGTTCGACAACCCGACCCTTTGGGTCCACTTTTATTACTTGACGACCCGTGCACTTGCGGTAACGCAAGGGGTTGACACACATCACCCTGTTGTGTTGTTGCGGAGACGCATCAAGTCCCACCATCTTCTCCCCCTTGATTTCACTCCAAACCGACCTCGTTTGATGAAGCTTTGAGCGTAGGGGTGTTCGGAGGCGTCGATGGCAAAAGTCCCCAAGGAAAAGCCCTAACCGGGCTTAAATACCCGACCGGTGTGCGGCCTGTATGCGGGCCGCACACTGGTGTGCGGCCTTGTGTGCGGACGTAGTTCACCGTTATAAAACGGTGTATTTAGACACTTATCACGGGGTCGTATGGAGGCCGTATGCACCCCGTATGAATCGCGAATCTAGGTTTTTTGAGTGCTATATGACCCCCATACGACCCCTATACGGCCCGTATTTCATGGGGGTATAAATACTCACTTTTAGGGCAGAATAGGGATGACTTTTTCTGGACTTTTGCTGGGCCGATTTTGGGAGACCACATGGGAGGTTTTGGGCGACCTTAGGAAGGAGAAGAAGGGCAAGGAAGCTAGGAGATCATTCAAGCCCAAGGTCCAAGACTCTCAAGGCAAGAAGGCAACATCATTCAAGGGGAGATCTACCACGATTTGAAGGAAGGAGACCCGCGGCTAGAGGAAGCGTCATTCGGCATTCCTTTTGCAGTGGAAGCATCATTCGGCATATTTTCTACCTCCTCCTCCATCATTTCATCTAGGGAGTATCAATTATGCTTTTCTTGTGTGTTTTACTTGATTGTATTACTTGTTGTAGAATGATGACACACTAGACCCCCAAGGCCACCGGGTGTTGGTGAACCTTGGGGGGTTTTATCATGTATTTTGGATGATTACTTGTTAATTCCATGCTTGGGTGATTTAGAGATCTAATCCATTGTTTTCATGCTAAGTGCTACACTAAGGAGAAATCGGTAGCTCTTTTATGAGTGATGCATGTAGATGTGACTTGCTCGCATGTATTAGATCATGAATGGATTAGAAGGGGACACTTGTATCATCATGCCAAGAAATCGGGTGTTTGGTAGCCCTCCATGTAGGTTTAATCCGAAAAAGAGTAGGTTTACTCCTAAGTGAGATTTCCTCATACTTATTGCAATCGTAGGAATGTGGATTTGGAAGAAATTCCTATCTATGTTCGTATGGGATTAGGGTTAATCGCCGAGAAATTGGGGTTGTTCTAATCTTGGAATCTCATGGTCCATTTTACCCTTGCATCTTTTGTTCATCATCTATGTTTCATGATAACCCCTCAAGGGTATCCACATCCATAGGCCTTTGCATTTCATTGAGTTTCTTGCTTGCTTATTGCTTGTTCTCTCTAATTGGTTCATAATCTTGTTTTAAATTTTAATTGCACCTAGTAGAGTAAATTCTATCACTTGAGATCTTAGGCTAGATAATAGCTCGAGAAGGAGTAATAGGAGATCCTTAGCCCCGTGGAATACGATCCTTGTGTCTTCACACGAGGTATTACTTGGCTATCCCGTACACTTGCGGGGAAGCAATTACCTGGGGTCTCGATGTTTCTCGCGTGAGGGTGAAGTTCATCACACTAGATGGACATAATATGGTTTGCCCAATAGAGAACGAGGTCGACTTCCAGTGCATGTGTCATGTGTTCTCCATCCTCAAAGGCGGTGTAGTCGATATGGTTGTCGAGACCGATGACGTGCCACCGCAGCCTACTGAAAACGAGTTATTGTCGTGGTAATGCGTTGCTCTCAAACAATTATGCAGTTGTATGTCAGTTATTGTTTAATAATTCCATTATCTGTATGAAACAATGAATTCTCCGTTTAAATTTGGAGTCTCCGGTTAATTTATTACGTTTCCATTTAAGCATGTCATATACCGTTTGCGTTATTGCGTCTCTATTTAACTTTGTCTGTTAACGTTTAAATATTAACTTTATCGTTTAAAACTGTGGAGTTTATGCTTAAATCCTGATCGTTTGTGTTTGAACTGAAGTGTTGGCAGGAATTCGGAATCTGGGAGCGCTTCTGTCCCACCACATGGCGACCCGGATGGTGTCGCATGCCTACCTTCCTCGTCAGATCAACATGAAGTGTTGTCGTTGGACGTCGGACAACGTTTTGATGGCGTTGAACATTTCCGAGATACACTTCGCAATTTTGCCATCAGTCGGAATTTTGATTTCAATTTCGTGAAGAACGTAAAATACCGGGTCACTGTGGAATACACGGCCGGTGGATGTTATTGGTGCGTTCACACATCAAATGAATATAATAGAAATACCTTCAGAATCAAGACAATGGACCCGTCGCACACTTGCGGTGGTGGAATTGGCTCGGCGTCACACCCGAAGCGTCAAAAAAATGGGTCGGCGCACGAGTGATTCGAAGCTCAAGGACCGACACTTGTATAAGGCCATCGACATTCGGAAAGACATGTTGCGGGAGCATGGTGTCCACATTCCATACAAGCGAGGCTTGGGGCTGGGAAAAGACGGCAACGATGTCTCCGGCTATGACTTGCCGCTTTGGTACGTCGATAAGGTGGTCGAGACGAACCCCGGCATCATCGCGTTTGTGGATAAAGACGGTGATCGGTTTAAGCGTGCGTTCTTCTCTTTCGGCGGGTGCATTTTGGGATTCAAGGCGGCATGCAGGTCGGCCGCTTTGTTTGTCGATGGTACCCACCTCCCGGGAAAGTACCGGGGTACTCTCGTTGGGTGCCACAGGTAAAGATGGGAACAATGGCTTCTTCCACGTCGCCTTCGCTATTATCGACAACGAGACCGACGCCAACTGGACGTGGTTCATTTCCAAGTTAGGTGATGCTTTGTACGACGACGGCGATTACGAGGAGATAATTACATTCGTGTCGGACAGGTCAAAGGGCCTTGTCAACGTGATTGCCAGAGTCTTCCCTTCATCTCCACATGCGTACTGCCTTCGGCACTTGGAGGCCAATTTTATGAAAGCCAATGTCAAACATGGGAAGGCATTGAAGGAGGAGTGCTGGTCCATATGCTTTCGTATCGCGTGGGCATCGACTGCCAAAGAATTCGATGACACCGTCAATGAACTGCTGGCCGCATCACCCGAAGCCTATCAGTGGTTAATTCACAAGTCGGACGTGTCACACTGGTCGAATTATCTTTTCAAAGGTGGCCGCTGGTGCGAGATGTATTCAAATGTAGCTGAGTCGTTCAATGCATGGATCAAAGAAGCTCGACACCTACCGGTAATGAAAATGGTCGACGCTATAAGGTATTCGAATGTTAAATTACATGTAACGCTTAAGATTTCCATTTACCATTTAATGATTGTTATCTTTGTTTAAAATGCACTGTTTACATTTTGATATCGTCGTTTGTGTTTAACATTCGTGGTCACCGTTTAGTCTGGTAGAATCCTGTGTAAGTTAATGAATGTAAATATCATTGTCTCGGTTAAAATACCATTGTCTATGTTTTTCTTCTTCGATCTTTAGTTTATTATTCTTCTGATTACGCCGATGTGGTTGTGTTTAAGATTTCTGATACTCGTTGTGCAGGTTCAAGTTGATGCGCATGTTATGCACTCACCGTGAGCAAGCGAACAAATGGGAGACTTTCTTATACCCGGGCATACATTCAAAGGTTGAGACGCTTGTTCAGGATAGCCGAAGTCTTCACGTTGCTCGCTGTGTCACTGATCGTTATGAAGTGATTGACCAGTGCAGTAACTCTGTAGACCTTGCTAGTAGAACTTGCTCATATCGCAGATGGAAAGTTTATGCATCCCGTACAAACACGCTTGCGCTGCGATAATGCAGACGGACAACAATGTTCATCGTTTTATTAGTGATCAATTCACTGTCGACACTTACAAGCTGGCGTATAAGAAAGCTATATTCCCCATGACCGACAATGAGAGGCCCACGGACAACAATCGCGATATGCTTTTGTGGCCGCCTGTGACGAGAAGGCAACCTGGGCGTCCTAGATGAAGGAGGATCGAGTCGCAAGCGTTTGATGTCCACGAGTTATATTGGAGCCGCTGCCACGCGTCCGGTCACAATCATAGAACTTGCAATGAAATTGTCGCCGAGTAGGCTTCGTAAAAGGATAATCATTGAAGAATGATCAGAACGATGAGCAATACAAGAAGTTTCTTGGGCTGCTCAAGCAATTACACATCAACATCCCATTTGTGGAGGCATTATCACAAATGCCCCGTTATGCAAAATTCTTGAAGGATCTCTTGACCAACAAGAGGAAATTGGAGGAGAGTGCAGCAGTGGTTTTAGATACATCGTGCTCGGAAGTACTTCAGAAAAATTTACCAAACAAGATGAGAGATCCGGGAAGCTTTATCATCCCTTGCAATATTGGTAATTTAGGGGAGGAGAAAGCTTTGGCGGACTCGGGAGCCGAGTATCAATGTAATGCCCTACACTTTCTTCAAGAAATTGGGTCTAGGAGAGCCAAGGCCCACTCGGATGACTTTACAGACTAGCTGACCGGTCAATTCGTCACCCGAGAGGCATCATTGAAGTCATCTTGGTGAAAGTGGATAAGTATATATTTCCTGCAGATTTCGTGGTGCTAGATATAGATGAGAATGTCGACGTGCCGCTGATACTTGGAAGACCCTTTCTGCGTACTTCCAAGGCTCTTATAGATATGGATGCCGGGGAGATGACATTGAGGATAGGAGATGAGAAGCTGACTTACCGCCTTGCTGAAGCCATAAGACACTCTCTTAACTTTGATGATGCTTTGTATTTTCTTGACACTACTGATGCGTTGATTGATAATTATGTGCAGGAAACCTTTTGCCCGGATCCACTAGCTGGTTGGTTGGATCAAGAGATGGAAGATGATCATATTTCATCAGTTGACTTGAAGGACAAGGGTACACCTCCCACGGGTACAGTCAACAAATTAATGAAGAAGCTAAGGAGGGTAAGACATCGCCGTAAGAAGCAAACGAACGAACCTGCGGACGGTCCTTCAAGGTCTAAGAACGATATCCCTCCATCTGGCAATATATTTGATCACTAAGCCTCTAAATTCCAGAACTTATGCTCATCATGTTTCACATTTCCAAGCAGCGAAGTGCTTTCGACCCATGACCCCCCTTAAGTCTGGTGAAACAGGTACGTCAAGCTAGTGACGTAAAACAAGCGCTTATTGGGAGGCAACCCAATTTTTAAAATTCTTTGTGCGAGTTGTAGTTAGTTTTTATTTCTGCAGTCTAGTTTTTGTTTAGTTTGTAGTTTGTGTGGATTCATTGCTGGTGTAGTGCATTTAGTGTTTTCATCGTTTTTGGCAAGTTAGGTGGTAGTCCTGTGAATTTTGCGAGATCTCAGTTGTAAACGTGTTAGTTTTCAACTTCTGCAGTCGTTCCATGTGTTTTCAATGATTTCTGCAGATTTTAGATTATATTTGAGCTGAAGAATGGAAACACACGGCCATGTGGAATTTCTACATGGCCGTGTGGATGAATTTGTGAAGGAATTCTCTCATCCAGAGAATCCACACAGCCGTGTGGAAATTCCACACGGCCATGTGGATTTGTTCAGTAAGAACTTTCGCAATGCAGAGAATCCACATGGCCGTGTGGAAAATGGGGAGTTGAGTGAGGGTCATCCAGAGAATCCACACGGCCATGTGGAGTACTTAAACGTGAAAAAAGCCCTTGCTCTTCATATTCCACCAAGCAACCCTTCATCTTCAAGCGCCTCCTGTCCAAGGGTCGCGACGTTTTCTTTTCTCCTTCCATTCTGTCGCTTATTTAAAGGATTTGTAGGCCTTACTCGTTGCTACATTGTGAGATTGTACTCATCTTCTCCGGTAAGCCCTCTTCCCCTTTTCTTGCCATGAAACTTTCAATACTTGTTGTGGATGTTGGATCTTGTGTTTTTGCATGATATTTTCATGATTAATACTTAAATTATTGTTTAAAACACTTGTGCTCAACTGTGTGAATGGTTGTATGAAACGATGTGGATTCACCATGGCATTTTGGCCATGGTCGAAGATCCACACGGCCGTGTGGAAATTCCACACGACCGTGTGGAAATTCCACACGACCGTGTGGAAATTCCACACGACCGTGTGTATTGGCTGTTTTTGTTCTGAGTAACCCAGAGGAGACACACGGCCGTGTGGAATTTCCACACGGCCATATGGAATTCTGGGAACCTATTTTAAGCTCCGAATTAACTCGTTTACCTCTCTTATGCACAGGAATGGCTCCAAGAACAAAGATGCTCGCTCATAAGCGTCCTCGTGAGACCCGTGAGCTCTCACCCCCACCATTAGAGTTCGCCTTGCCCGAACATCAAGCACGGTTTGATCGGCTCTCGAAGCTGAAATTTAGCCAAACGCGAACTCCTGATTTGCAAGCTCTGGAGGCGATAGAACATGCACGTGCGAACGAGTTGGAACATGCTTGCATGTATATAATTCTGGAAATGTTTTCCACGTATGAGCATCACATTTTTCAGGCTTTATCGCTAATTTCGTGTGTTTTGGTGTTCTTTCACGCAATTAGGGTTGTGGAGACATGGTACGTGAATAAAGGCAAGATTAGGTCAGAATGGTGCCAAGTGGAGATCTTTTGTGCAATTACGAAGTTCAAGACACAAATCGGGTTCCAACGAGGGGGTATGTGCCAACTTCTAAAGACTTCAAGAGAACTCTTGTAGAAGGACACGAAGGCAGTCATGCTCGCTCGTTCCGATTGGTTCAAAGATTTCAAAAGCTCTCCAAGGTTTCCCATCATCAAAAAATGCCACTTGACCTTTCACATGGGCGTGTGTCCGTCCATGTGACCTCAGGAGAAGAAACGGGCGAAATCGAGGATTAGTATGAAGATTTCACAAGGCAGAAAATCCACATGGGCGTGTGGAATTTCCACTCCACACGGCCGTGTGGACTATCCACACGCCCGTGTGGATCCTCGAGATGGCCAATTATAAAGCCGTTCTGAAGCGTTATTGTGGGGATCTTCTTCTAACTGGGAGAGGAGGTGACGGCTAGGGTTCAGGAGGTTCTTGCTACACTTTGTGGTCGCTTCTTCACCGGTTTCATCATCATTCCCTTCCAAGGAGAGCCATTGGGGGAGCCTTCGACGACTCGATTCGACGAGGTGTGCCTTAGGCTTGGAGGAAGGGATTCTTTGAAGAAGAAGGAGAAGTTCCCATAGTCTATCAACACGAAGCTTAAGGGGGTTTTCTTTATGGATTTCTTGCACTTATCTTCATTTATTTTGATGAACTTGTATTGCTCCATGGAGAGCTAAACCCCTAGTGGGTACTTGGACTTGTAAACCCTAGATTTCCTATGTTTCATTGACTTTAATGCTTTTATTCAATTTGAGTTTAAATTTGAGTTTCAATCTTGTATGCTTAATGGTTTCTCCCTTAGAGTGACACTAGGGTTGAGGGCTAATCCAATCATCCTTTTGACGAGCGACCATCACCATTAGGATTAGGTTACCAAAATTGAAGAGGGTTGAGAGGGTGAGTTGAGAGGTAGCGACGCGTCCCCTTTCCCCCTCCGGTGTGGTTTTCCTACCTTCATATTCCAAGCATTACCTCCGATCTCAAAGAGAGTTAGGCGTTGAGAGAGACCTTTCCGCCGGGACTTATTTGTGATTAGGGATCTTTCGCCTGGACCAAAGGGATTGATCGATAGTTGGGAATAGGGTTTACCACTTGGAATCCCTAGAGCATAGCGCAGTCATACGTGGTGTGAGGCGTCGAGAGTCTTCTCTCCGCCGGGACCTCGTAGGGGACTAGTCAAGGTTGACCTTAGATTTGGGACCTTGTATCTTTGGATTCCACGACTCTTGAAATCTTCATTTAGTAAGAGTGTTTGAAGTCTTGCACTTGAAACAAGGAATCTAGGGGGAGCGGTGTCCGAGTACCCCATTCTTATCTCGATCTTTTCCTACTCTCTAGCTTTAACTTTCAGTTTTTAATTTCTGTTTTTAATCACTTTTTAATCTCAACAACAATCGGTTCTCTTTGGCTACTTAGCGAAGTGTTTTTGTTTCTATCGTCTACTCCCTGTGGATTCGACTACCCACCCGTTGGGTACTTTATTACTTCGACACCCGTGCACTTGCGGAACACACACGCAAGGGTGTGTCAAGTTTTTGGCGCCGTTGCCGGGGAGTTAGGCGTTTTAGGAATTTTTACACTTTGTTTCGCTAGTCATTTTTCGTACATCCTATTTCACACTCCTTTTACTTCCATCGTTCGACTTTACTTTCTTTTCTTGATTTCAGCCCTAGGTTATGACCCGTGGACATCCTTCGACATTAGTGGAAGGTGATCCGGGAGATAGAGAGGAGATTGCACGAGACGGGGGAAGACAACTTGACTTGGAACAGTTTGATCGAGTTGAGATAGAAGTTGAAGAGTCCGCAACCATGGCTGAACGGAATGAGCAACGGCGGACCCTTTCGATTTTGCTAGGCCGTCCGTTCGTGGTACACGATCAAGCATAGTCGAGGCCACCAATTTCAGCTCATAACTTTGAGCTTAAGCCGGGGTTTATTCAGATGGTCCAACAGTCCGCACGGTTTAATGGGTTAGCGAGATGAAGACCCAAACAATCACATAGAAAATTTCTTGGAAGTGTGCGACATGTTGAAGATCAATGGAGTTACGGACGACGCCATCGGATTGAGAGCCTTCCCATTTTCCTTGAAGGGGAAAGCAAAACAAGTAGTTGCAATCTTTACCTAGAGCATCAATTACCACTTGGGAAGAAATGGTTGAGGCCTTCCTTGCCCGATATTTCCCTCCCGGGAAATCGGCCAAGCCGAGAAATGAAATTTCTTCCTTCATGCGATCGGAATTGGAGTCTCTTTTCGAGACATGGGAAAGGTTCAAGGACCTTCGCGCAAATGTCCTCAACATGGGTTCCCGAGTGGATGGTCATCCACACCTTCTACAATGGATTGAACCCAAGCACAAGATAGCTACTTGATGCCGCAGCAGGAGGTACCTTAGGAAGCAAGACCCCCGAAGCTGCCCGCCAACTGATAGAAGAAATGGCTATGAATAGCTATCAGTGGAATGCTCGAGACAAGAGGAAAGTGGCGGGTATTCATGAAGTTGATGCAGTGACATCTCTAGCAGCTCAAGTTGAAGCATTGAGCAAGAAGTTGGACACTTTGGCAGGCCCATCCAGAATAGCTGCAGTGATGAATTGTGATAGTTGTGGAGGAGGGCATGTTTCTGCTGATTGCCCTATTTCTATGGTCGGAACAGCACCTGTTGAATAGGTTGATTTTGTGGGGAATGCTGGACGAGGTCAAGGAAACCCCTATAGCAACACCTACAATCCGGGGTGGCGAAACCACCCGAACTTTGCATGGAGCAATCAAGGGCAACAAAGGCCCTCTGCACCCCCCGGATTTCAGCAACCCCAACAACCAAACATGGAGGGCCGAGTTTCAGGGCTTGAGAACCGAATGACAGACTTGGAAAAGGCGTTAACCAAGGTCATTCAGTCCTCAGACACGCGCTTTCAAGGCGTGGAGAGTACACTTCGCAATCAGACTTGCAAAATCGTTATCTGAATGACCACAAGGAAGTCTCCCGGGAAATACAGAGACCAACCCAAGAGAGCAGCTGAAGGCAATCACTCTGAGGAGTGGTCGTGAGGTTGAGGGTAGACTTCCCACTGAAGAGGTTGTTCAAAGTCCTGCTAAGGAGACAGACAAGGAAAAGGGTAAGGAAAAGGAGGTAACACCTGCACCATACAAACCAAGGATTCCTTACCCTTCAAGGCTGAAGAATGATCAAAATGATGAGCAGTACAAGAAGTTTTTGGGCCTTTTCAAGCAGCTGCACATTAATATCCCTTTTGTGGAGGCTTTGTCTCAAATGCCTCGATATGCAAAATTTTTGAAGGACCTCTTAACCAACAAGAGGAAATTGGAAGAGGGTGCAGCAGTGATATTGGATGCATCTTGTTCAACTGTGTTGCAGAAAAATCTACCTAACAAGATGAAAGACCCTGGAAGCTTCATCATCCCATGTAACATTGGGAATTTGGGTGAAGAGAAGGCATTGGCGATTCGGGAGCCGGTATCAATGTCATGCCTTACTCCTTCTTCAAGAAGCTGGGACCGGGAGAGCCAAGGCCCACTCGGATGACCTTACAACTAGCCGACCGTTCCATTCGTCACCCGAGAGGCATCATTGAAGATATTTTGGTAAAAGTGGATAAGTATATATTTCCTGCAGATTTCGTGGTACTTGGATGTAGATGAGAATGTCGACGTGCCGGCGATACTTGGAAGACCCTTTCTGCGTACTTCCAAGGCTCTTATAGACATGGATGGCGGGGAGATGACATTGAGGATAGGAGATGAGAAGGCGACCTACCGCCTTGCTGAGGCCATGAGACATTCTCTCAACTTTGATGATACTTTGTATTTTCTTGACACTACTGATGCTTTGATTGATGATTATGTGCAGGAAATCTTTTGCCCGGATCCGCTAGCTGATTTGTTGGATCGAGAGATGGATGATGATCACAGTTCATCAGTTGACCTGGAAAACAAGGATACATTTACCACGGGTACGGTCAACAAACTAATGAAAAAGCTAAAGAGGGTAAGACATCGCCGCAAGAAGCAAACGAATGAACCTGCGGACGTTCATTCAAGGTCTAAGGATGATATCCCTCCATCTGGTAACAAATTCGATCACTCATCTTCTAAATTCCAGAACTTATGCTCTTCTTGTTTCACATTTCAAAGCAGCGAGGTGCTTTCGACCCATGACCCCCCTTGAGTTTAGAGAGGCAGGTACATCAAGCTAGTGACGTAAAACAAGCGCTTATTGGGAGGCAACCCAATTTTTTAAAAACTCTTTGCTTGTGTTGTAGTTAGTTTTATTTCTGCATTTTTTGTGTTTTGTTTAGTTTGTAGTGTGTGGATTCATTGCTGGTAATGCATGTTTATGTGTTCATCGTTTATGGCAAGTTAGGTGGTATTCCTGTGAATTTTGCGAGATTTTAAGTTGTAAACGTGTTAGTTTTCAACTTCTGCAGTCGTTCCATGTGTTTTCATTAATTTCTGCAGAGTTTGGACTATTTTTGAGTTGAAGAATGGAAGCACACGGCCATGTGGAATTTCCACATGGCCGTGTGGATGAAATTGTGAAGGAATTTTCTCATCCAGAGAATCCCCACGGCCGTGTGGAAATTCCACATGGCCATGTGGATTTATTTAGTACAAATCTTCACAATACAGAGATTCCCCACGGCCGTGTGGAAATTACCCACGGTCGTGTGGAATTTCGGGGAGTTTTATAAGGCCATACAGAGAATCCACACGGCCGTGTGGAATTTCCACACGGCCGTGTGGGGTACTTAAACATGAAAAGGAGCCTTTCTCTTTATATCCCCCCCCAAGCAACCCTTCATCTTCAAACGCCTCCTCTTCAAAGGTCGCGACGGTTGCTCTTCTCCTTCCATTCTCTCGCTTATTTAAGGGATTTGTGGGCCTTACTCGTTACTACATTGTTAGATTGGACTCATCTTCTCCGGTAAGCCTTCTTCCCCTCTTATTGCCATGAAACCTTCATTAGTTGTTGTGGATGTTGAATCTTTTGTTTTTGCATGCTATTTTCGTGTTTAATACTTAGATTATTGCTTAAAACACTTGTGCTCAAATGTGTGGATGATTGTATTAAATGGTGTGGATTCACCATGGCGCTTTGGCCATGGTCGAAGATCCACACGGCCGTGTGGAAATTGTCCTCACTACTATCATTCTACCAAGCTAGGAAGTCCTTTAACAAAATAATCATAGCCATCATAGGTAATAAGCATGCATAATACAAAATACCCTAAGTAAATAACCATCCCCACACCTAAAGTTGTACATTGTCCTCAATGTTCCTAAGTCAGCAGAAAAATGTGGGGGATGAAAATGATAATAAAAAAAAATGGGGGTGAAGGAACTTCCCTGATTTCTTGGTGTGGTTCTCAGTTGTTCCACTTGGATCAGGGGTATATCACCTAAGGAGGGCGACACAAGTAAAGCTCCCAAAATTAATAATCCTGAAAAGAACAGGAAGCTTATCATCATTCAAAGTTTTTCAGGAGGAAAAAGAAATAAAGTAAGGAAAAGAGAGCTCCAACAAAAATAACAAAAGAGTTTAGTAGGGAATGAGCCCTAGCTAACTCAAAAGTACAAGTCTGAACAACAAACAACGAAGAACAAAAGAATGAAAATAAACAAGGTATTGTCATGGGTCTAAAGTGGTGATGAAGTGATGACGCGGCGCAAGTAGTGCTCAAAGCTTCCCAAAGTGCTCAAAGCTTCCCAATCGATCTTCCTCACCGTGCCGAACCCTTTTCGCGATAGGAGTGTAAAACGCGTCGTATGTTCTTCTTTGAAAAACTTGGGCTCTTGGACGGGAGGGAAAGGTTCCCTCCTAGCTCTCTTGGAAGCTAATTTTTTGATTGGCATCCTATATAAACAAAGTAGAGATGATCCCACTAATTTACAAGCAAAATAAGCACCAAAAGAATGAAGAAATCCAAGAAAAAGTGTAGTGCTACAGTAATTTCGGAAAAATTTTTGAAGAACTTTGCTTGCAGAAGTAGCCAAAAAATTTTACAAACTAAGAGAAATACTTTGATAAACCTTAAACATTCATCAACCAACAACATCCCAAGATATTTCAGCCAAAAAAAACAAGAAAAATTCAAGGTTTTGAGTGAGAGATCAAACCCTTGCCCTAGAGTAAGATGAGTGAATGTAAGGGCTAGATCCGGCCAAAAGCTTGCTCAAACTCCAAATTTTTGTTCATGCTATGTGTGCTTGATTGCCTTGAACTACATGAGAACTCTGTAGTTCGATTTCTAGGTTGTACTTGGAGCGTGGGATACTCCCTTGTATTAGACTCACATAGTTTGAAAAAGATACATGTACCTCTACGCCGAGGGATTCGGGTATGTGGTACCCTGCCAATCATTAGGTTCGAACCTAAATACTGAGTTTGACCCTAATCAGAGATTTCCCTAGGCGTAGTGCAATCATAGGGGGAATTGGTCAGAAGAGAATCCGTCAAATACCTGTATGGGATTAGGGGTTAATCACCGAGGGATTCGGGGTTAACCTATTTTAGGAGTCTCTTGGCCCAAACCGCAATTGCAATTTTAACCCTAGCATCTGTCTAGATTCAGTAGTCCCAGGGGATCCGCGTCCGTGACCGTTTTCTCCCCTTTGTGATTCTCCACCTATTTCGGCTGTAGTTCGTCATTCAGTTAGATTTTCTAAAAGTCAGTCTGTAGAACTTAGCACCCAACTTCGAGACATTTGGTTAGGTAATAAGAGAAGAGGAAGTAAGGGTAGATCCTTGGCCACGAGGAATACGACCCCTGTGGCACACACAGGGTATTATTTGACGACCCCGTACACTTGCGGGACGCTCATCAAATTTCCACATGGCCATGTGGATTACTTAGTCATGAGAAGCTTGCTTCTCTTTATATTCCACTTAGCATCTCTTCACATCCAAACGTCTCCGCACCAAGGATCGCGACCAAATCGTTTTTTTTTCCACTTCATTGCCTATTTATAGGATTAGAGTGTTTTAATATGAGTTATATCAAGATTTCACACTTCATCTTCTCTGGAAAGCTCTCTTGCCCTCTTTCTTGCCATGAATTTTATTTCTTGGATTTGGGTGGTGGATCTTGTGTTTTAGCATGTTATTTTCATGCGGAATATGTATTTTTATGCTTTAAACACTTGTACTCGAAATTTTGTATGAAAAATCGTCTCGATGGGGATCAACCATGGCCTTGTGGAAATTCCACACTGCCGTGTGGATTGTCGGGTGGAATTTCTCTCATCCAGAGAGAACACACGGTCGTGTGGAATTTCCATACGGCTGTGTGAACCTCTGGGAACCTATTCTAAGCCCCGAAATGACTCGTTTGCCTCTCGTGTGTGTAGGAATGCCTCCAAATACAAAGAAACTCGCACATAAGCATCATCGCGGCCCTCGTGAGCCCTCGCCCAAGACATTGGAGTTCGCTGTGCCCGAACATCAATCCCTGCTTGAGCGCCTCTCAAAGCTCAAGTTCGGCCAGATGCGGACAATCGATTTGCAAGCATTAGTGGCGATAGAGCTTGTTAAGGTGGAAGAGTTGGCGGATGAGGTTCGTGAGTTGATCGCCGTGGGTGGTTGGAGGAAATTGCTGTACATTAAGGACTCGGCTACCCGTGACATCACTCTTGAGGTCCTTACTTTTTTTGACTTCGACCGCTCTCCAGCAGATGATGGTGAGGGACACTGACTCCACCACGTCTCCCGCACCTCGAGCACGACATGCATCACCGGCATCACCAGCAGCATCAGCAGATGACGACGCTTGTGGCGTCTTTGATGAGTGCATTTCATATATATATATATTTTATACTTTACTCTCATCATTATTGTGTCTTTTGGCTTTAAATCTCCCAATTCAGTGCTGAGGTATTCTTGGTTTTTCATGCAGATATTAAAGTCTTGAAGCAAGAAGAAGTGTTTTGGTAATGATTTTAGAAGCTAAAGGACTTAGAAGAAATCTCATTAAGTTCAACACGGCTTGATCACGCCCGTGTTGTACCCCCTGCAGTACCCCGTGTAGATTGCAGGAGAATTCAGCCAAAGTCAGCACAGTCTGAGTTCGCTGAGCACGGTCGTGCAAACCCCAGCACGGCCTAAGCACGCTCGTGTTGTGGAAGTTCGACCTTTTTCGCTTCTCTTGTGCTTTGTTTCATGTGTAGAAGTTGTGTGTTTAAGTTTTTGTCGAGTTTTATTTTTGTTGGGATCTTAGTTAAGGCTCTTTTTAGAGTGTAAAAGAGGAGGAAAATCTTTGGGGGAGAGAGCTTTTAAGTGGAGCGAGTAAGCGTGCTTCATGCCGCAAGAAACCCCCAAAAACAGGGGGCCTTGCGGCCTTCCATGCGGGCCGCATGGGAGGTCGCAAGGGGCCATGCGGCCCCGCATGCGGGCGCATGGCCGCCCGCAAGGGGCCATGCGGCCCCTCATGCGGGCGCATAGCCGCCCGCATGGCTTCCTGGTGGAGGCCTCGCGGCCTCCCTTGCGCCCGCAAGGGAGCCCGCGAGCCCTCCCGCGCTTTGGGTCTATAAATACCCGTTTTCAAACTCAAATGGCCTTTATAAGACCCCATTTCCCTCCATCTTGAATCCTCATTCTCCCCTCCATTTGATCTCCATTCTTGAGCTCCAAGAAAGGAGAAAGGTGTTGATCTTTCCCTCTTCTCCATTGGTGGTGATTCTCCTCTAGTTCTAGCAAAGTTTGAGGTGGGTTTTATTCTCTTCTTCAACTCCTTGTTATTTTATTCATTTCTCTTTAGATCCATGGAGAATTAGTGTGGATTTAGTATGGATCTATTATTTAATTGGAATTTAGCCTTGGATCTAATGTTTGAATGGTATAGGAGCCTTGATTTCATGTTTTGGTGAAGAATGAAGGAGATCCTTCATCTCTAAACCTTTGATTCTTTTAGATCCGAACCCAATTAGGATGTTCTTGATTTCATTTTGATTTTATGGGTTTAAGGATTCTATTATTGTTAATTCTTGAATCTAGAACACTTAGTAAACCCTAGAAGCCTTGAGATCTAATTTTGGAGCATTCTTTCCTCTCTTGTTGATTGTTTGGGTTATGTGATTGATTCTTGTTTTTCTTGGATGGTTAATGGCTTCAAGAAGGTGGATCTAAAGGCAAGGGTAAAGATCAAGTAGGCGAGTGATCCAAGTATTCGATCTCGCCAAGTTTGTGAGTGGGAATTGTTTAATTAAAGAGCTATGATCATGCTTGTTTAATAATGCATGCCTTGAAATGAGAAATTCTTGATTTCAATGGATTCTTGAAGTGTTTCTTGAAAACTGAAATTATGATACTATATGATCCTTTTAATTCTTGATTTCATCTTAATGGACTCATGAGATGATTTCCTTGAGATCTAGAAACCTTGATGTTTATGATCTTGCTTAACTATTGATTCTATTACAAAAGGCTCATGAGATGATTTCCTTGAGACCTAGGAACCATAATGGTTTATGATCTTGTTAAATTCTTGATTATTTATATTTGATGAGGATTGGATAATCCTATGGTTTGAACTACATGTTTTCAAGATTTGTGAATTTGAGAATTCGATGTTCTTGTTATTTTGACCGAGTAAGGGTCTACGTAAACCAAATTGAGATTCTCCACGATGTTATCGTATTTGAAATGAGTTTTCAAAGAATACTCTTGTGTTGATATTCTTGATGAAAATGACATTATTGTCGATGCTTTCGCAAAAGGATTTACACTTCGATTAAGAGTTGTATTTTATGCGAATTTGTGATCTCTTGTTGAGATATGTGATTTTAAAATGATACGTTTATGATGAGCCTACGGGCGAAGTATTTGTGATCTTTTGATGAGATTATGATATTATATCAATGTCGTCATATTATTATCATGATGCGTTCATGATAAGCCTACGGGCGGGATGGTGACATTGGGGGAATCCCCGACTTCTGCAGAAGCGAGTCTCCACGGACCGACCTAGTTGGGGTGGCGTGGAGTTCTCGGCTGACTAGCCCTTACAGGAGGCGCGTAGGAGAACCTGAAGGTGCTGTGTTGGGTACCCGGAGTCACCACACGGGATACCCAACGGCCAACGCCAAGATACGCGCATCTTGGTGGCTCCTGACCTAGCCACGGCCATGGTTAGTGATGGAGAGTTTTCATAGGCTATTGATGATGCTATCGATAAAGGATTTCTGCATGCGTTGCACTATAAATTCTTGATTCGATGGGTTTGAGCTTTTAACGAGTTTCCATAACTTGAAGTTTTTAAATCTTGAACCTTTACAAAAGAATTTCAGTGTTTTATTGATGCCTTTCTTTGAGAAAGTTGGAAAGCTGGTTATATTGAAATGTGTATTTAAAGCATTTTGTAAGTTGTGGTTGTTAAAGATTTACATATGTTTTCGGCATATCATTCTTTACACTTGTATGAGTTATAGCTCCATGTTCAACCCCTCACTGAGTAACTTTGTTACTCACCCATTCTTCTTCTCCCCTTTTCAGGTGTTAGCACGGCAGCAGGGCGTAAGAAGTGATAGTGCTTGGCATCTATTCTTGCATTTACCTTTGACTAGTGTATGATTCATAAACATTGTCGTCATGCATAAGATGGATCCACTAGGACCTATGTTTTCGTATTTCCATTTGATCTTGTATAATCTTGATTGGTTCAGTCAGGACCTTAGGTTGTATGAGTTTTACATCCAGTGTTTGGGAGAGACTATGGTTGTGTCCATGATAATGGATGTTGTGGTTCTTAGGGATATATACCTGGTGTGAGTATATTGATCTTGTGCAGGAATGTGGTTGAATACCTTAGATTTAGAATATCACTGTTGTGATGTTAATATGGTACAGGTAACAGGTTAGCCTTACGGCGACCTGGGGTTGAGGCAGGTGTTGACCTTCCCTGGGTTATCGTGGCGGTAGTGCCATGGACCGGGACCCGAGGGTCGGGGCGTGACACGTGTTGTACCCCGTGCAGATTACAGGAAGATGAGTTTCGGGAGTTTTATTTGGCAGTAATCTGCACGGCTTAAAGCACGGCTTCAACAAGCCCGTGCTCACATCGGAAAAACATTAAAACCCTGGAAACTTAGTTTCAAAGGGGACTTTTGGTGGGCGAATAAAAGGAGGAAGAAGGAGAGAGCTTTGGGGGTCCGTCCTCCTCTTCACGAAGGGTATGTCGCGCATATGGTAGGCCGATCGGGAGGAGATTCCATGACATCGTAGATCCTCTGACAACCACAAGGATGCAAGAAATTAGGGAGTTTTCAACTTCTTGTATTTCAATTTCCTTGGCAGTTTCCTTGTTGTTTAATATCATGAGGGGCTAAACTCTTAAAGGAGCCCCGGGATGGTTTGTATGACGTTGTGGCTTGAGCTCATTGTCTTTACTTGCAGAATTTATGAATGTCTTGTTCTTTACATTACATCTGAGTTATTGGCTATCTTGAGTGTTGTTTAGTGCTTGAATGCTTGGAAGTTAGGTTATCTTATCTAGGCTCTTGAATCGTTATTGATATTTACAAGCAGTAAGATTTCAACTTAGGGTTCAGCAGAGCTGGAAGCATCATTCTTATAGCGTAACTAGATTTAGAACTGAAGACATCTCTGATAAATTCTGAGAAAGACCGAGTTAGTGAACGTCAGAATTCCAACCCCGGGGCCCCATCTCCTCCATCGAGTCAATTCTCACATTTCCCTTAGTGCATTTCCTTTCCTCATACTCCTTGAATTCAACCCAGAGTCAATTCCATCCTTCTCTGTTTGGTTAGATATTAAGCAGAACGTTAGTATTAGAAGCTATACCAGTCCTAGTGGATACGACTACCCTACCCTAAGGGTAGATCTTTACTACTTATGCGACCCGTACACTTGCGGTTACGCAAGAGGCGTATCAGTCTTTAGTTTCTTGCTACTCTTACTTCTGTTTTCACTTTTGTGTTGTTTGAGAACTTGTGTACTCAGAAAGGGTTTACCTTCTGAGCTCTATCTTTGTGTTTTTAGTCATGTTTAATTTGTTTTGAGTTTAAGCTTTGATGTATGCTTATAAACTCTTACTTTTTATTCATGTTGAGCTCTACTGAAACCCTTTTGTGACGTGCAGATGGTCTTGCGAGTCATGTTTTGATGAATATTCATAGGCACGGCCGTGTGCTTCATCCATGCGGCCGTATGAACTTCACAACCCTTCACGGCTTCGAGTCCCGCCGCTTCAGCTCCATCACAATATACATATGGAGTTCGGGGAGTACTGTTTTTAATACCCACATTTTCATGTTCATTTCTTTGCAAATTTCTATTCTTTATGCATGCATTTGTACATTGAGGGCAATGTACATCTCAAGTGGGGGGAGGGGGGAGTTCACACTGCACACGTTCTTTATTTTTTGCTCATCACTTTCATGCTAATTTAGCCAATAATAGTTTAGCTTAAGTGACAAGGATTGTATGTTTGAATTTAGGTGAAATTTAAACATCGTTTGTCACCATGATCTAGTTTACTCGAAAAACTTAGAATTTGTTTGTCTAATTGCATTTCTTACACCTTTCTTGATTTGTTAACCCTGATAACTCTAGTTTATTGCTGAAAGAACCTTAGTTTCATTCTTTTAGTTCGAAAGAAAAAAACAAAAAAAAGAAGAATGCTGTTATTTGTTTACTTCTTTTCGGGGTGGAAAGAGCTACCACCTATGTTGTATGCAGCTACTCTCATAAGTCGGATACTACCTATGCCCTAATGAGAGAAAGAGTTATCTAATAGGCTGTGTGAAAACTAATACTCCCAGGTGGAAAGGGCTACCACCTTGAAAGCGCGAAAGCCGCCCAGGAGGCATCTTGTTAAATGGCTACCTTCGAGGTTGTGTGTAGCTACTACCTATCCTTTGTCCTCAAATAAGTCCTTTTCAATAAGAACTCTTGAGAGTAAACTTAGGATTGGCATGAGTAAGCATACACACACACACACACTGTCAAATTCTATTTTCTCTGTGATTTGAGTTTTAGCTAGAGCATTAGTTTTTACCTTTCTATGTTTTAAATTGTTCCTTTGCTTAAGAATGCTCTCCTTACATACTTTTGGGTGAACTTAAGGCTAAGCACTTCCATTACCCAACTTGTGAATTTTATTGTATAAACTTTGCTTGAGGACAAGCAAAATCTTAAGTGTGGAGGAGTTTGATAAGTGCTTGCATGTATATATTATTTGAGATGTTTTCCATGCATGAGCATCACATTTTTCAGTTTATATCTCTCATTTCGTGTGTTTTTGTGTTTTTTCGTGCAATTAGGGTTGTGAAGAAGTTTTATGGGAATAAAGGCAAAAATAGGTCACGATGATGCCAAGTGGAGTTCTTTTACGTAAATACAAAGTTCAAGATACAAATCGGGGTCAAACAAGAGAGTATGTGCCAACTTCTAAAGGGTTCAAGACAGTTTTTATAGAAGGACACGAAGGCAGTCATGCTGACTCGTTTTGATTTGTTCGAAGATTTCAAAAGCTCTCCAAGTGTTTTCGACATCAAGAAATGCCTCATGACCTACCACACGATCGTGTGTCCGTCGATGTGGTGTGGAAGTTCGACCTTTTTCGCTTCTCTTGTGCTTTGTTTCTTGTGTAGAAGTTGTGTGTTTAAGTTTTTGTCGAGTTTTATTTTGTTGGGATCTTAGTGAAGGTTCTTTTTAGAGTGTAAAAGAGGAGGAAAGTCTTTGGGGGAAAGAGCTTTTAAGTGGAGCGAGTAAGCCTTCAAGATGCCGCGAGAAACACACCCTGGATTACCCCAGGATGTCCATTCACCTCACACAGATTGAAGTTAGTGTTAGGAATGCTAAAGACCCTCTCAATAGTCAATTAAAAATCTTCTGGTCTCCAAAAAGGAACTTTAACATCAAGTGAAGATAGAACAGGTTTCAGCGTTTTTTTTTTTTTTCGAGTCCGCCTAACGTAGACTACACAAAAATCTTTCAGCAGGATGCACATGCTGGCCAGGCACAAGAGCCACCCAACTTACTTGACTACAGATCTACATATACGCATTCATGCTTTTATAAGCAGAGGAATACTGACATAGACTCTCTTTTTTTTTTTTTTTTTTTCACAACGCCTGATCAAACCTGCTAAAAACTTCACTTAAAAACCTCATTGAGGGTTAAAGCAAAAACAGGAGACTCAAAAGTTTTTAAAGGACTATTAAAAGACGAATTTAACATCCTAACACAAAAAACAATAAGATGGGTTAGAGTGTCAGAAGTGGGAGTTATAGTGAACAGGTATAAATATGCACTAAGGATGAAACAGAACTACATTCAAGCATATGTAAAGTACAACTCATACTGACATTCTACCAAGCTAGGAAATCCTTAACAATAAGATCATAGCTATCATAGGTAAAATACAAGCATGCAATATAGTATAAATACTCCATCCCCACACCTAAAGCTGTACATTGTCCCCAATGTACATAAATCAGCAATACAGGGTGGGAAATAAATATAACAAGAATTAAAAGATGGAGTAAGAAACTTCCCCAATCCGTCGATGAAATGCATGTGGACTGGGGGGGTCCATGTGGTGAGGGCTGGGAGTGTGAAGCATTCCTAAAGAAATTCCTGGAAAAAGATAGAACACTGATCACAACTCCAGAATGAAAATGGTAGAGAAGAGTGCAAAAACAGAAAGTGCAAAATAAACAGAGAAAGTTTAGTAGGGTCGGAACCCTAACTAACTTAAAAAGTAACACTAAAGCAAACAACAAAAAGAGCAGCAAAATAAATAAAAAGAACAACAAGAACAACAACAAGTGCCGTGATCTTTGGGAGTCTAAGAGTCGGATGGCCGTGATGATGCAACACGTGTGGTAGGCTGCGGAGGTGGTGCCCACTGAAGATGAAGAGCTGCGTAGGAATGTCGGGATCTCGGTGGTGGCACTCTCAATGTGACTCACCGATGCAGTGACTCTCTATGTCCTCTCTCAAGTGTCTCGCACTGTTGGTAGACCTCGGTGCGAAATTCGCAAACCGTGCCTCAAGTGATAGTCTCGCTCTCTAGACTCGGCTCGGACTCGGACTACGAACCGGTGTCCGTCTCGTGCGAAGAATGAGGGTCTTCGTGTGTGTTCCTTGGTGTTGTGCAAGCTCGTATATGGTACCCCGCTTCTCAACTATACTAATGCAAGTCGAGTCTGCATGCTAAGTGGCGCCATAGAACCAACAACTGTCATGCCTTGGGTGTGCTCAAGAAGGCCCATGCCTTTGATCATTCTTGTGATATATGGCCCGGCGAAAATTGCTCGAAGGCGAACAAACTGGCCCTGGTGTGCTAAGATTTCCGCAAGAAGATGCCCCATGTGTAGTGGATAGCGCTCGATAATACTGTATAGCATCAGTAGGTCCGTGCGCGAGACAACCCCTGTCGAGTCCAGTCTACTCCCAATGCCTCAAGTCAGCAGTGCATGGATGTATCGATGGGCAGGGTTCATTAGTTGGGATGCCTTCCTTGTCTCCGAGCGATTTGCTATAGAACACCAATAGGACTCATTTGTAACGGGGTGCGGTAAGTCATAGCCTAGGGCTTTAAACTCAGGAGTGTGTGTGTATGCTTCTGTGTAAAATCCCATGTATACGCCCAGTTCATCTTGAGAGATTCGGTGTTTCTCCCCAAATGCTTGAAATGTAATCACACTCGGTCGGCCGGCACACCATTGCTTTGCAACTTCAATGGAGCTTAAGACTTCTAATGTGAGCTCTTTGTAGGTGGGTTCTTCAATGGAGAACAATTTGTCCCACCCACCATGAGAGATAAGCTCCAAGATGACTTCATCTAACCTCAACGCTCTCAAAACATTCCAATCAATTTTTCGTATGGTGCCGAATGTTTTCCTTGACAAAAGGGCGAATCGGGTCTTGTGATTGTCCTTTCGAAATCGTGGTCCGTCGCCGGGCGGAGAACGGTCTCTCCGTGTCCTCTTATGAGCCACTTTCTTGGTCCTCATACCTACAAGACCAAGGGGACACCATTAAACCAAATTATAAAGAAATTGAGGCTTCATGGAATGAAAATTAAGGAGAATGGTTCATTGCTATAGTAAATCCGAGAAATTTTGGCAAGAGTTTTGCTTGAAAAAGTAGCCAAAAATTTCTACAATCATACAAAACCAATCTCACAATGCTATGTTAAGCAAAGAGAACCAAAAACACAAAGATTACATCCCAACAATTCATTAAAACACAAGATATAAGAATGAAAATCAAACCTTAACCCTAAAGTATGTGGGATGAATCAAAAGCTTGAAACGGCTTGAAAAGGTTGTAATCTTCCGAAATCCTTCCACAAAAGCGTTTAGAGGAGGAGGAGAGTGATTTAGAGCAAAAAAAATGAGGTGATTTGGTGGAGAAATGAGTGAGAAATGAGAGGAAGAAGAGGGGAGTGTGAAGATGAGAGAAAGAGTTGGGAAGAAGCCCTTTTAGGGCAAGTATCGGGCATCCTTGCGGGTAGCCTTGCGGGCGCAAGGTTGCCCGCAAGGAGCCTCGGGAAGCCTTGCGGTTGGGCTTGCGGGCGCAAGCCCACCCGCAAGGCCCCTCTGGATGGTTCACGGGCAAGCTTGCCAAATCCGACCAAAACCCTCTCTAACGGTCATAAAACGGCTCTAAACTTGTTTAGCATCAACATAACCTCCTTTAAACCCTAAAAACAATGAAAACAAAGCCGAAATAATCCCATAAACACACAAGAAGCAAGCTTCATGGCATCAACACATCAAACAACTCAAAGAATCCCAACATCAAGCAACAAAGAAATGACAAAGAAGAAGAACAAAATAACTAAAACAAAGACAACATCTAACTACTACAAGGAATTTAAAAAGCTTGGGTTGCCTCCCAAGAAGCGCTTGTTTAAAGTCGTTAGCTCGACTTATCATACCTCGAGTCATGGTGGGTCAAAGGGTGGAGATTTACCTCCATTTCTTGGCGGGGGGTTGTTACCTGGAAAGTTCATGGAAAGACACGAGAAAATGCAAAATTTACCTTCATTTCCAAAATATAGGCGGTCTACCTCACTCGGTGGTAACGTGGAGATACTCATGCTTTTCCTCATTTTTGCATTCACCTTTCGCCATGCCTTCTTTAAAGTTCCCTTTTTCTTATGGAGCGGAGGTGATACAACTTCTACTTGAGCTATTTGTGGTGTTGGCGAAGGCGAGGAGTCCCTTACTTCAGTTTTTTCGTCCTTGATTCCTTCTAAGTATTCATCTAAGGGGTTCACAAAGCAAGGACTTCCCGCACACAATCAGAAATTATCACGTCGGTTACATCGTGAAATATAAAGCATCATCATGATCTAATGTGTGCTTCATAGCCTCTGGAAGAGTGAAGGTAACTTGTTCATCCCCCACTCGCAATGTCATCTTCCCTCCCTTAACATCAATTAGGGCTCCTGCGGTGTTAAGGAAAGGGCGGCCAAGGATCAACGGGACCTCTACATCATCATCCACGTCTAGTATCACAAAGTCCACCGGAATGATGAGTTTATCCACCCTCACAAGAACGTCCTCGACCACTCCTCTTGGTCTTCTCACTGAGCGGTCTGCAAGCTGGAGGGTCATTCGCGTGGGTCTCAAATCCTGTAGCCCCAACTTCAAGAATAAATTGTATGGCATCACGTTTATACTGGCTCCTGAGTCGGCCAGCGCATTTTCTAACATCCCCTCACCTAGTACACAGGGAATGATGAAGCTTCCCGGGTCTGTCAATTTCTTTGGCAATTTTTTTTGAATTACAGCCGAACAGGTTCCCGTAAGTATCACTGTGTCTAGATCCTCCAACTTCCTCTTGTTAGTGAGGAGGTCCTTCATGAATTTAGCATACTTGGGCATCTGTGATAGAGCTTCGACCAAGGGGATATTAATGTGAAGTTGCTTGAAAATGTGGAGAAACTTTTTAAATTGCGCTTCATCCTTGTCTTGCTTGAGCTTTTATGAGTGGTGGATTTTGAAGCATCATCATCAAGTTTCTTCCCTTTTTCTTCACTTGTTTTTTTAATCACATCAGGGTCTTCCCGAATGGCTACCCTGTCATTGGAAGCACTTGGGCTCTCCTCGGCCCTTGCTTCCAACTGTTTCCCCACTCCTCGGTGTCACGGCTTTTAAGTGTTCCCTCGGGTTGCTTTCGGTGTTACTTGGCAAACTACCCGAGGGACGTTTCGCTTGCGCTCTAGCAAGTTGTCCGACCTGATTTTCTAAAGACTGAATAGAAGCCTGGCACATTTCTCGAACAGCACCAAATTCATCAAATTTCTTATCTTGGGCCACAAATCTTGATTCGGTGTTAATCATGAATCTAGCCAGGACATCTTCAGTTGTGTATTTTCTCTCCTGTTGTTGAGGAGGTTGATACTGAGGACCTTGAGGTTGGGGTGGCCTTTGTTGTGATTGGCCTTGGTTCCAAGAGAAGTTTGAGTTGCTCTTCCACCCCGGGTTATATGTATTGCCATATTGATTACCCGGTCCTCTCTGACCTCCACTGACATAGTCAACTGACTCCATTTATGCAGGGGAAGTAACAAGAATGGGGCATTGGTTTGTTGCATGCCCAGCACCACATGTTTCACATGACATCATTGCCTTTGAGCTTGAACTGGAACCCAACATGAATTGATCAAGTTTCTGTGTTAAAGCTTCAACCTTAGCATTGTTGTCAATAACATTCTTGTTCAGGGCTTCCACTCTTGCCGCCAAGGCGGTAGTCTCACTCACCTCATACAGTCCTGCTGCTCGAACTGGCTTCTGTCTAGTACTCCAGTGACATTCGTTACTAGCCATGTTCTCAATCAACGCTTCAGCTTCTTCAGGAAGTTTGTTACTTAAAGATCCTCCTGCCGCTGCATCAATGAGCTGCCTTGTAGCGTAGTTCAGTCCATTACAGAATGTCTGCACCCTCATCCAAGCAGGGAACCCATGATGAGGACATCTTCTTAGGAGATCCTTAAATCTTTCATGAGCTTCAAATAGGGTCTCAGAATCTCCTTGTCGAAATGCTGATATTTCTTGCCTCAACCTAGCTGCCTTGCTTGGTGGAAAATATCGGGCAAGAAATTTCTCCACCATTTCCTTCCATGAAGTGATCGATCCCGGAGCCAAAGAAGTAAGCCATCTATATGCTGCTCCTCTTAAACTGAAAGGAAATAATCTCAGCCTTATTGCATCATCGAGACTCGAATTGATCTTGAAGGTTGAGCATATCCGAAGGAACTTGGACAAGTGGGCATGCGGGTCTTCATCGGCCGGACCATCAAAATGAACTGAGTTTTGCACCATCCCAATTGTGCTTGCTTTGATTTCGAAGTTATTTGCAGGCACAATAGGAACCAACACACTGAACTCGTCCCCGGTGAACTGTGGCCTTTCATAATCAGATAGGGTTCTTCTTGGCTCGGCCATGACAGTAGGCTCATTAGAGTCGACCCGAATTTCTTGTTGCCATGAGCTTTCAGTAACTTCTCTCAAACGTTGATGCAAGGTTCGTTCAATCTCGTCGTCAGGATCAACCAAATTTGTGTGACTCGCTCGTGTCATAAGATAGGTACCTCGCAAGAAAATTCAAGGCGAGTGTCAAAACTTGAAGAAAAACAAACTGGAAAAATGCAGGACAAAAAAAACGGAATATAAACAAGAATGGTAAAAACAACAAAACAAAAGCCAAATCAACACGCTAAAAGTTTTCCGAATATTTCTCGAGGGTCCCCGGCAACGGCGCCAAAAACTTGGTGGTTGTCCCGCAAGCGCACGGGGTCGTCAAGTAATAAACCACTCGCGCATGCACGAGTGGGTCGTATTCCCAAGGGCCCGAGAATCTATCCTTACTTCCTTCTCGCAATGTTGTCTAGCCGATCAATTTCGAGAGTAAAGGAAGAAAATGCAAAAACAAGAAATAAATGCAATTCGAAATGCTAATTAACCAGGGCAATAGAAAGTGTGAAATCGGGGTGAGAAAGCGGTCCCGGATAAGGATCCCCTCAGGGGCTACTGAAGTGTACAGGATGCTAGATTAACATGTAAATGGCTTGTTGACACACCCTTGCGTGTGTACTCCGCAAGTGCACGGGTGTCGAAGTAATAAAGTACCCAAACGGGTGGGTAGTCGAATCCACAGGGAGTAGACGTAAGAACAATCACACTTTGTTAAGTAATCAAAGATAAACCAATTGTTGTTGAAAGAAAATAAAATCAGAAAGTAGTAGAAACAAAGTGCTGAAAATGAAAGCTAGGTCGGAGAAATAGATCAATAAGAAGATGGGGTACTCGGACAATGCTCCCCCTAGAATCCTTGTTTCACGTGCAAGACTTCAAGTACTCTTATTCAATAGAGATTTCAAGAGTCGTGGAATCCAGAGATACAAGGTCCCAAATCTAAGGTCAACCTTGACTAGTCCCCTACGAGGTCCCGGCGGAGAGAGGACTCTCGACGCCTCACACCACGTATGACTGCGCTATGCTCTAGGGATTCCAAGTGGTAAACCCTATTCCCAACTATAGATCAATCCCTTTGGTCCGGGCGAAAGATCCCTAATCACAAATAAGTCCCGGCGGAAAGGCCTCTCTCAACGCCTAACTCTCTTTGAGATCGAAGGTAATACTTGGAATAAGAAGGTAGGGAGAACCACACCGGAGGGGAAAGGGGACGTGTCGCTACCTCTCAACTCACCCTCTCAACCCCCTCCAATCTTGATTAATCTAATCCTAATGGTGATGGTCACTCGTCAAAAGGATGATTGGATTAGCCCTCAACCCTAGTGTCACTCTAAGGGAGAAACAATTAAGCAAACAAGATTGAAACTCAAATTCAAACTCAAATTGAATAAAAGCATTTAAGTCAATGAAACATAGGAAATCTAGGGTTTACAAGTCCAAGTACCCACTAGGGGTTTAGCTCTCCATGGAGCAATACAAGTTCATCAAAATAAATGAAGATAAGTGCAAGAAATCCATAAAGAAAAACCCCCTTAGGCTTCGTGTTGATAGACTATGGGAACTTCTCCTTCTTCTTCAAAGAATCCCTTCCTCCAAGCCTAAGGCCCACCTCGCCGAATCGAGTCGTCGAAGGCTCCCCCAATGGCTCTCCTTGGAAGGGAATGATGATGAAACCGGTGAAGAAGCGCCCCCAAAGTGGAGCAAGAACCTCCTGAACCCTAGCCGTCGCCCCCTTCCAAAGTTAGAAGATGATCCCCAGGATAACGCTTCGAACGGCTTTATAATTGGCCATCTCGAGGATCCACACGGGCGTGTGGATAGTCCACACGGCCGTGTGGAAATTCCACACGGCCGTGTGGAAATTCCACACGCCCATGTGGATTTTTTCGCCTTGTGAAATCTTCATACTAATCCTCGATTTCGCCCGTTTCTTCTCTCGAGGTCACATGGACGGACACACGCCCATGTGAAAGGTCAAGTGGCATTTCTTGATGATGGGAAACCTTGGAGAGCTTTTGAAATCTTTGAACCAATCGGAACGAGCGAGCATGACTCGCCTTCGTGTCCTTCTACAAGAATTGTCTTGAAGCCTTTAGAAGTTGGCACATACCCCCTCGTTTGAACCCGATTTGTGTCTTGAACTTCGTATTTGCACAAAAGAGCTCCACATAGCACCATTATGACCTAATCTTGCTTTTCTTCGCGTAAACCTTTTTCACAACCCTAATTGCACGAAAGAACACAGAAACACACGAAATGAGAAATATAACCTGAAAACTGTGATGCTCATGCAGGGAAAAACATCTCAAATTATATGTACATGCAAGCACTTATCAAACTCCCCCACACTTAAGCTTTTGCTTGTCCTCAAGCAAAATTTATACAATAAAATCCACAAGTAGAGTGATAGAAGTGCTTAGCCTTAAGTTCACCAAAAAGTATGTAAGGAGAGTATTCTTAAACAAAGGAATAATTTGCAACATAGAAAGATAAAAACCGATGCTCTAGCAAAAACACGAAGCACAAAGAAAATAGAATCTGACTGCGTGTGTGTGTGTATGCTTACTCATGCCAACCCTAAGTTTACTCTTAAAAGTTCTTATTGAAAAGGGCTTATTTAAGGACAAAAGTAGGTAGTAGCTGCACACAACCTCGAAGGTAGCCATTTCCCAAGATGCCTCCTGGGCGGCTTTCACACTTTGAGGTGGTAGCTCTTTCCACCCGGGAGTGTTAGCTTTCACACGACCTATTAGATAGCTCTTTCTCTCCTTAGGGCATAGCTAGTATCCGACTTATGAGAGTAGCTGCATACAACATAGGTGGTAGCTCTTTCCACTCCGAAAACAAGTAAACAAATAAGGCATTCTTCCTTTGTTTTCTTCTTTTTTTTTTTTTTTTTTTTTTTTTTTCAAAATAAAGAAAATTAATGTCCTTTTGGCACTGAACTAGAGTTATCAGGGTTAACAGAGCAAGAAAGGTGTAAGTAATGCAATCAGACAAAAAATTTCTAAGTTTTTCGAGTAAACTAGAGCATGAGTACAAACGATGTTTAAAATTCTCCTAAATTCAAGACTGCAATCCTTGTCTTTTAAGGTGAACTATCATTGGCTAGATAAGCATATGAGTGATGAGCATACATACATAGAGAACGTGTGCAACGTGAACTCCCCCCCACACTTAAGATGTACAATGCCCTCATTGTACGCATGCAAGCATACAAAAACAGAATATAAATAAAACATGAGGGCGTGGGGATTAAAAACAACACTCCCCTGATCTCCGAGTGTGGTAGTTGAATGGAGGTGTGAAGGTGGGAAGTGGAGTTGCGTAGGGTTGTGAAGCTCACACGGCCGTGTGGAAATTCCACACGGCCGTGCCTATGACCATTTCTCAAAACCAAGTTGACAAGTCTATCTCGCACATCACAAAAGGGGTTCAAGTGGATTTCAACAAAAGCTACGATTAAAAGAGTACAAAAATTAAACAAGCCAAACACAAACTCAACAAAGAACATGAAAAGAAAGCAGTAAGATAACTCTCAGAAGGTGTAACCTTTCTGAGTACACAAAGACTCAACACAAAAGAAAGTACAAGGGAATAAAAAGAAAGAATGAAAGACGCATCAAGCGTCGGCATCTGCTGGTGCTGCTGGGAATGCTGGGGAGGCGTAGGGTGCTCGGGGTGTGGACGGCGGAGTGGAATCGCTACCTCTCGCCATCAACTGGTGGAGTGAAGTGATGCGCGTCATCATCTCCGAGTGGTACTTAGCCATGCGAGCGAGAACCTCAGTGTGGTTCGCTGCCTGAGTCACTCGCATGGTGGCGAGATCAGTCTGAAGAGTCCCCACAGCAGCCTCAAGTCTGCCTATGCGATCCTGTGCTGGAGGGGATACAGGTGCTGATACCGGTGGCCCCTCCTCGTCTGCTTGGGTGTCCTCTGCCTCCATGGGTGCGGGTTGTGATGATGGCCCTGCCCGGGTCTCCTCCGAGTCTTCGTCTTCGTCCTCAGACTCCTCGGACTCATCTGGGAATGGAACAGCAAGTACATACCTGCCGGGAGCGGCCCTCTTCACCATGCCCATCATACGCAAGGTATCAAGGCCAAGTGGGGAGGGAACAATAACCTTGTCAGCTCCCCGAACAGCATCAATCAGTCCCATTCCTCGGATGAGTCGGGTGATGTAGGGACCAGAGAAAAGAACTCCTATCCGCGCGCATCGTCCCCGGTGCCTCGTAAAATCAGCTACCATGTAACCCGAGTGCGGGGGCAGGCTTTGGACCATAGAGTACAAATAGAGGAGGTCCAGCCGCCCCAATACGCCGGTCTTTGTCTCCCCGCCCAAGTAATAGACCCGCTCGGGATGGCATGAATGTACCTGTGGGCGAGGCGGAGGAGCAAAGACGCCTTGGTCAACCCGGGCTCGTATCGTATATCTCCACACAGCATCCGGCAAACCCGGCTTGGAGTGACACGGAAAGGATAGTCGAATGGCAGCTGCGCGTACTCCTCCGTGTGGATGAAGTCTCGATCGTACGAGCCGAGGGCGACGACAAAATCTGTCAAGCTCATGCTCGTGATATCTTGCCCAAAGATGCGGAATCGAACCGTGTCCGG
Source organism: Dioscorea dumetorum (assembly GCA_902712375.1). Lineage (NCBI taxonomy): Eukaryota > Viridiplantae > Streptophyta > Magnoliopsida > Dioscoreales > Dioscoreaceae > Dioscorea > Dioscorea dumetorum. The sequence continues at coordinate 80,465 of CACTHL010000355.1, forward strand.
TCGGTGGTAGTCGGTGTGGGAGCGATCAAACTCAAATGTCGCGAGGACTTCGAAAGTGAGATCGCGAGTGGCTGGGTCTTTGATGCACAATAGTCGCTCCCACCCGCCAACAGCAATAAGCTCACGGACCTCATCCGCCAACTCGGCTGCACGCGCATGTTCTATTGCCTCCAAAGCTTTCAAGTCGGGAATGCGTGTCTGGCCAAACTTTAACTTTGAAAGTCGATCAAACCGTGCTTGATGTTCGGGCACGGCGAACTCGAATGGTGCGGGCGAGAGATCACGGGACTCCCGGACCTCACGGGCCTCACGAGGGCGCTTATGAGCGAGTTTCTTCGTTCTTGGGGCCATTCCTGTGCATAAGAAAGGTAAGGGAGTTAATTCAGAGCTTAAAATAGGTTCCCAGGATTCCACATGGCCGTGTGGAATTTCCACACGGCCGTGTGTCTCCTCTGGAATTCAGAGGGGGCACCCCGATAATCCACACGGCCGTGTGGAATTTCTACACGGCCGTGTGGATCTTCGACCATGGCCAAAGCACCATGGTGAATCCACACCCCTTTATACAATCATCCACAAATTTGAGCACAAGTGTTTTAAGCAATAATCTAAGTATTAAACACGAAAATAGCATGCAAAAACACAAGATTCAACATCCACAACAACTAATGAAGGTTTCATGGCAAGAAGAGGGGAAGAAGGCTTACCGGAGGAGATGAGTCCAATCTAACAATGTAGTAACGAGTAAGGCCCACAAATCCCTTAAATAAGTGAGAGAATGGAAGGAGAAGAGCAACCGTCACGACCTTTGAAGAGGAGGCGTTTGAAGGTGAAGGGTTGCTTGGGGGGTTATAAAGAGAAAGGCCCCTTTTCATGTTTAAGTACCTCACACGGCCATGTGGAAATTCCACACGGCCGTGTGGAGTCTCTGTATGGCCTTATAAAACTCCCCGAAATTCCACACGGCCGTGTGGAATTTCCACACGGCCGTGGGGATTCTTTGTATTGTGAAGATTTGTACTAAATAAATCCACATGGCCGTGTGGAATTTCCACACGGCCGTGGGGATTCTCTGGATGAGAAAATTCCTTCACAATTTCATCCACACGGCCATGTGGAATTTCCACATGGCCGTGTGCTTCCATTCTTCAACTCAAAAATAGTCCAAACTCTGCAGAAATTAATGAAAACACATGGAACGACTGCAGAAGTTGAAAATTAAGACGTTTACGATTTAAAATCTCGCACAATTCACAGGAATACCACCTAACTTGCCGTAAATGATGAACACATAGAAATGCACTACCAGCAATAAATCCACACATTACAAACTAAACAAAAACAAATGCAGAAATAAAACTAACTACAACACAAGCAAAGAGTTCTAAAAATTGGGTTGCCTCCCAATAAGCGCTTGTTTTACGTCACTAGCTTGACGTACCTGCCTCTCTAGACTCAAGGGGGGTCATGCAACAAAAATACCTCTGCACCTTCAGCACTAACCTCACCACCAAAATATGGCTTCAGACGATGCCCGTTTACTTTGAAAGTACCTCTATCTGGGTGAGTGATTTCAATTGCCCCCTGCGGTGATGCTTGAGTTACGGTGTATGGCCCAAACCACCTAGATTTTAACTTTCCGGGAAACAGTTTGAGTCGTGAGTTAAATAACAAAACTTCATCCCCCACCTTGAACTCTTTCGGTGTTTTGATATGCTTATCATGCCACTTGCGTATCCTTTCCTTGTAGATTCGGGCATTTTCGTATGCTCTCAGTCTCCATTCATCAAGCTCATTGATCCGGTGCTTCCGTTGTTCCCCGGCTCGAGAAAGGTCAAAATTCATTGTCTTGAGTGCCCAATAAGCTCGATGTTCTAATTCAACGGGAAGATGACAAGATTTCCCATAGACCGGATTGTAGGGTGTAGTTCCAATAGGAGTTTTATATGCAGTCCGGTAAGCCCATAACGTGTCATCCAACCGTTCCGACCAATCCCTTTTCCCATGTTCTACCGACTTGGTCAAGATCCTCTTCGCCTCCCCGTTAGTAACCTCTACTTGGCCACTTGTCTCTGCGGATGATAGGGGGTAGCGAGACGATGATGCACTCCGTATCGCTTTAACACTTTTTCGAACCGACTATTACGAAATGTGTTCCTCTATCACTAATAATGATCCTAGGTATTCCAAATCGGGAGAAAAGCTTCTTGAGAAATTTAACTACAGTCCTCGCATCGTTTGTAGGTAATGCCCGAGCTTCCACCCACTTCGATACATAATCCACTGCTACAAGAACATATTTGTTCCCATTGGAGCCTCGGGAATGGTCCCATGAAATCAATTCCCCACACATCAAAAACCTCACGGAATTGAATAGGATTTTGTGGCATCTCATCACGCCGAGAGAGGTTCCCTGTCCGTTGGCAATTGTCACAACGAAGAACATACCGATGAGCGTCCCGAAATAGTGTTGGCCAATAGAATCCCGCAGCAAGCACCTTTTCGGCTGTCCTACCGAAGCATAGTGACCCCCGGTTGGGCCTCGAATGACAAGTGTGTTAAAATATTCCAGCCTTCTTCCCGAGAGACACAGGCGTCGGATTACATGATCTCGCACAAATCCGGAACACGAAAGGGGTCATCCCAAAAATAGTTCTTTAAGTCACCGAAAAACTTTTTCTTTTGCTTGAAAAGTAAGACCCCGCTTAAGAACCTTTCCCGACAAATAGTTGGCAAAATCCGCAAACCAAGGTGTTTCCTCTTCCGCCGATCCCTCACGAATTATGTATAAGTGCTCTTCGGGAATGAGTCGTTAATCTCCGGCTTTGATGCCTTGTAACCCTCACGACCTTCTAACCTAGAGAGGTGATCAGCAGCCTACATTTTCCACGCCCCTTTTGTCCTTGATTTCCATGTCAAACTCTTGTAGAAGAAGAACCCAACGGATCAACCTCGGTTTGGCATCGACTTGCTCATGAGATAACGCAAGGCGGAATGATCTCGTGAAGACAAGTGACTCGGGATAAGATCGATATGGCCCGAACTTATCAAATGCGTAAACCACAGCTAGCAACTCTTTTTCGTAGTAGTATAATTTTCTTGTGCGCTTGTGAGTGTTTTACTCGCATAATAGATGGGCTGAAAATGTTTGTTCTTCCTCCGACCCAAAGACGCCCCAATTGCATAATCACCGGCGTCACACATGAGCTCAAAAGGAGCGTTCCAATCTGGTGTAATCAAAATTGGTGCTTGAGTCAACTTCTCCTTCAAAGAAGGTTAAATGCAGCTAAACATTCGTCCCCGAACTCAAAAGATGCATCTTTTTCAAGAAGTTTGGTTAAAGGTTGAGAGATTTTTGAAAAATCTTTAATGAATCGCCGATAGAAACCCGCATGCCCAAGAAAGCTGCGAATTCCCTTCACATTAGTTGGCGGGGGAAGTTTCTCGATCACCTCAATTTTCGCCTTGTCCACCTCCATCCCATCTTTGGAAATTTTATGCCCTAAAACTATTCCTTCTTGGACCATGAAGTGGCATTTCTCCCAGTTCAACGCCAAATTGGTTTCTTCACATCTCTTGAGGACTCTTTTCAGCATTCTCGCAGACGACTATCAAATGAGTCCCCGAACACCGAAAAATCATCCATAAATACTTCCATGATGTTTTCCAAAAGATCGTCAAATATAGCAGTCATGCATCGTTGAAAAGTGGCCGGAGCATTACACGCCCGAAAGGCATCCTTCGGTATGCGAAAGTCCCGTAGGGACAAGTGAATGTAGTTTTTTCTTGATCCTCGGGTGCAATGGGGATCTGAAAATATCCCGACATACCGTCAAGGAAGCAAGTAGAAATTATGCCCGACTAACCTTTCCAACATCTCGGTCAATGAATGGCAACGGAAAATGATCCTTTCGAGTTGCGTCATTTAGCCTTCGTAATCAATGCATACTCTCCACCCCGGATCGTTTCAGGTTGGGATTAACTCATTACGTTCATTCTTCACTACGGTCATTCCGCCTTTCTTAGGGACCACCCGAGTGGGACTCACCCACGCACCGTCGAGAGATCGGATAAATGATACCCGCATCCGAAGTTTAACTACCTCGCCTTCACCACCTCCTTCATGTTTGGGTTCAAACGACGTTGAGGCCGGATCACCGACTTATAATTATCCTCCATCAATATTTTATGAGTGCGAGAATGACGGATTTATACCTTTAATATCAGAAATTTTCCAAGCAATGGCAGTCTTATGCTTCTTCAACATATTCACTAATTTATCCTTTTGAGACACGGATAATCTCGAAGATATAATGACCGGGAGTTTTGATCCTTCACCTAAGAATGCATATTCCAAGTGTTCTCGGTAGTGTTTTAAGCTCCGGATCAGGTGGGTCTTCAATGGATGGTTGTAACCTTTTTCCCTTCGTCTATCAATTTCCTCAAAATGTTCGGATTCTTCTTCCGAGATTTCCTCTAAGCTCCCTTCTTGGATGTGTGTGCCTTGTTGGGTTTTGAGATTTTCTATGTCTCCCACCCCACTTTCTTTGTAGGTTTCATTGGTGACGCCCAAAGAGAAAATTTCTTGCTCTTCACCCTTATTAGAAGAATCAAATCGATTAAGGGCCTCTTCTAAACTTTCCTCTATTTCTCCCTTTATACAACACCGTGTTGCTTCTTCAAATTGAGTGAGTACTCTGAATAAATCACAATCTTGTCCCTCAAGAACTCTATCTATATTCAGGTTAACCTTCCTCACACAATAGTTTGTTTCAGCGAGAATTTCGTAAGTAACTATGTGGATATGATTCCTTGGTGAACCAATTCATTTTCTCGCTCAACGTCTCTCACCATTCCGGTTATCTTCTCAAACAGCTTCGCTTCGTCGATCATGATTCCTACGAGGATTGAATAAGAGCAACAACCTTAGAATAGCGGAGAATGAAGAAAATTGATTATGTATAAGGAAATAAAGATTAGAATAATGGAAGTAAAAGAAGTGTGAAATAGGATGTACGAAAAATGACTAGCGAAACAAAGTGTAAAAATTCCTAAAACGCCTAACTCCCCGGCAACGGCGCCAAAAACTTGACACACCCTTGCGTGTGTACTCCGCAAGTGCACGGGTGTCGAAGTAATAAAGTACCCAAACGGGTGGGTAGTCGAATCCACGGGGAGTAGACGTAAGAACAATCACACTTTGTTAAGTAATCAAAGATAAACCAATTGTTGTTGAAAGAAAATAAAATCAGAAAGTAGTAGAAACAAAGTGCTGAAAATGAAAGCTAGGTCGGAGAAATAGATCAATAAGAAGATGGGGTACTCGGACAATGCTCCCCCTAGAATCCTTGTTTCACGTGCAAGACTTCAAGTACTCTTATTCAATAGAGATTTCAAGAGTCGTGGAATCCAGGAGATACAAGGTCCCAAATCTAAGGTCAACCTTGACTAGTCCCCTACGAGGTCCCGGCGGAGAGAGGACTCTCGACGCCTCACACCACGTATGACTGCGCTATGCTCTAGGGATTCCAAGTGGTAAACCCTATTCCCAACTATAGATCAATCCCTTTGGTCCAGGCGAAAGATCCCTAATCACAAATAAGTCCCGGCGGAAAGGCCTCTCTCAACGCCTAACTCTCTTTGAGATCGAAGGTAATACTTGGAATAAGAAGGTAGGGAGAACCACACCGGAGGGGAAAGGGGACGTGTCGCTACCTCTCAACTCACCCTCTCAACCCCCTCCAATCTTGATTAATCTAATCCTAATGGTGATGGTCACTCGTCAAAAGGATGATTGGATTAGCCCTCAACCCTAGTGTCACTCTAAGGGAGAAACAATTAAGCAAACAAGATTGAAACTCAAATTCAAACTCAAATTGAATAAAAGCATTTAAGTCAATGAAACATAGGAAATCTAGGGTTTACAAGTCCAAGTACCCACTAGGGGTTTAGCTCTCCATGGAGCAATACAAGTTCATCAAAATAAATGAAGATAAGTGCAAGAAATCCATAAAGAAAACCCCCTTAGGCTTCGTGTTGATAGACTATGGGAACTTCTCCTTCTTCTTCAAAGAATCCCTTCCTCCAAGCCTAAGGCCCATGATCGACACGAAGTGTGAATCACCCGCAAGCGCACGGGGTCGTCAAGTAATAAACCACTCGTGCACGCACGAGTGGGTCGTATTCCCAAGGGGCCCGAGGAGCTACCTTACTCACTTCTCACTTGTTGTTTAGCTCACCAATTCCATTTTTTAAGAGAATAGACAAGAAAGAAAACAAATAGCAATAAGAGAAATTTTCTTTATAAATACGATTGAATCAAAACTCGGGAGATGCTCAGGGATGGAAAACGGTCACGGATGAGGATCCCCAAGGGGGCTACTCAAGTGAGTAGGATATTTGAGAAATTAAGTATGTGGCTAGTTGGACCGAGAAAACGTAAGCTTAGGTCAACCCGATGGTCACGGCAATTGACCCCTAACCCGGTACAAGAGTTGAGTAGGGAATTTCTTCCACTCAACCTCTCACACGGTTGCAAGGCGAATAATGGTTTTCTCAAGTTAGGGTGGAAACACTAATTAGTTTTCAACCCTAGAAATGGAGGGGTACAAATACCCGATGGTCACGACGTATTTATACATTAATCCCTTCCAAGTTTGGTAGAGTCTAGCACTAAGGCAATGATCATGCTACAAAGTGCTACCAAGCATTTGATACAACAATTAAGCATATGTACCAAAACAATCAAGAATACCAAACAAGGATCACAACAAGCCAATCATACAATAAATAACTCAAATAATCCAAAACATCACAAGTTTTGCCCCCAAGGTTCACCTACATCCGGTGACCTTGGGGTTAGTTGTTCATGTTCAACAAATCCACCACACAAACCATGCAAATAACCAAAGTAAACATGAGGAACACTCCCTCAAACGGTGAAGGTCGAATGCCGCTTGGATCCCCGGAGAAAACCTTCCGAAGACGCCACTCGAAGGGGTGGCTTCCCGTTGTCTTCAACCTCCTTACAATGAAGCTTTTGAAGTAGATCCTCCAAGATCTTGCTCTCCTCTCCTTAGAAAACCCGAATTTCCTCTCCTTTTGCCCTCCAAAATGGTGTAGAAACCCTAGCCTTGTTTTCCCCCAAAAGCTCTCTCCAAGAAGATGCAAAAGTTCTCTTCAAAATGCCCTAGATCGGCCTTTAAACCCCAAATCCCGATGGGTAAACGGGTCAGCATACTGCCGGTATGCTGACCCCTCGGGATTTCTACTTTTCTGCCAAGAAGTCCGCGATGAGCTACAGCAACTGCTACAGTGACTGCTACAGTACCGTGCTACAGTGTCCCGTCTCGAAAACGCTGTTTTGATGTCGAAATCGCTCCCCATCTCGTCGTCGAGTCCCCAGGGCTTCTGGCTGGCCTGAAATACAAAAATAAAGCAATTTAGATCTAAAAGGGCATAGATTCAACAAAAAGATATGAAAATAATACACAACAAATACATGTAAAATACGTACTTTTAGACGTTTATCAAACATCCCCACACCTAAGCGTTTGCTTGTCCCCAAGCAAACAAACATGAAGAACAAGGGAAAGAAGATAAACGGCTAAAAATACGACCTCAGGCTCAAAAGTAAAGAACTCCACAAGCACAATTGAACAGAAATCAAGAAGTGAACTGCTCAAAACTAATAGCTCGGTTCATCCACAAGTGCCCTATGTGTGTGTGTGCCGACTCTCACCTTGACCTCCACACCCCGGATTACCCCAGGATGACCATTCACCCCACACAAAATGAAGATGGCATTAGAGTGCTAAAGACTTCCTCAATGCCCAGGTTAAAGTCCTTTGGTTCCTAAATACAACTCCAACTCTTAAGTGACCATAAAACAGGATCTAGGGATCAAAATGGAAACTTCATTTATTTCACTCACAAAAATATACAAATTCTCTTTTTTTTTTTTTCCGGGTCCGCCTAACATAGACCGCACAAAAATCTTTCGGATGGATGCACATGCCGGCCGTGCACAAGAGTCACCCTCTTAATCAATTACAATCTACATATACGCATTCATGCTTAAAAGCGAGAGGAATACCGACATAGACCCCAAATTTTTTTTTTTTTTTTTTTTTTTTTTTTTTTTTTTTTCGATCCCCGATAAACTACCCGCTAAAAACTTCACTTAGGTTGGAGAAAACAATAAAGGAACTTAAAAGCTTTTAAAAGTGCATTGAAGAAAGAATTTAACAAATTAATGCCAAAGTCACTAAGATGGGTTGGATAGAGTGTACAAGGTGAGAGTGATCGTGAGTATGTATACGGGTGCACTAAAGATGAAACAGAGCTACATTAAAGTACGAGTGCATGTACGACTCACTACTATCATTCTACCAAGCTAGGAAATCCCTTAACAACACAATCATAGCCATCATAGGTAACAAGCATGCATAAATGCAAAATACCCTAAGTAAATAACCATCCCCACACCTAAAGTTGTACATTGTCCTCAATGTACCTAAGTCAGCAGAATAATGTGGGGGATGTGAATGATAACCAAAAAATGGGGGTGAAGAAACTTCCCTGATTCCTTGATGTGGTTCTCAGTTGTTCCACTTGGATCAGGAGTATTTCAACTAAGGAGGGCCAACACAAGTAAAGCTCCCAAAATTAATAATCCTGAAAAGAATAAGGAGCTTATTATCATTCAAAGTTTTTCAGGAGGAAAAAATAAATAAAGTAAGGAAAAGAGAGCTCCAACAAAAATAACACGAGAGTTTAGTAGGGAGTGAACCCTAGCTAACTCAAAAGTACAAGTCTTAACAACAAACAACAAAGCACAACAGAAAGAAAATAAACAAGGTCTTGTCATGGGTCTAAAGTGATGATGCGGCGCAAGTAGTGGCAGCGAGAGGTCGATGAGGATGAGCTGCGAACAATGGTAAGGAGCTCGGATAGGTCGCGCTCAATCCGCTCGACTAAGTCGTGCCCAATCAATCTTCCTAACGGTGCAAAACCCCTTTCGTAATAGGAGTGCAAAACGCGTCGTATCCTTGAAAAACTTGGGCTTTTGCACGGGAGGGGAAGGTTCCCTCCTACGTCTCTTGGAAGCTAGTTTCTTGATTGGCATCCTATAAAAATAAAATAGAGATTAACCAACTAAATTACAAGCAAAATAAGCACCAAAAAATGAGGAAATCCAAGAAAATGTGCATTGCTACAGTAATTACGGAAAATTTTTTCAAGAATTTTGCTTGTAGGAGTAGCCAAAAAATTTTACAAACTATGAAAAATGCCTTGATAAATCTTAAACATTCACCCAACAATAATATTCCAACCATTTCCAACAAATTTCAGCCATGAAAGTAAGGAAAAATCAAAGTTTTTGAGTGAGTGTCATACTTGTGCCCTAGGGTAAAACGAGTAGATCCAAATGGTAAATCCGGCCAAAAGCTTGCTCAAACTCCAAATTTTTGTCACCAAGATGGAAAAGAGGGGGAGGAGAGCAAACTAGAGCAAAAAAAATGAGTAAAAACGGTGGAGAAATGAGGGAGAAAAGGTTGAAAGAATGGGGAAGAAGGATGAATAGTGTGAAGAACCCCAAAACCCCTTTTAAAACCTAAGTTCGGGTGGTCTTGCCGACCATCCGTACGGCCGTAAGGATGGTCGGCAAGAACCTCGGGATGGTTCTTGCCGGCCATCCTTACGGCCGTAAGGATGGTCGGCAAGACCCAATTTTTGCACCGGTTCTTTCTCTACACTTCGTACGCGCCAACCCTTGATGAAACCTTGAAAAATATGGCCGGAAACAACATTTAAACACTCAAAACATCAACATGAATGCATCTAGAACAAGAATTTTCCATAAACCACATGACAAACAAGTTAACAAAAAGGCGAAAGAAACAAGAAAAACGACGAAAAGCAAAACAACACAAGAACTACTACTAAAAACATAAGCAAAACAAGACAACACGAATAAGAAAAAGAATGCGGGAAATGAAAGGAACTTGGGTTGCCTCCCAAGGAGCGCTTCTTTAACGTCATTAGCTTGACTTGCATTACCTCAAAATTTTCATGGTGGGACAAATGGAGGAAAGTTACCTCCAACTTTTGGAACCGGATTGCCACTTGGAAAGTTGAATGAAAGGCAAGAAAAGACTTTGAATTTACCCGCATTTCCAAAGAAGATACGATCAACCTCATCCGGAGGCAATGTGGATACCTCTCTATTCTCTTTTTGTTTCTTCTTCGATTTTCTCCACATCTTCTCAACACCCCTAATTTTCTTACCATTATTGGATGAATTACCCTCCACTTGATTAATTTGTTGTGTTGGTGGAGGAGAGAGTTCTTCCTTGACATCTTGGCATGTTAACTCATCCAAGTACTCATCCAAAGGGTTTAAGGCAAGTACCTCCTGCACACAGTCAGAAACAATTATATCAGTACTATCAGTGAAATAGAGTTTATCATCATGATCAAGTGTGTGTTTCATTGCTTCCGGGAGGGTAAAGACCACTTGCTCATCTCCAACCCTCAAGGTCATCTTGCCTTCTTTAACATCAATTAGAGCACCCGAAGTGTTCAGGAATGGGCGCCCTAGAATTAGGGGTACCTCGACATCATCATCCACATCTAGCATCACGAAATCTACGGGAATGATGAGTTTGTCGACTCGACAAGGACATCTTCAACTACTCCCCGAGGTCTTCGCACCGACCTATCGCAAGCCGTAATGTCATTCGTGTAGGTCGTAGGTCTTCCAATCCCAGCTTCAAGAACAAGTTGTATGGCATTACATTTATACTAGCCCCCGAGAATCGGCTAGAGCATGCTCGATTACTCCTTCACCAATTACACAAGGGATCACAAAACTACCTGGATCTTTTAACTTTTTTGGAAGTTTCTTCTCTAGAATTGCTGAGCAATTACCCGTAAGTGCAACAGGTGCCTTGTTCTTCTAACTTCCTCTTATTGGTGAGAAGCTCTTTTAAAAATTTGGCATACTTGGGCATTTGAGCTAGTGCCTCAATGATTGGAATATTTATGTGGAGTTGTTTGAATACATTGAGGAACTTCTTGAACCGGGCTTCATCTCTATCTGGTTTGAGTCTCGAGGGGTAAGGTACCACCGGCTTGTATGTGTGCTCCTTTGAAATGTCGAATTGGGAGAGTCTTCACCGGTTTTCCTCCCATTAGCCTTGCTTACATCTTCATTCAAATCGGGGTCTTCCCGGACGGCTACCCCATCATTAGAAGCACTTGGGATTCCTTTTTCCCTTGCTTCCAACTGTCTACCACTCCTCAAAGTAACAACTTTTAATTGCTCTCTCGGGTTGTTTTCGGTATTGCTTGGCAAACTCCCCGAGGGTCGTTCGATTGTCCACGAGCAAGTCTGTCCCACTTGATTCTCCGGGAGATTGGATGGATGCTTGAACATTTCTCAATATAGTACCAAATTCATCCATTTTCTTTTCATTATTCACGAAGCGTGCCTCCGTGCTAATCATGAATCGGCTAACACATCCTCTCGTAGAATATTTCTTCTCTTGTGGGGGAGGAGCTTGGTATTGGCTTCCCCGAGATTGTGGAGGTCTATATTGAGATTGACCTTGAGTCCAAGAAGGATTTGAAGAGCCCCTCCATCCATAATTGTAATTGTTGCCAAACCGATTCCCCGGTCCTCTTGGTCCACCCCCAACATAATCAACTGTTTCCATTGGCGGTGATGGGGCAACAACAATAGGGCATTGTGATGTTGCATGCCCCGCCCCACAAGTATCACATGACATAACGGCCTTTGATCCTGAACTGGATCCTATCATGAGCTGATCAACCTTTTGTGCTAGGGCGTCATACTTCGAACTATTATCCATGACATGTTTTGTTAGGGCATCAATCTTCGCGGCCAAAGCCGTGGATTCGGTCACCTCATACAACCCCGCAGCCCTTGGAGGCTTCGTCGAGTGCTCCAATGGCACTCATTACTGGCCATGTTCTCGATTAACTCCTCGGCCTCTTCGGGAAGCTTGTTGCTCGAGAACCGCCTTCTTCGCCGCATCGATGAGCTGCCTAGTAGCATAATTCAGCCCATTGCAAAATGTCTCGCACCCTCATCCATGAAGGGAAGCCATGATGAGGACACTTGCGAAGAAGGTCCTTAAATCGTTCATGGGCTTCAAAAAGTGTCTCGAGAATCACCCCGTCTCGAAGGATGATATTTCCTGTCTCAATCTTGTAGCTTTGCTTGGGGGAAAATATCGGGCCGAGGAACTTCTCAACCATTTCCTTCCAAGTGGTGATGGACCCGGGAGCTAAGGATGTGAGCCATCTCGTATCTTTGTTCCTCTCAAACCGAACGGGAATAACCTCGCCCGATGGCATCGTCGATACTGAGTTGATCTTAAAAGTGGAGCAAATCTGAAGAAATTTAGACAAGTGAGCATGCGGGTCTTCATCAGCTAGACCATCAAACTGGACTGAATTCTGAATCATTCCTATGGTGCTGGCCTTGATTTCAAAGTTATTGGCCGGAACAGTTGGCACTTGGACACTAAATTCTTCTCCCGTGAATTGTGGCCTTTCATAATCTGATAGCGTTCTTCTTGGCTCGGCCATGACTGTGGGCTCACTGGATTCTACCTGAACTTCTTGTTGACTTGAACCCTCGATACCTTCTCTCAAACGACGGTGAAGTGTTCTTTCTATCTCGTTATCGGGTTCAATCAAATTTGCTTGACTCGCTCGTGTCATAAGATGGGTACCTTCACAGATTGAGGAGCCACAACGTTAGCTAACAACAACAAGCACAAAGGAGCTACAAAAAAAATAAAAAGCTGGAATAATTACAAGATCTCAACAACCAAAAATAAGAAAACACAAAGACAAAACAAAACACACAACAAAAAGAAAGAAAAACAAAAGAAAAAGAAAAGGCTAAATCAACAAGCTTGAAGCTTTCCAAATATCCCTCGGTGAATTCCCCGGCAACGGCGCCAAAAACTTGATCGACACGAAGTGTGAATCACCCGCAAGCGCACGGGGTCGTCAAGTAATAAACCACTCGTGCACGCACGAGTGGGTCGTATTCCCAAGGGGCCCGAGGAGCTACCTTACTCACTTCTCACTTGTTGTTTAGCTCACCAATTCCATTTTTTAAGAGAATAGACAAGAAAGAAAACAAATAGCAATAAGAGAAATTTTCTTTATAAATACGATTGAATCAAAACTCGGGAGATGCTCAGGGATGGAAAACGGTCACGGATGAGGATCCCCAAGGGGGCTACTCAAGTGAGTAGGATATTTGAGAAATTAAGTATGTGGCTAGTTGGACCGAGAAAACGTAAGCTTAGGTCAACCCGATGGTCACGGCAATTGACCCCTAACCCGGTACAAGAGTTGAGTAGGGAATTTCTTCCACTCAACCTCTCACACGGTTGCAAGGCGAATAATGGTTTTCTCAAGTTAGGGTGGAAACACTAATTAGTTTTCAACCCTAGAAATGGAGGGGTACAAATACCCGATGGTCACGACGTATTTATACATTAATCCCTTCCAAGTTTGGTAGAGTCTAGCACTAAGGCAATGATCATGCTACAAAGTGCTACCAAGCATTTGATACAACAATTAAGCATATGTACCAAAACAATCAAGAATACCAAACAAGGATCACAACAAGCCAATCATACAATAAATAACTCAAATAATCCAAAACATCACAAGTTTTGCCCCCAAGGTTCACCTACATCCGGTGACCTTGGGGTTAGTTGTTCATGTTCAACAAATCCACCACACAAACCATGCAAATAACCAAAGTAAACATGAGGAACACTCCCTCAAACGGTGAAGGTCGAATGCCGCTTGGATCCCCGGAGAAAACCTTCCGAAGACGCCACTCGAAGGGGTGGCTTCCCGTTGTCTTCAACCTCCTTACAATGAAGCTTTTGAAGTAGATCCTCCAAGATCTTGCTCTCCTCTCCTTAGAAAACCCGAATTTCCTCTCCTTTTGCCCTCCAAAATGGTGTAGAAATGATGCTCAAACCCTAGCCTCCTTTTCCCCCAAAAGCTCTCTCCAAGAAGATGCAAAAGTTCTCTTCAAAATGCCCTAGATCGGCCTTTAAACCCCAAATCCCGATGGGTAAACGGGTCAGCATACTGCCGGTATGCTGACCCCTCGGGATTTCTACTTTTCTGCCAAGAAGTCCGCGATGAGCTACAGCAACTGCTACAGTGACTGCTACAGTACCGTGCTACAGTGTCCCGTCTCGAAAACGCTGTTTTGATGTCGAAATCGCTCCCCATCTCGTCGTCGAGTCCCCAGGGCTTCTGGCTGGCCTGAAATACAAAAATAAAGCAATTTAGATCTAAAAGGGCATAGATTCAACAAAAAGATATGAAAATAATACACAACAAATACATGTAAAATACGTACTTTTAGACGTTTATCAGCCCACCTCGCCGAATCGAGTCGTCGAAGGCTCCCCCAATGGCTCTCCTTGCAAGGGAATGATGATGAAACCGGTGAAGAAGCACCCCCAAAGTGTAGCAAGAACCTCCTGAACCCTAGCCGTCGCCCCCTTCCAAAGTTAGAAGATGATCCCCAGGATAACGCTTCAGAACGGCTTTATAATTGGCCATCTCGAGGATCCACACGGGCGTGTGGATAGTCCACACGGCCGTGTGGAAATTCCACACGCCCATGTGGATTTTCTGCCTTGTGAAATCTTCATACTAATCCTCGATTTCGCCCGTTTCTTCTCCTGAGGTCACATGGACGGACACACGCCCATGTGAAAGGTCAAGTGGCATTTCTTGATGATGGGAAACCTTGGAGAGCTTTTGAAATCTTTGAACCAATCGGAACGAGCGAGCATGACTGCCTTCGTGTCCTTCTACAAGAATTGTCTTGAAGCCTTTAGAAGTTGGCACATACCCCCTCGTTTGAACCCGATTTGTGTCTTGAACTTCGTATTTGCACAAAAGAGCTCCACATAGCACCATTATGACCTAATCTTGCTTTTCTTCGCGTAAACCTTTTTCACAACCCTAATTGCACGAAAGAACACAGAAACACACGAAATGAGAAATATAACCTGAAAACTGTGATGCTCATGCAGGGAAAAACATCTCAAATTATATGTACATGCAAGCACTTATCACTTGTTGGACCGAGAAAACCCTAGATTAGGTCAACCCGATGGTCACGGCAGTTGACCCCTAATCCGGTACGAGTATTGAATACGGGCTCTACCCGTATAAATCCTCATACGATTGCAAAGGGTGAGGTAGTTTTCTCAAACTAAGGTTGAATCACAAATAAGCAATTAACCCTAGAATTGGAGGGCTACAAATACCCGATGGTCACGGCGTATTTATACGTATTTCCCTTCCAAGCTTGGTGAGTCTAACACTAGGGCAATGGTCATGCAACCTAGTATTGGCTAAGTATGGATACACAGAGTTCTCATGCATACCCTAACATTCAAAAGCACCAAATAAGGATCACAAACAAGTCTACAAACATTAATTAAAACCAAGCATCCAAAATACACAAGTTCACCCCCAAGGTTCACCTACATCCGGTGACCTTGGGGTTTAGTTGTTCATAATATCAAAATACATACTCAAAAGCATGAAAACAACTAAAGAAAGCATAATCACTCCCTCAAATACGAAAATGGAGTTCTGAAGACGCCACTCAAGAGGTGGCTTCTCTTGTCTTCAACCCTCCTTCAATGATGCCCTAGAGTAGGATCTTGCTCCAAAACGCACTCTCCTCCAAGATCTCGCCGTGAAAACGCCCTCAAAGCCCTCCTCCAAGCCGGATTTTCAGATGGTTGTGTGTAGCTCCAAGGAAGAAGACTCACTCCCCTCCAAATGCCCTAGAAAAGCCTTTTAAATCAAGACATCGCGATACCTTGCGGGTGGCCTTGCGGGCGCAAGGTTGCCCGCAAGGCATCCAGAGAGTTTCTCAGGAATTTTTCCATTCAGTGCTACAGTACCTGCTACAGTACCCCGCAAGGCATCCGAATTTTTCCATCCAGAGAGTTTCTACAGTGATTCCGCTACAGTACTGCTACAGTGATGAAGCCCAAAAACGCCGTATTTGGTGTCGATTTCTTCATGAATACGTTCTTGAGCTTATTTCGGGCCTGTAACACAAGTAAAACCACATTAAACAAGAAAATAGAAAACAACTTAACATAAAGAGAGAATAAACTATACACAAGTACGTATAAAATACGTATATTTAGACGTTTATCAGCCCCGCATGCGGGCGCATGGCCGCCCGCAAGGGGCCATGCGGCCCCTCATGCGGGCGCATGGCCGCCTGCATGGTTTTCTGGAAAGGGCCTCGCGGCCTCCCATGCGCCCGCAAGGGAGCCCGCGAGCCCTCCCGTGCTTTGGGGCCTATTTAAACTGTTTTCAAACTCAAAGGGGCTTTATAAGACCCCATTTCCCTCTCTTTTTCTCCCCATCTTGAATCCTCATTCTCCCCTCCATTAGATCTTCATTCTTGAGCTCCAAGAAAGAAGAAAGGTGTTGATCTTCCCCTCTCCTCCATTGGTGATGATTCTCCTCTAGTTCTAGCAAAGTTTGAGGTGGGTTTTCTTCTCTTCTTCAATTCCTTGTTCTTTTATTCAATTCTCTTTAGATCCATGAAGAATTAGTGTGGATTTAGTATGGATCTAATATTTAATTGGAATTTAGCCTTGGATCTTATGTTTGAATGGTATAGGAGCCTTGATTTCATGTTTTGGTGAAGAATGAAGGAGATCCTTCATCTCTAAAGCTTTGATTCTCTTAGATCCGAACCCAATTAGGATATTCTTGATTTCATTTTGATTTTTTTATGGGTTTAAGGATTCTATTATTGTTAATTCTTGAATCTAGAACACCTAGTAAACCCTAGAAGCCTTGAGATCTAATTTTAGATCATTCTTTCCTCTCTTGTTGATTGTTTGGGTTATGTGATTGATTCTTGTTTTTCTTGGATGGTTAATGGCTTCAAGAAGGTGGATCTAAAGGCAAGGGTAAAGATCAAGTAGGCGAGTGATCCAAGTGTTCGATCTCGCCAAGTTTGTGAGTGGGAATTGTTTAATTAAAGAGCTATGATTATGCTTGTTTAATAATGCATGCCTTGAAATGAGAAATTCTTGACTTCAATGGATTCTTGAAGTGTTTCTTGAAAACTGAAATTATGATGCTATATGATCCTTTTAATTCTTGATTTCATCTTAATGGACTCATGAGATGATTTCCTTGAGATCTAGAAACCTTGATGTTTATGATATTGCTTAACTATTGATTCTATTACAAAAGGCTCATAAGATGATTTCCTTGAGGCCTAGAAACCATGATAGTTTACGATCTTGTTAAATTCTTGATTATTTATATTTGATGAAGATTGGATAATCCTATGGTTTGAACTACATGTTTTCAAGATTTGTGAATTTGAGAATTCGATGTTCTTGTTATTTTGACCGAATAAGGGTCTATGTAAACCAAATTGAGATTCTCCACGATGTTATCGTATTCGAAATGAGTTTTCAAAGAATACTCTTGTGTTGATATTCTTGATGAAAATGACATTATTGTCGATGCTTTCGCAAAAGGATTTACTCTTCGATTAAGAGTTGTATTTTATGCGAATTTGTGATCTCTTGTTGAGATATATGATTTTATAATGATACGTTTATGATGAGCCTACGGGCAAACTATTTGTGATCTCTTGATGAGATATATGATGTGTTCATGATGAGCCTACGGGCGGGATGGATATCCCAAATGTTTCGATGGTGACATTGGGGAGGATCCCCGTCTTTCGCGAAGCGAGTCTCCACGGACCGACCTAGTTGGGGTGGCGTGGAGTTCTCGGCTAACGAGCCCTTACAGGAGGCGCGTAGAGAACCTGAAGGTGCTGTGTTGGGATCCCGGAGTCACCACACCGGATACCCAACGGCCAACGCCAAGATACGCGCATCTTGGTGGCTCTTGACCTAGCCACGGCCATGGTTAGTGATGGAGGGTTTTCATAGGCTATTGATGATGCTATCGATAGAGGATTTCCGCATGTGTTGCACTACAAATCCTTATTTCGATGGGTTTGATCTTTCGATCTTTTGACGAGTATCCTTAACTTGAATTTTCAGTATTGAATCTCTTTACAAATTATTTTCAAAGATTTATTGATGCCTTTCTTTGAGAAAGTTGGAAAGCTTGTTATATTGAAATGTGTATGTAAAGCATTTTGTAAGTTGTGGTTGTTAAAGATTTACATATGTTTTCGGCATATCATTCTTTATACTTGTATGAGTTATAGCTCCATGTTCAACCCCTCACTGAGTAACTTAGTTACTCACCTATTCTTCTTCTCTTATTTACAGGTATTAGCACGGCAGCGGGGAGTGAGACGTGATAGTGCTTGGCATCTATTCTTGCATTTACCTTTGAGTAGTGTATGATTCATAAACATTGTCGTCATGCATAAGATGGATCCACTAGGACCTATATTTTTGTATTCCCATTTGATCTTGTATAATCTTGATTGGTTCAGACAGGACCTTAGGTTGTATGAGTTTTCACCCAGTGTTTGGGGAAAACTATGATTGTGTCCATGATCATTGACGTTGTGATTTCCAGGGATATATGTACATATATGGTGTGAGTCTGTTGATCTTGTACAGGGTTGTGGTTGAATACCTTAGATTTAGAGTATTATTGTGGTAATGTTAATATTGTACAGGTAATAGGTTAGCCTTACGGCGACCTGGGATTGAGGCAGGTGCTTGACCTCCCCAGGGTTGTCGTGGCGGTAGTGCCATGGACCGGGACCCGAGGGTCGGGGCGTGACACTACTTTAGTGGTATCAAAGCCCAGGTTATCATGATTGGGTCAGTATATGGTTTAATGATTGGGTCAGTATAAAGTTACATGATTGGGTCGGTACGAGATTTCATGATTGGGTCAGTAATCAGTTTAAAGTTTAGAAATGGATTTTGCCAATATAATCTTGACTTAAAGTCAGTCTTCTGATTGGGACAGAAAGTTGATCTTCTGTTATTTGCCACTGTCTTCTGATTGGGTCGGAAAGTGAACTTTTGTTTTCTGCAACTGTTCCCTGATTGGGTCAAAAAGTTGATCTTTTGATTCTTGTATCTAGTGGATCTAAATAGAGTCTGACTTATTGCATTTGATGCATATAGAACCATTCCTATGAGTTGTCTTGTGATATTCTTTTAGTTAAAATGCCAGCACAAGATTCACGTGCTCACCGTGGGAGAGTTACTCCCCCTGCTGATGCTACACCAGGTATATTTTCTATCTTTCAGCATGACGCTTATGTTTTGATTGATTCTGGGTCAGAACGTTCCTTTGTTAGTACTGTTTTTGCATGCCATGCCGATAGTCAGCCTTCTTAGGGTGTGAGTTGGTGATTCAAACCCCTCTTGGTGAGGAGGTAGTTCGGAGTTTGGTGTTTAGAGAATGTCCTGTGATAGTTTGTGGAGAAGTATTGGAGGCAGATTTGATTCCTTTAGAGATGAAGGATTTTGATGCCATTCTTGGTATGGATTGGTTGGATAGGCATCATGCTTCCATTGATTGTTTCTTGAAGGAAGTAACATTTCCTAGGTCCTCAGGACCTGCAGTAGTGTTGAAGGGGAAGAGAAGGCCTTTACCTTCATGTTTGATCTCGTCCTTGGAAGCTAGAAGATTGGTGAGTAAGGGTTGTTCTGTGTATTTGGCTCATGTGGTGGACACAAGAGTTAAGGAGCCAGAGTTGGAGGAGATGGCTGTGGTGAGGGAGTTTCAGGATGTCTTCCCTGAGGAATTACCGGGTTTACCCCCAGACAGAGACATGGAGTTTGTTATAGATTTGTTGCCTGGTACAACTCCCATTTCTATACCACCTTACAGGATGGCGCCTGCGGAGTTAAAGGAGTTGAAAACTCAGTTGCAAGATCTGGTAGACAAGGGTTTTATACGACCAAGTATATCACCCTGGGGTGCACCTGTCCTTTTTGTGAAGAAGAAGGATGGATCTCTGAGGCTGTGTATTGATTATCGACAACTAAATAAGGTGACAATTAAGAACAAGTACCCATTGCCGAGGATTGATGATTTGTTTGATCAATTAAAAGGGGCAAAGGTGTTCTCCAAGATTGATTTGAGGTCTGGGTATCATCAGTTGAAGATTAGGTCAGAAGATGTACCGAAGACTGCATTTCGGACACGATATGGACATTATGAGTTTTTGGTGATGCCATTTGGTTTGACTAATGCTCCTGCAGCTTTTATGGATTTGATGAACAGGGTGTTTAGGCCTTATCTGGACAAATTTGTCATTGTATTTATTGATGATATTTTGGTGTACTCACCTTCCAATGAGGAGCATGCTCAACATTTGAGGATTGTACTGCAAACTCTCCGGGAAAGGCGGTTGTTTGCTAAGTTTGCTAAGTGTGAGTTTTGGCTTTATGAAGTGGGATTTCTTGGGCATGTGGTGTCAGGAGAAGGGATCTCGGTGGATCCTAAAAGGTGGAAGCCATTGTTGATTGGGAAAGGCCGAAGAATGTTACTGAAGTTCGAAGTTTTCTTGGTCTTGCGGGTTATTATAGGAGGTTTGTGGAAGGGTTTTCTGCGATTGCATTACCTTTGTCAAAGTTAACTCGTAAGGAAGTGAAGTTCTCTTGGAATGATGAGTGTCAGAAGAGTTTTCAGACTTTAAATGATCGATTGACATCAGCTCCTGTGCTTACTTTGCCAGAAAATGAGAAAGAGTTTCTTGTGTTCACTGATGCCTCTCGGCAGGGTTTAGGTTGTGTATTGATGCAAGAAGGAAAGGTAGTTGCCTATGCTTCTAGATAGTTGAAACAACATGAGTTAAATTATCCTACTCATGATTTGGAGTTGGCTGCGGTAGTGTTTGCTTTGAAGATTTGGAGGCATTATCTTTATGGGGAAAGATGTCGGATTTTCACAGACCATAAAGCTTTGAAGTATCTTTCCACTCAGAAGGACTTGAATTTGAGGCAGAGACGATGGTTGGAATTGATAAAAGATTATGATTTGATAATCGATTATCACCCAGGAAAGGCCAATGTGGTAGCTGATGCTTTGAGTAGGAAATATAGTTCGGTGGCTGTTTTGAGGGTGTCCTATTTGCAAATTTTGTCAGCAATGAAGAGCTTGAAGTTGGAACTAGAGACTGAGGATAGTGGAGCCTTAGTGGCCAGCTTTGTGGTGAGACCATCGCTGTTGGAACGTATTAAGGAGCTTCAGAGTGTTAATGAAGAGTTGGTGCAAGAAGTGAAGAAGTTGCAGGCCGGGGAGACTAGTGAATTTAGATTGAGAGATGATGGGACCTTGGAGTTTCGAGGACGTGTTTGTGTTCCATCGGATTCTGAGCTGAGGAAAGCTATTTTGGAGGAAGCGCATTCTTCAGCTTATGAGGTTCATCCTGGGAGTACCAAGATGTATAGAACCATTAAGGAGAGTTATTGGTGGCCTGGAATGAAGAGGGAGATAGCAGAGTTTGTGGCTAAGTGTTTGGTGTGTCAGCAAGTTAAGGCAGAACACCAAAGGCCATCTGGGTTCTTACAACCTCTTCCTATCCCAGAATGGAAGTGGGATCATGTGACGATGGATTTTGTGGTTGGTTTACCACGTACGCCTCGAGGTTGTGATGCAGTGTGGGTGATAGTGGATAGACTAACAAAGTCGGCACATTTCTTAGCAGTGCATACTAAGTACTCTTTGGAGAAATTGGCAAAGTTGTACATTGATGAGATAGTACATTGATGAGATAGTACATTGATGAGCTAGTAAGGTTGCATTCTTCTTCTCTTCTTTACAGGTGTTAGCACGGCAGCGGGGCGTGAGACGTGATAGTGCTTGGCATCTATTCTTGCATTTACCTTTGAGTAGTGTATGATTCATAAACATTGTCGTCATGCATAAGATGGATCCACTAGGTCCTATGTTTTCGTATTTCCATTTGATCTTGTATAATCTTGATTGGTTCAGACAGGACCTTAGGTTGTATGAGTTTTCACCCAGTGTTTGGGGAAAACTATGATTGTGTCCATGATCATTGACGTTATGATTTCCAGGGATATATGTACATATATGGTGTGAGTCTGTTGATCTTGTACAGGGTTGTGGTTGAATACTTTAGATTTAGAGTATTATTGTGGTAATGTTAATATTGTACAGGTAACAGGTTAGCCTTACGGCGACCTGGGATTGAGGCAGGTGCTTGACCTCCCCTGGGTTGTCGCGGCGGTAGTGCCATGGACCGGGACCCGAGGGTCGGGGCGTGACATGTGGCCTCAGAAGAAGAAACGGGCGAAATTGGAGACCTATAGATGCAGTTTTGTAGAGGCTTTAAATCCACAAGGGCATGTGGATTTTCCACACTGCCGTGTGGAATTTCCTCGACTTTTGCCATTTAAAAGGCCGTTCTGAAGCGTTTTTGGGGCTTTCCTAATGTCTGGACATATTTATACGCTTTATTCTTGTACTATTTTGCATGTATTTTGATGAATTGATGCCCGGTTCGCATTTAAATTTGTTTTATTTGTCTTACAGGACTTGAAGAAGCCAAAATGAGCTCAAGAACATATTTGGGAAGAAATCTGTATCAAATACGACAATTTCCAGCTTTCATTACTGTAGTAGTATTGTAGAAGGATTAATGTAGAAAGATTACTGTAGCATGGCACTGTACCACCGAAATGGGATTTTTCTGGAAAAGGCTGGGAGCCTTGCGGGCGAGCTTGCGCCCGCAAGGCAGCCCGTATGGATGCCCGAAAAAGGTTTTTAAAAGGGAAAGTTAGGGCATTTTCGGGGGAATCTTCTACATCATCTTCTTTTCTTCTTCTTGGGCCGCCGCCCCACCCTCGCCGGCGACGTTTTCCGGCGATCCACCATGTCAATCTTCACCAAGAGGAAGGCAAACATCGGAGGAGGAGATTGGGGGAAGATCTAGAGCTTCAGAGCGTCGTTTGAGGAGCGATCTCGGAGACAACGACAATCTTCTTCCATCCAAGGCAATCCAAAGCTAGAAGGAGTGTTCTTTGCTTTTCTTTATGCTTGTTTGTTCATTGGATTTGTATGAGTGTTCCTCTTTCATGAGGAACTAACTTGTATGTGATTTGGGCATGATGAACCCTGGGGTAGCTTTGTTGTAATTAAGGATGATAATCATTTGTGATTTAGTATTGGATGTTGAATTTCTTTTATAAGAATTTCTATGGTTTGTGATTCTATGTATGCTTTACTGTCTTGAATCGCATTAGAACTCTATTGTTCAATTTCTAGGTTGTACTTGGAGCGTGACCATCGCCCTTGTACTAGACTCACATAGATTGAAAGGGATTCATGTACCAATACACCGAGGGATTCGGGTATTAGGTACACCTCCGAATGTTGGGCTTAGAGCCAGAAGAGTGTCTACTCCTGATAAGGGATTCTCTAAGCGCACTGCAATCGTAGGAGAAATTGACCGGAAGGGATTTCGGTCAATACTCGTATGGGATTAGGGCTAATCACCGAAGGATTCGGGATTAGCTTAATTTAGGAATCTCTCGGTCCAAACCACCATCACAACACATCATCCTGTTCGTCCATCCCTTGTATGCTTATTTGGCATGTAGTGGTAGCTTTATTATTTTATTCTAGAATTTTAGTAGTTGTACTATTCACTCGTATTGTTAGGTTAGGAAATAGACGAAGGGGAAGTAATCGTAGCTCCTTGACCCCGTGGAATATGACCCCGTGCACTTGCGGGAAGCACATCACTGCCCTAGGTGATGAGCGCATTTCATATATATATATTGCATGCTATACCTTCATCATTATTGGATATTTTGGCTATAATTCTCCAAGTACGGTGCTATTTGAGGTATTCGTTGTTCGTCATGCAGATATCAAAGTCCTGAAGTAAAAAGAAGCGCTTTTGGAACAATTTTAGAAGCTAAAGGACTTAGAAGAAACCTCATCAAGCTCAGCACGGTTTGAGCACGCCCGTGCTGTTTCCCGTGCAAAGTGCAGAAGAATTCAACTGCGATTCAGCACAGCCTGAGTCCGCTGAGCACGGGTGTGAAAACCTCAGCACGGTCGAAGCACGCCCGTGCTGCTTCCCGTGAAAATTACAGGAGAATGCAGCCAGAGATCAGCACAGCCAGAGTTCGCTGAGCACGGTCGTGCAAAGCCTCAGCACGGCCTAAGCACGCCCGTGCTGTTCCCCGTGCAGATTACA
Organism: Dioscorea dumetorum; assembly: GCA_902712375.1. Lineage (NCBI taxonomy): Eukaryota > Viridiplantae > Streptophyta > Magnoliopsida > Dioscoreales > Dioscoreaceae > Dioscorea > Dioscorea dumetorum. The sequence continues at coordinate 104,727 of CACTHL010000355.1, forward strand.
GGTTTGTGAGTTTTCTGAAGATTTATTTGGCCGTAATCTGCACGGCTTCAGCACGCCCGTGCACACATCGGGAAAACATTAAAACCCTAAAAACTTAGGTTTTTGGGGGACTTTTGGTGGGCGAACTTTGGGAGAAAGAAAGGGAGAGCTTTGGGGGTTCATCCTCAACTTCATCAAGGGAATGCCAAGCATATGGTAGGCCGATCGGAGTGAGATTACACGACATCGTAGATCCTTCGACAACCTCAAGGATGCAAGAAATTAGGGAGTTTTCAATTCCTTGTCTTGTAATTTCTTTGGCATTGTGTTTGTTGGTTGTTATCATGAGGGGCTAAACTCTTAAGGGAGCCCCGGGGGTGGTTGTTTGACGTTGTAGCTCGAACTCCTTGTCTTTACTTGCAGTTTTTATGATTGTCTTGTTCATTTCAATAAATCAAGGTTATTGGCTATCTTGTTTGTTGTTTAGTGCTTGACGCTTGGTAGTTAGGTTTTCCTATCTAGGTTTGTGAATCTTTATTGATTGTTGCAAGCAGAGGGAGTTCAACTTAGGTCTCGGCAGCGCTAGAAACCACATTCTTATAGCATAACTAGGTTTAGAACTGAAGACATCCCTGATAATTTCTGAGAAAGACTGAGTTAGTGAACGTCAGAAACCAAACCCCGGGGCCCCATCTCCTCCATCGAGTCAAACCTAATTCTTCCCTTGGTGAACTTTCCATTCCCTCAACTTCCTCGAAGTTAGTCCAAAGTCAACTCCTTCATTCTCGATTTGGTTAGATATTGAGTAGGACGTTAGTATTAGAAGCTATACCAGTCCCTGTGGATTCGACTACCCGACCCAAAGGGTACATTATACTACTTGTGCGACTCGTGCACTTGCGGTTACGCAAGAGGCGTACCAAGTTTTTGGCGCCGTTGCCGGGGACTGGCAACTTCTAAGAATACGGACAGTCTTAGTACTCTAACAGTTTATTTTTCTTTTAATTCATTTTCTTTTGTTCCTTTTTATTTTTCTTGTATTCTTTGTTTTTGTTCTTTGGTTTTTCTTTGTTTTTCTTAAGCTGTTTATTTTTTTTTTCTCTTTTCGCTTTGAGCTTGAAAATTCATATCTCATCTGTTTCTTTTGGTGTGTGTGCAGGTGCAGTGCATGACCCGTGGGAATTCTTCCCATCTTGCTTCTCCAGATCCAGATATTGAGCGGACATTTCATCGGAGACAGCGACAGATTCACTTAAGAGAAACCGGGTCAGTGGAAGTAAGTGTTGAAGTGGACCAAGAAGAAAACATGGCTGGAAATCAGAGAAGCATTTCTGACTATGCTCTGTCTAATCTGGAAGGATCTGGGTCTAGTATTGTGCGACCCCCAGTCGCAGCCAATAATTTCGAGTTGAAGCCCAATTTTATTCAGATGGTGCAGCAGATGTGCCAGTTTGATGGCTTCCAAGATGAAGACCCATATACCCATCTTGCAACCTTTCTGGAAATTTGTGATACTTTTAAGGCGAACAATGTGTCTGAGGATGCGGTTCGTCTGAGATTGTTCCCGTTCTCTGTGCAAGGGAGGGCCAAGCAATGGCTAAGTTCCTTGCCAGCGGGTTCTATTACGAGCTGGGAACAGTTGGCCAAGAAATTTTTGACCAGATATTTCCCACCAGCCAAGATCACTAAGCTTAGAAGTGATATCTCCTCGTTCCGGCAAGCAGAATCTGAGACGTTGTTTGATACCTGGGAGCGATACAAGGAACTGTTGAGGAAGTGCCCGCAGCATGGTATAGTGGAATGGATGCAGATCCAAATCTTTTATAATGGATTGAATGTAGCCACCAAGCAGATGCTGGACGCCGCAGCAGGAGGCTCCTTGTGCAGTAAGAGACCAGACGAGGCACAGAATCTGATTGAAAATATGGCCTCCAATGGATATCAGTGGAGCTCAGAAAGGAACAAGCCCGTAAAAACAGCCGGGCTTTATGAGGTTCATGTGCTCACTACTTTGGCAGCACAAGTGGAAGCCATCTCTAAAAGGCTGGACACAATGCAAGTCCAATCTTCAGCACAGAACACGAATAGCGATAGTTGGGCAAGTCAAGCAGGGAACAGTTATTCATCTGAGGGAGCTAGTGCCACCGAACAGGTGGATTTCATTGGGCAGAATCCGCGGTACACTAACAATCCCTACAGCAACACCTACAACCCGGGGTGGAGGAATCACCCCAATTTTTCTTGGAAAGACCAAAATCAGGGGCAACAGCGCCCCCAGCAACAACAGCAGCAGCAGCAACAGACACAGCCTCACTTTTCGAGGCCTCCACCACAAGAGCAAAAGGGACCTTCTATTGAGGCCCTCCTTGTCCAGTGCATCCAAGCCAATGATGCCCGAATCACAGGGCATGAAGAGATGATGAGGAATCAACAAGCCTCTTTACAGAATCTTGAGCGTCAGGTCGCACAGATTGCCAAGACGCTTGCTGAACGACCCCCGGGTGCACTACCTAGCAATACTGAAGTTAACCCCCGGGAGTCCCTTAAGGCAGTCACTTTGAGGAGTGGCAAGGAACTTGAGTCCCCACCTCCACAAGCACAAAAAGAATCTCAATGTGAATCAGGGGTGGAAGTGCTAGAGAGAGATCCAGGGTCAAGTTTGAGTTTAAGGGAAAAATAGAAGGGTAAAGAGAAAGACCCAGTGGCAGAATACAAACCCACTTTGCCTTATCCTGCGAAGCTCAAGAAAGACCAACAAGAGGCACAGTTTAAAAAGTTTCGGAGATGTTCAAGACCTTGCACATAAATGTCCCGTTTGTAGAAGCTCTCTCACAAATGCCCAAATACGCCAAATTGCTTAAAGAGCTTTTGACTAACAAAAGGAAGCTAGAAGCGGTTTCGACGGTTACATTAAGCGAAGAATGCTCGGCGATCATCTCCAATAAAATAACCAAGAAAGAGAAAGATCCGGGAGGTTTCATCATCCCATGTACAATTGGAGGAATGAATGATGAGAAGGCCTTGGCGGACTTAGGGGCGAGCATCAATCTGATGCCGTTAAAAATTTTTCAGAAACTAGGGCTGGGAGAACTCAAGCCAACTCAGATGACGCTCCAACTTGCTGATCGCTCCACCCGCCAACCTTTGGGAATTGTGGAGGACGTCTTGGTGAAGATTGACAAGTTTATATTCCCGGTCGATTTTGTTATCCTAGATTTGGATGAACGGGCTGAGGTACCTCTAATTTTTGGACGACCCTTTCTCGCTACTTCACAAGCCATCATTGATGTGAAGGATGGTCGTCTAACATTAAGAGTGGGGGATGAAGAAGTTGTATTCAAGCTGAAGGAAGCTATGAGACACCCCATGGCATTTGATGATTCTTGCTATTTTGTAGACGCTACTAATGACATGATTTGTGATTGTGTGCAGGAAATTTGGCAAAAGGATCATCTTGCTGATTTGCTGGGGGAAGAACCTCCCGATGAAGAGATCATATTCCAAGAGGAAGCCATCGCTGCTACACCGTCGAGCATTGGTCAATCAGAAATGAAAGTCAAAAGAAGGAAAAGCACGGTGTCGAAGGCCCAGACATGGTGGAAAAAGGTAGAGGAGAGGAAGAAACAACAAGCCTCTACCCCACAGCACCGTCTTGTTAATGACCTCAGTTCTGGTGAGGCATTTTTGATTAATTCTTTCTCTTCTTTCATGGACTGTTGTTCCGCAGGGCTCCAAGAAGAAAGGTATGTTTTTGAGCCATCATGAGGTGAGAATAGACCTGTCAAGCTAGTGACGTTAAAAGAGCGCTTATCGGGAGGCAACCCGATTTATTTCATTTCTTTGTTAGTTCCTTGTGTTGGTTGTTGTTTTGTGTTTTTGTGTTGTTGGTTGTGTTTTGTTTTGATTCCGGCGTGTTTCTCTCCATTCGGGAAGATTCCAGGCCCAACACGGGCATAACACCCCCTTGCTGATGGGGGTGAAATTCACAGGCTTTCCAGGTTTGAACATTTCTAGTCAGCACGGGGAGAAGCACGGCCGTGCCGTGGCCGTGCTGAATCCCGGAGCACACTGCCCGTGCACGCGTCACGGACGTGCCGAGTTCTTCATTTTTCGTTGAATTTACTTAAGCACGGGCACAGCACGGCCGTGCTGAGGCCGTGCTCAGCGCGACTGTCCCTCTTCCGGCGATTTTCTCCTTTTTAAACGCGCCGTTCATCCTTTCTTTCTTCTTACCGGCGACTCTCTTCCCTTGTGCTTTCATTTTCTTGCGTTTTCGCGATTTTGCTGGTGGTTGTCGTGGTTTCTCGGAGTTTCATCGCTTCTACCCCTTCTTCAACACTTGTGGTAAGTCGACGAGCCCTAGATTCGTGTTTTATTTATCAATCTTTGCTTTTATGCTATTATTCTTCTTGGAAGCATCTAAATTCATCATTAGAGACATCTAGGGTGCTTTTGATTGCGTTTAAACAATTTTGTACCGTCGATTTTCAAGTTTGAGTCCGTCGGAGCCGGAGATGGATTTTGGTAGCACGGCCGTGTTCAGCCAAGCACGGCCGTGCCCGGGGTTTAGATCTAGAATTACATGTAAGCACGGGCGTGCCTGTTCAGCACGCCCGTGCTCGTTGGAAAACCCTATATTTTAAATTACATGGGCGTGCAGATTTGAAGCACGCCCGTGTTTCACTGTTGACCTTAATTGTTTATTATGTTTCTCTCGACAGATCATACCGAGGAAGGCTACTGCGTCTGGCCCTTCTTCGAAGAGGGCTAGAGGGGAGTCGTCGACCCCAGCCGTCCCCCCTGCGCTGACCCTCGGTACTCCCATCCACCAGGAGCGCCACGACCGTTTGAGCGCGAAGCGGTTTCGCGAGCTGCGAGCCATAGATTGGGAGGTCCTCCGCGAGGTGGGCCTCGAGGCTGATGTGCGCCGCTACCTTGGCGAGGACGCCTGGACGAGGCTGTTGTCCATCACCGACCCCGCCTACCGGGAGTTGTCTCTGGAGGTCCTTGCGACCTTCGAGCTGTCCAGAGGCCCCATCAGCTACCACCGCGCCGGCACAGTACAGTTCCAGGCGCTCGGCGAGCTACATCGGATGAGTCTGACAGGGTTTTCTGTCAGACTGGACTTGTACGATGAGGAGTTCACCGAACTCCGAGTACGACGCCCTCCTCGTAGCCCGACCACCCGGCGAGTCCCAGGAGGCTTGTTGGCAGCTTCTGAGCACGGACCGAGAGTACAACCCCCGCCGGTCCAAGGCCTCATCTCTTCGTCTCCCAGCCCTCAGGTACATCCACTTTATTCTCAGTCACTCCATCACAGGGCGGGGAGATAGCACCGGAGTCGTTAGTCGCCGCAACTTCGACTTCTTGCCGAGCATTGTTGGATGGAGGAGTACAAGTACCCGATGATCACGGTATACTTATACGACTTCCCTTCCAAGCTTGAATGTGTCTACAACTAGGGCAATGTTCATGCAATCCTTGTAGAAACAAGAAAATGATAAACAAGATTCTCTTGCATATCAAGGCAATAATTCTCATCAAGCAAGGATTCACAAACCAACCAAAAGCATAAATAAATCAAAGCATCCAAAAATACACAAGTTCACCCCCAAGGTTCACCCACATCCAGTGACCTTGGGGGGTTTAAGTGTTCATCTCAAGTCTACAAACAAGATTCATCTTGAAAACAACCAACAAAGACATAGAAAAACTCCCTCAAAACCCGGAGGCCGAATGACGTTTGAAATTCCTCAAGAAGTGGCTTCCGAAGACGCCACTCAAGTTGTGGCTTCCCTTGTCTTCTACCTCCTCAATCCATGAAATTCGGAGTAGATCTTGCCCAAATCTTGTTCTCCCCGTCGTTTTCCACCTTAGAATCGCTCCCCTCGTCGTCCCTAAGGTCGGATCGGAAGTTGGAAGAAGAAGCTCTCCACAACCCTAGGTCTCTCCCTAAAAAACTCTCTTGTTTCTCTTTTTAAAAGCCTCAGTCGGGGGGTTATGCGGCCAAGTATGCGGGCCGTATACATGCCCGCATAGAACCATTGAAAGGTTGCCGATTTTTCCCGTAAGTTTTACAGTGATTGCTATAGTGCCCACTACACGTACCGCTTTACACCTTTTGCGCTCGCTCGAGCCCTAAAACGCCTTTTTCCATGCCGATTTCTTCTCAAATCGCGTTGTCCACCTCCCCTAGCTTCTTTGTGCCTCGAAACAAGAAAAACCCCCGATTAAACCATCAAAGGGCATCGATTCATTAACAAAGCACATCAATAAAACACAATACATACGTATAAAATACGTACATTTAGACGTTTATCATTTTTCTTGATGGTTGTCTCAAACGACTCATCCCTAATCGGCGATCAACACCCGCCCTTGTGTGCCATCGAATTTTTCTTCGGCACCTCTCCTTTAACTTGGTGAAAATCCCCAACCCTCATTTTTACTTGCACTTATTTTCCTTGCTTTGCATGCTTACATCTTTAAACATTGAGGACAATGTTTCATTCAAGTGTGGGGGACGGTTGTGTATTTGTCTCCTAGATGTTGTGCATGACTTAGGACGATCTATGAAAATTGTTTTGGTTGAGAATTGCTAAGCTAGGAGTTTTTGGGTATACTAGTGCACTTTTGTTGAACTTAAAGTTTTATGTTGCTCTTACTTTGGAAACCCAAATGTTAACACTTAGCCTTCTATTGTGTTGTTACTCTGTTAGAGGAAGGGCTAGTTATAAGGCTGAAAAATTAGAAGTTGACTCCAAACTCAAAATAAATAAAAGCTAGAATTTCGTGACAAGTCGGATTCCATTTTGGGATGCCTGTCAATTTTTGTGTGAAAGATGGTAGAAAGAGCTATCACTTTAGAAAAAACGAAAGCCGCACTTGAGTAGTCATATTTTAGGCATCACAAATGTCATTTTTTATGACCTACCAAGTGAAATGGCTGCCTCTAGGGTGTATTAAGCTACTACCCAATTTAGGAGTCAATAGTGAAAATTGTGAGAAGAAAGAGCTTGTACTAGCCCCCTCAAGAACAGTTTTGACATACTTCAGGAGGCGACACACACACACGGTAGTACGGAGTATGAGTAAAATCTTTCACAAGCCTTCAATTGACAAAGTCACTAGTTCTCAGAAACTCCTTAAAGCTTCAGTAACTCTTTTAATTTGTTGAGATCAGAGGCCATGCACTCATCACTTTATTAGGGGAATATGGTTGCTTGAGGACAAGCAACAATTCAAGTTTGGGGGTATTTCATGAGCGCATTTCATATATATATATTGCATGCTATACCTTCATCATTATTGGATATTTTGGCTATAATTCTCCAAGTACGGTGCTATTTGAGGTATTCGTTGTTCGTCATGCAGATATCAAAGTCCTAAAGTAAAAAGAAGCGCTTTTGGAACAATTTTAGAAGCTAAAGGACTTAGAAGAAACCTCATCAAGCTCAGCACGGTTTGAGCACGCCCGTGCTGTTTCCCGTGCAAAGTGCAGAAGAATTCAACTGCGATTCAGCACAGCCTGAGTCCGCTGAGCACGGGTGTGAAAAACTCAGCACGGTCGAATCACGCCCGTGCTGCTTCCCGTGAAAATTACAGGAGAATGCAGCAAGAGATCAGCACAGCCAGAGTTCGCTGAGCACGGTCGTGCAAAGCATCAGCACGGCCTAAGCACGCCCGTGCTTTTCCCCGTGCAGATTACAGGTTTGTGAGTTTTCTGAAGATTTATTTGGCCGTAATCTGCACGGCTTGAAGCACGGCTTCAGCACGCCCGTGCTCACATCGGGAAAACATTAAAACCCTAAAAACTTAGGTTTTTGGGGGACTTTGGTGGGCGAACTTTGTGAGAAAGAAAGGGAGAGCTTTGGGGGTTCATCCTCAACTTCATCAAGGGAATGCCAAGCATATGGTAGGCCGATCGGAGGGAGATTACACGACATCGTAGATCCTTCGACAACCTCAAGGATGCAAGAAATTAGGGAGTTTTCAATTCCTTGTCTTGTAATTTCTTTGGCATTGTGTTTGTTGGTTGTTATCATGAGGGGCTAAACTCTTAAGGGAGCCCCGGGGGTGGTTGTTTGACATTGTAGCTCGAACTCCTTGTCTTTACTTGCAGTTTTTATGATTGTCTTGTTCATTTCAATAAATCAAGGTTATTGGCTATCTTGTTTGTTGTTTAGTGCTTGACGCTTGGTAGTTAGGTTCTCCTATCTAGGTTTGTGAATCTTTATTGATTGTTGCAAGCAGAGGGAGTTCAACTTAGGGCTCGGCAGCGCTAGAAACCACATTCTTATAGCATAACTAGGTTTAGAACTGAAGACATCCCTGATAATTTCGAGAAAGACTGAGTTAGTGAATGTCAGAAACCCAACCCCGGGGCCCCATCTCCTTCATCGAGTCAAACCTAAATCTTCCCTTGGTGAACTTTCCATTCCCTCAACTTCCTCGAAGTTAGTCCAAAGTCAACTCCTTCATTCTCGATTTGGTTAGATATTGAGTAGGACGTTAGTATTAGAAGCTATACCAGTCCCTGTGGATTCGACTACCCGACCCAAAGGGTACATTATACTACTTGTGCGACCCGTGCACTTGCGGTTACGTAAGGTGCGTAACACTAGGCTTGATGGAGGGATCCATGGAAAAGAAGAAGAGGCCCTCATAGACCATCAGCATGGAGCTTAAGGGGGTTTTTCTTTATGGATTATGTGCATTTATTTTGACTTGTATTGATGATGTTGTATTGCTCCATAGAGAGCTAAACCCTAGTGGGTACTTGGACATGTAAACCAAAAGATTTCTATGTTTCATTGACTTTAATGCTTTTCTTTAATTTGAGATTTAATTTGAGTTTCAAACTTGTGTACTTCATTGATTTTCCCTTAGAGTGACACTAGGGTTGAGAATCCAATCTAATCATCCTTTTGACGAGTGACCATCATCATTAGGATTAGATTAACCAAGTTTGAAGAGGGTTGAGAGGGTGAGGGCTCATCCACTACTTGCGCCACGTCATCACTTCATCCTGCCTCTTAGACCCGTGACATGACTTTGTTTATTATCTTTCTATTTTTCTTCCTTGTTTGTTTTTGTTGTTAAAACTTGTACTTTTGAGTTAGCTAGGGCTCATCCCCTACTAAACTCTTTTGTTATTTATGTTGGAGCTCTCTTTTCCATACTTTATTTTCATTTCCTTTTGAAAAATGTTGAATGATGATAAGCTCCTTGTTCTTTTCAGGGTTATTAATTTTGGGAGCTTTATTTGTGTTGCCCTCCTTAGGTGATATACTCCTGATCCAAGTGGAACAACTGAGAATCTCACCAAGGAATCCGGGAAGTTTCTTCACTCGAATTCTTTGCTTATCATTTTCATCCTCCACATTATTCTGCTAACTTAGGTACATTGAGGACAATGTACAACTTTAGGTGTGGGGATGGTTATTTACTTGGAGTATTTTGTATTTGTGCATGCTTGTTACTTATGATGGCTATGATTGTTTTGTTAAAGGACTTCCTAGCTTGGTAGAATGATAGTCGTGAGCTGTACAGTACATGTGCTTGAATGTGGTTCTGTTTCATCTTTAGTGCACCTGTATACATGCTCACGATCACTTTCACCTTGTACACTCTAACCAACCCATCTTAATGGCTTTGGCATTAATTTGTTAAATTCTTTCTTTAATGAACTTTTAAAAGCTTTTAAGTTCCTTTGTTGTTTTCTCTAACCTTAAGTGAAGTTTTTAGCAGGTAGTTTATCAGGGATCATAATAAAAAAAAAAAGAGGGTCTATGTTAGTATTCCACTGCTTTATAAGCATGAATGCGTATATATAGACTGTAATCGATTAAGAGGGTGGCTCTTGTGCTTGGCCAGCATGTGCATTCATCTGAAAGATTTTTGTGCAGTCTATGTTAGGCGGACCCAGAAAAGAAAGAATTTGTGTATATTTGTGTGTGAAAGAAATAAAGTTTCCCTTGTGATCCCTAGAACATGTTTTATGGTCACTTAAGAGTTGGAGTTGTATTTAGGAACCAAAGGACTTTTAATTGAGCATTGAGGAGGTTTTTAGCAATCTAATGCTATCTTCATTATGTGTGGGGTGAATGGTCATCCTGGGATAATCCGGGGTGTGGAGGTCAAGGTGGGAATTAGCACACACACACATAGGGCACTATGGATGAAGCAGAGCTAATATCACCTCATTATTTATTGAACATCTCACTTCTTGATTGCTGTCCATTTGTGCTTGTGGAATACTTTAATTTTAAGCTTGAGGTCGTATTTTTAGTCGTTTATCTTCTTTCCCTTGTTCTTCATGTTTGTTTGCTTGGAGTTTTGATAAGTGCTTGATTATATATATTTTGTAATATCAGTTTACATGCATTGAGCATCACTTTTATCAGGTTGTAGCATTAACAAGGTGTGTTTTGTGTTCTTTTGTGCAAACAGGGCTTTGGAGATATGGCGTAAAGGAAGAAGCAAAGATAGGATGTGATGACACGTTTCAAGGCCACAATCAGAAGTTGTGTTCATATGCATGGGGGTGTTGCCAACTTTTGGAGGATTACAAGTCATTACACAAACCGAAAGGGCACAAAGGCAGTAGTACGCCCATGTCCCAGCTTCCGTACAAAGCAGAAGAAGGTTCTTGAGGATTTCAAAGCATAGAAAGCCACACACCCTACCACACGAGCGTGTGCCCGACCGTGTGGACTCCAAGGAAGACTTCGGGGGAAAAATCACTGTAGCATTTCTGTAGCGAAGTACTGTAGCAACAGTCTTCACACGCCCGTGTGGAATTTCCACACGGGCGTGTGGATGCCAGTGTGGATGCCCGCGTAAAGCCCCGAATTCAAATTATAAAAGCCGCCTTGTGATAATTTTTAGGTATCTTTTCGGCCAGTTTCGAGAGACAAGGCGGCTAGGGCTTGGAAGGAGTTCTTTGCGGCTTTGGGAAGCTTTCTTCACCAACTTGGATCGATTCCTCCTCCGTCATAGCATCAAGGAAGCCATCGGCGACCTAGCTTCGGAGTGGATTCAATCCAGACGTGGAAACTACCCATCAAGACTATCATCACGGATTTAAGGGGGTTATTTTTTATGTCTTTGGAACTTTATTCTCAATTTATTGTTTGTTTTGTGACTCGCTCCATGGAGAGCTAAACCCCTAGAGGGTATTCGGACATGTAAACCCTAGGATTCTTATTTTCATTAGATTTACATTGTGTTACTATTCGAATTTATCAGTTTGAGTTTTACTCTTGAGTTCTTAATGCTTGTTTGTGCTTTTGATTTCCTTATTAATTGCCTTGCATGTTTTATTCAATCTAGTGAAGAGAGAGATCACCGCTAGGTTTAGAATTACCAAGAGTGAAGAGGGTTGAGAGGGTGAGCCGTGAGATAGCGGAGTGTCCCCTTTCCCTTCCGACAGATATTTCCTATCTCCATATTCCCTAAGTGTCAAGCAACCATATGTGGTGTGAGGCATCGAGAGAATTCTCCGCTGGGACCTCGTAGGGGGTTAGGGATCTTTCACCTGGAGGCAGGGTTAGATCTACTTTTAGGAATTGGTTATATCTTTTGGATCCCTAGAGTTTTAAGCAGTCATATGTGGTGTGAGGCGTCGAGAGAATTCTCCGCCGGGACCTCGTAGGGGACTAGTTATCGGCGACCTGGAGGAAGGGGCCGTTATACCTTTGGATACCCACGACTCATTGTTTTCATTTAGAAACACTTGTAATGTACATCCAACATCCGAATCCTAGGGGGAGCATTGTCCGGATACCTCACTTTTATTGATTGAGAACTCTTTTCCTTTTATTTCCTGTGCACTTGTGGTGACACTCTTAGTGTTGGCCATTAGATCATCAAACACTACATTCATTAGGCTAGATAACAAAAGAGGGGCTATTACTAGTACTTCTGTTCCCTGTGGTTCGACAACCCGACCCTTTGGGTCCACTTTTATTACTTGACGACCCGTGCACTTGCGGTAACGCAAGGGGTACAGACATCACCCTGTTGTGTTGTTGCGGAGAAGCATCAAGTTTTTGGCGCCGTTGCCGGGGAACAGGATATTAGGAACGCTAGTATTTTGTTACTTTAGCCATTCATTTATTTTTACTGTTTTCTTTTCCATATTCTCTACTTTTATTGTCTTACACTGATCTTGTGTCTTTTATTGTGCCCAAGGATTATGTTCAATACGAAGGAAATATTGGAGACATTGAAGGAAGTAATAGCGACGAATGAAGAGAAGGTAGAACAATTAGTTGCAACTTACAAATGGAGCCAAGAAGACTCGATCACTGGGTTCGGGAATTCATATCACGGTGCATATCTGGGAAGCTTACTAGACCAATTTGATAAGTCGGCAATCCTCTCCTTTAATGAAGAACCTGAAGTTAATCTGAAAGAAGCAATGGCACAGTTTAATATGATCATGGCAGAAAGTAATTCAGATGGATATGATGATGCTGTAGAAGATATTGATCAAATCCTAGCAGCAGAAATTTGTAGCATTGGCATTCGAGAAGACTATCCTGAAGATTCAGAGATTATCCCATCAGCCCAACTAGAACTGGAGGTATTCGAGGAGGAACCTGAAAATGAACACAAGGGTTTCGAAGAAATTGAGCAGAAACAGGGTAATCGATTACGGCCTTCAGTGGAAGAACCCCCCGAGCTGGAATTGAAGACATTACCTGACCATCTGGAGTACGCTTTCCTAGCCGAATTGTCGAAGTTGCCGGTAATCATTGCTTCCAACCTCTCTGCATCACAAAAAGAAAAACTGGTGGCTTTATTGAAAGCACATAAAGCTGCTATTGCATGGAAGATTTCAGACATCAAAGGGATAAACCCATCCTTTTGCATGCATAAGATTCTGATGGAAGACAACTATAAAACAGTCATCCAACCTCAACGAAGGCTTAATCCAAACATGAAGGAGGTAGTAAAAGCAGAGGTGGTGAAGCTCCTTGATGCAGGCATTATTTACCCTATATCCGATAGTGCTTGGGTGAGTCCTACTCAACTAGTGCCGAAGAAGGGGGGTATGACTGTGGTGAAGAACGAGCAGAACGAGCTGATACCCACACGTACAGTAACCGGTTGGCGTGTGTGCAATGATTACTGGTGATCGTCCCGCAAGCGCACGGGGTCGTCAAGTAATAAACCACTCGCGCAAGCACGAGTGGGTCGTATTCCCAAGGGCCCGAGAATCTATCCTTACTTCCTTTTTGCTATGTTGTCTAGCCGATCAAACTTGAGATTTAGAATGAAAAAGTAAAGAAGTAAAACAAAAGCAAGTAAACTGCTAAATACAAAGGGCGATAAACGGGAGGAAATTTGGGTGAGAAGATGGTCACGGATGAGGATCCCCTCGGGGTTACTAAAGTGCGAAGGATGTTGGATTAACATGCAAACGGCTTGAAGGACCGAGAAAACCCTAGATTAGGTCAACCCGATGGTCACGGCAATTGACCCCTAATCCGGTACGAGTATTGAATACGGGTTCTACCCGTACAATTCCTCCTACGATTGCAAAGGGCAAGATGGTTTTCTCAAGCTAAGGTTGAATCACACATGAGTAATTAACCCTAGAATTGGAGGGGTACAAATACCCGATGGTCACGGCATATTTGTACGTATTTCCCTTCCAAGCTTGGTGAGTCTAATACTAGGGCAATGGTCATGCAACCTAGTATTGGCTAAGTATGGAAACACAGAGTTCTCATGCATACCTAAGCATTCAAAAACACCAAACATGAATCACAAACAAGCTAACAAGCATGAATTAAACCAAAACATCCAAACATCACAAGTTCACCCCAAGGTTCACCCACATCCGGTGACCTTGGGGTTTTAGTTGCTCATAGTCTCAAAATACATGAATAAAAGCATGAAAACAACTAAATCCAACATAAAGACCTCCCTCCAAAGATTAGAGTCGAAGAAGCTTCCAAAGACGCTACTCGAAGGGGTGGCTTCCCGTCGTCTTCAACCTCAAGATTTGAAGCCCTAGAGGTAGATCCCGCACAAGAACGCGCTCTCCTCGCCGATTCCACCGTGGAAATGCCCTCCAAGCTCTCCTTCTTGGTCGGATTTGGAAGAGGTGGTGTGGAGCTCCAAGAAGAGGCCAAGGTTTTTTCTTTAGAATGCCCTAAAAGCCCTTAAAAGGGTGAAAATCGCGACTTCTCACGGGTTGCCTCAGGTGCTACAGTACCCTGCTACAGTACCTGCTACATTAATTCGGCTACAGTGTCTTTGCTACAGTGAAAAACCCAAAAAACGTCGTATTTGGTGTCGAATTCTTCCTAAATACGTTCTTGAGCTCATTTAGGGTCTGCAACACAAAATAAAGAGATTTAGACTATAAAAAGGGCATCGACTTATCAAAAAGATAATAAAATAATACAAATAAATACGTATAAAATACGTATATTTAGACGTTTATCAATTACCGAAGATTAAATGACGCCACAAGAAAGGATCATTTCCCTCTCCCTTTTATTGATCAAATGCTAGAGCGTCTCGCAGGTCATCAGTTCTATTGTTTTCTGGATGGCATGTCCGGGTATTTTCAGATCCCGATCGCCCCTGAAGATCAGGAGAAAACAACATTCACATGTCCCTATGGTACGTTTGCGTACAGAAGGATGCCGTTCGGGTTATGTAATGCACCAGCCACATTTCAAAGATGCATGACAGCCATTTTTGATGAACTACTGGAGGATGTCATGGAGGTCTTCATGGATGACTTTTCTGTGTTCGGTGATTCTTTTGACGCGTGTCTTAAGAACTTGGAAAGGGTACTCATGCGGTGCGAGGAAACGAATCTTGCCTTGAATTGGGAAAAGTGTCACTTCATGGTGCAAGAGGGATAGTCTTTGGGGCATAAAATCTCTAGCCGGGGAATCGAAGTGGATAGAGCAAAGATTGAAACAATAGAAAAGCTACCACCACCAACTAACGTCAAGGCAATTCGCAGCTTCTTGGGGCATGCAGGATTCTATCGCCGCTTCATAAAAGATTTTTCCAAGATCACTCGACCGCTTACCAAACTCTTGGAAAAGGATGTCCATTTTGAGTTTAATGATGAGTGTGTATCTGCTTTCAGCTTATTAAAGGAAAAACTTACTCATTCCCCCATCCTTATCACGCCTGATTGGAACCTTCCCTTTGAGCTCATGTGTCATGCCAGTGACCATGCAGTTGGGGCTGTGTTAGGACAAAGAAGAGACAAACACTTTCAACCAATCTATTATGCGAGCAAGACATTGACAAGTGCCCAAGAGAATTATACAACTGCCGAAAAAGAATTGTTGGCTGTAGTTTTTGCGTTTGATAAATTCAGACCCTATTTAATCTTATCTAGAGTGATTGTTTTCACAGACCATTCGGCCCTTCGTTATCTAATGAACAAGGCTGATGCCAAACCAAGACTAATTCGTTGGATTTTGTTGTTACAGGAATTTGATGTGGAAATCAAGGACAAGAGGGGTGCAGAAAATCTGGCAGCAGATCATTTATCCCGGCTGGAGGGTTTAGAAGATGATGAAGCCATTCATAATGAAATCAACGACTCATTTCCAGAGGAGCACCTGTATGGAGTTCAAGATCAGTCAATATCTGATACTCCATGGTTTGCTGATTTTGCAAACTATTTTTCGGGCATGGTTCTCCCCAAGGGACTCACATTTCAGCAAAAGAAGAAGTTTTTCGCCGACCTGAAAAATTTCCTTTCGGAAGATCCATATCTGTTCCGAGTATGTGCAGACCATGTAGTGCGAAGATGTGTTTCAAGGGAAGAAGGGTGGAGCATTCTAACTCATTGCCACTCGGGACCCACTGGTGGTCATTATGCAAAGGCCGAAGCGCAGAGAAAGTGTTGGCTGCGAGGTTTTTATCGGCCAACCATATTTAAAGATGCTCATCAATTCGTTCAAAGCTGTGATAAATGTCAAAGAGCTGGTAATTTGTCTAGACGAGACGAGATGCCTCAAAATCCTATTCAGTTCTGTGAAGTATTCGACGTTTGGGGTATTGACTTCATGGGACCATTCCCTAGCTCAAATGGAAACCGATACATTCTAGTCGCCGTGGATTATGTGTCCAAGTGGGTTGAGGCACAAGCTCTCCCCACAAACGACGCTAGAACTGTAGTTAGATTTCTCAAGCGCCTGTTCGCTCGTTTTGGTACTCCCAGGATCATCATTAGTGATAGAGGGACTCATTTTTGTAATGTGCGGCTCGATAAGGTGCGAAGCGATATGGAGTATATCATCGGCTAGCCACTCCATACCACCCGCAAACAAGCGGCCAAGTCGAGGTAACAAATAGGGAGTTAAAAAGAATTCTAGCGAAATCGGTGGAACACAGTCGGAAGGACTGGTCCGAACGTCTAGATGACACACTTTGGGCATATCGTACGGCCTACAAGACACCTGTGGGGACAACACCATACAGTCTGGGTTATGGGAAATCTTGTCACTTGCCAGTGGAACTCGAGCATAAAGCTTATTGGGCAATTAAGGCGATGAATTTTGACCTTGCACAAGCGGGGGAACAAAGGAAGCTGCAGCTGAATGAATTAGATGAATGGCGGTTGCGTGCATACGAAAATGCGAAGATTTATAAAGAGAAAATGCGTCGGTGGCATGATAAGCACATCAAACTGCAAAAAGGGTTCAATAAAGGCGACTTAGTGTTACTTTTCAATTCTCGTTTAAGATTATTCCCAGGGAAATTAAAATCGAGGTGGTCAGGACCATACACAGTGACTCAAGTATCACCGCACGGGGCTGTTGAAATCACTCACCCAGAAAAAGGGACGTTTAAGGTGAACGTGCACAGATTGAAGCGCTATTTTTCAGGCGAAGAAGCAGTTGCAGGAAAGGAGGTATTTCACTTGCATGAGCCCCCATAGAGGAACAGGTACGTCGAGCTAATGACGCAAAACAAGCACTTCTTGGGAGGTAACCCAAGTCATTTTATTGCTTTCATAGTTAGTTTTTCAATTCTACAGTAATAATTAGCTTGAGTAGGCGACTTTGCGTTAATTCTGTCGTTGCTGTGTTTTTATTGTTAATTCTTGGTGTTTCATGATAATTATACATGTGTGGCTTGATCTAGGATGATTTAGAGATTTAAAGTTAAGGAATTGGCCTTGTACTTAACTATTTCATGTTATGCTGAAAATCCACAAGGGCAGGCACAAGGGGGTGTGAGTGCCCCAATGCCTTGCTGGAAAACTGAAAAAAGCATGAAACAGAAGGGCACAAGGGCACCCACACGGGCGTGTGGGTGCCCCTGTGGCCCTCCTGAGGAGCCACACGCCCATGTGGCTCATCCACATGGGCGTGTGAGACCTGAAAATTCCATTTTCAGGTCTCCAGAGAGGCACAAGGGCAGCCACACGCCCGTGTGGCTGCCCCTGTGGATTTTCCAGGTCCACAAGGGCACTCACACGCCCATGTGAGTGCCCCTGTGGCCTTCTGTCTCGACTTTTTTAATCCACACCGGCACTCACACGGGCCCTTGTGGCGTTCTGGCGTCGAATTTTGAAGGCACAAGGGCGTGTGGCTCATCCACACGCCCATGTGGCCATCCACAAGGGCGTGTGAGACCCTCACACGCCCATGTGGCTTATAAAGGAGATGAGAAGGCCTTGAACATTCATTCAAACCTTCGCGCCTTTTCTCCTTCCGACGCCTCCACGCGAAGAGACGTGCCTCTTGGGTTCCTAACGCCTCTCCTTAGCTTATTTAAGGATTCTTGGGTGTTTTTCCGGCGATTTCCATCTTCTTCTTCATCAAAAAGCTCCGGTAAGCTCCAAGTTTTCATAGTTCTTGCCATGAATTTTGAATTTCAGATCTGGTGATTTGTTGATGTTTTATGCATGAATTCTTCATGGAAACTATCATAGTGTGCATGCTTGTCGATTTAGGGTTGTTTTAAGGTGTGGAAACCACCCGACCATGGCCTTTTGGCCATGGTCGGGCATCCACACGGGCGTGTGGCCCATCCACACGCCTGTGTGGATGAGGAGGATGATCCACAAGGGCGTGTGGATCATCCACACGCCCATGTGGATTTCTGCATAGTAAAATTCTGCACTAACGTGCCCTGATTTTCACAGATATGGCTCCTAGGACCAAGAAGGTCGCACACAAGCGCTCTCGTGCCGCTCGGGAGCCTTCTCCTCCCGAGGAATTGGAGTTCGCCGTCCCTGAGCATCAGCAGCGATATTAGCGCTTACAGCGTCTCAAATTCGGACAGGCGCGCGTGATCGATTGGAAGGCACTAGAGGAGATTGACTTGGTCGATGAGGTGCGCAAGCTTACCGCTGTGGGAGGCTGGGACCGGCTCCTCACTATTCGTGACCCCACTTATAGTGAGCTCACACTGGAGGTCTTATCCTCATTCGTTTTCGACCGTGCTCGCCATGATTTTGAGAGGGAGGACACGATCCGCTTCGAGCTATTCGGTCGAGTACCACTCCATGAGCCTCACGCAGTTCTGTTTTTTCTCGGTTTATATGACCAGAGACTATGTTCACACGGGGGAGTACGAGCAACTCATCGTCGATTACCCTATTGGACTCACCCCGAGCCGTGCGTACGGGACCATATGCGGAGGTTTCCAGTATGAGCCGGGATCCTCCAAGGCCACCATGCTCAGCCGTCCGGCCTACGGTATATACACTCTATCTTCAGCAGGACCGTGACGGGACGAGGCGACAGCACTGGAGTTTTGAGCCGCCTCGACTTGCTTTACCTGTACACCATGGTCCAGAACATCCCCATGCATTTAGGCTTTGTTGTGGCGGATTACCTCCGCCATCAAAGCCATTACGTGCGGGTCGGTGTGATCTTTTCAGGAGTATACATTACCCGACTCGTTCGAGGCATGGGGTTGTCCGAGGCACTTAGAGGGATGGAGAGGATTAGCATACCAGCACCCCTGGGGCTTACATCCCTCCGAGCCATGCGTATGGTGAAGAAGACGAGCACCGGCCGTTATATACTCGCAGTGGAGGCTGAGGAGGAGGAGTCAGAAGAGGAGGCAGCCGACCCAGCAGACGCTCCTGATTCACCGGCACCCACAACTGTGCCGATGGACACCGAGGCCCTTGCATCCGAGCTAGAGCGAGAGCAGCCCTCCACTCGAGCCCGTGACCGTTTGGCGAGGCTCGAGGTGGCAGTTGGAGCTCTCAGGGGGACATGGCGACTGTGCTCGCCAACCAGTCCATGATGATGTCCTAGTTGTCCATCATTCGACATCTTCTTGAGAGCGACACCGCATCTGAGGCGACGATATCAGCCCCACCAGCAGCACCGGCAGAGTTTCTTGACGCATGAGGTGTCCTTGAGTCATTTTATTTTATTTTATCTTCTGTATTTTTATTTTCTGTAGTTTTATTTTCAGCATGCTAGTTGAGACTTGGTCGTGTGCGTAACACACAGACTCCGCAAGTGCACGGGTCGCCAAGTAATACCCTGTGCGTGACACAGGGGTCGTATTCCCAAGGGGGCCCGAAGAGCTACCTTTACTCACTCTTTGCTTGTTGTTTAACTAATCATGTTCAGTTTAAGCAAGTAATTTAATGCAAAGCAATTTAAAACTCTAAATAAGAAAATAGCAAGAAACTCACAACGGGATTTGATCAAGGTAGAGAAATGGTCACGGATGTGGCTCACCAAGGGGGCTACTAAAGTGCAAAGGAGGCTAAGATTATCATGCTTTTGGCAATTTGGACCGATAGAAAACCCTAAGCTAGGTCAACCCGATGGTCACGGTGTTGACCCCAAATCCAATAGAAGTAGTGGATGAAGAACTCCTTCCACCCCACATCCTTCCATGATTGCAAAGAGAGTAGTGGATTTCACAAATTAGGGTTAAAACTCCACAAAGAAGCCAACCCTAAAACGGAGGGGTACAAGTACCCGATGATCACGGTATACTTATACAACTTCCCTTCCAAGCTTGAAAGTGTCTACAACTAGGGCAATGTTCATGCAATCCTAGTAGAAACATGGAAATGATAAACAAGATTCTCATGCATATCAAGGCAATAATTCTCATCAAGCAAGGATTCACAAACCAACCAAAAGCATAAATAAATCAAAGCATCCAAAAATACACAAGTTCACCCCCAAGGTTCACCCACATCCGGTGACCTTGGGGGTTTAAGTGTTCATCTCAAGTCTACAAACAAGATTCATCTTGAAAACAACCAACAAAGACATAGAAAAACTCCCTCAAAACCCGGAGGCCGAATGACGTTTGAAATTCCTCAAGAAGTGGCTTCCGAAGACGCCACTCAAGGTGTGGCTTCCCTTGTCTTCTACCTCCTCAATCGATGAAAATCGGAGTAGATCTTGCCCAAATCTTGCTCTCCCCGTCGTTTTCCACCTTAGAATGGCTCCCTTCGTCTCCCCTAAGGTCGGATCGGAAGTTGGTAGAAGAAGCTCTCCAAAACCCTAGGTCTCTCCCCTTTTCTAAAACTCTTGTTTCTCTTTTTAAAAGCCCCAGTCGGGGGGTTATGCGGCCGGGTATGCGGGCCGTATACATGCCCGCATAGAACCATTGAAATGTTGCTGATTTTTCCCGTAAGTTCTACAGTGCCGCTACAGTACCTGCTACAGTGCTCGATCCTAAAATGCCTTTTTCCATGCCGATTTCTTCTCAAATCGCGTTGTCGAGCTCCCCTAGCTTCTTTGTGCCTGAAACAAGAAAAATCCCCGATTAAACCATCAAAGGGCATCGATTCATTAACAAAGCACATCAATAAAACACAATACATACGTATAAAATACGTACATTTAGACGTTTATCAAACATCCCCACACCTAAGCATTTGCTTGTCCCCAAGCAAACACACATGAGAAACGAGAGGGCAAGAAGATAAACGGCTAAATGCACGACCTCAAGCTCAACGAAAAAAGAACTCCACAAGCACGGATGGACAGAAATCAAGAAGTGAGTTGTTCAATGAATAGTCAAGTAATGATAGCTCTGTTTCATCCAAAGTGCTCATGTGAGTGTGTGCTAGCTCCTACCTTGACCTCCATATCCCGGATTACCCCAGGACAACCATTCACCCCACACAAGTTAAAAATAGTGTTAGACAGCTAAAAACCCTTTCAATGGTCAAGCAAGAATCTTTTGGTCTCTACGAGAAAACTTTAACCTTGAGTGAAAGTAAACAGAGACGAGTTCCGAGCGATCAATAGGTTATTAAAGCACACATTTTTTTTTTTTTTTTTTTTTTTTTTTTTTTTTTTCGAGTCCGCCTAACATAGCCCGTACCCAAAACTTTTTTTCTTTTCAATCTTTCAGATGGATGCACATGCTGGCCAGGCACAAGAGCCACCCAACTTACTTGATTACAGGCTACATATACGCATTCATGCTATTACCAGCAGAGGAATACTGACATAAACTCATTTTTCATCATTTACTATTTTTTTTTTCATAAAAATATATATACATCCTATCTCATGTCGCCCGATAAACTCCCCGCTAAAAAACTTCACTTAGGGTTAAAGCAAAAACAAGAGACACAAAAGTTCTTAAACAACCATTGAAAGTAGAGTTTAACAATCTAACACTAAAATCAACAAGATGGGTTGGTTAGAGTGTCAAAGGTAGAAGTACAGTGAGCATGTATAAGTGTGCACTACGGATGAAATAGAACCACATTCAAGCACGGTAAAAGTACAACTCACAACTATCAGTCTACCAAGCTAGGAAGTTCTTAACGGTGAAATCATAGCTATCATAGGTTGATCAAGCATGCAATGAAATAGGGTCTCCATCCCCACACCCTAAGTTGTACATTGTCCCCAATGTACATAAATCAGCAGCACAAGGTGAAAAATAAACATAACAAGAATTAAAAGATGGAGTGAAGAAAACTTCCCCATTTTCGGTTCGGAGTGGACAATACATGCACGAATACGGGGTAAGTTCAATCATCGAAGGGTGGTGAGAGTGAAGCTCCTTTTATGATAATCCTACAAAGATCAAGAAGCAAATCTCATCTCACCAATTCAAAAGTAGGGAGCAAAAACAAAAATAAAAATAAACTAAGTCGAACAAAAACAACAAGGTATGACTCCATGCAAGTTCTCTTCTCAATCTATAAGTGAACAAATAAATTCAAGGAAATTTCATTGAAAAGTTACTGTAGCACGAGCAGAAATTTTGCAAGAGTATCCCCTTGTTTTTGAAGCCCAAAAATTTACAAATAATGCCTTAAAATGCAATTAAATCGAAGATTAAACATTCACATAGCATCTTCCAAAGTTTGAAGCAAGATAAGCATGAAAAACAAGAAGAAACATCAAGTTTGCTTCAACACACAAATTAGGGCTTCAAAGCTTGAATCGAAAACGATCGGTGAAGAAGATGATGAAACCTTGAATAAACCACTGGATCCACGTTGCAAAGGTTAGGAGAGGAGTGTAGAGGACGAAAAATGAAGAAAAACGGTGAAAGAATGAGGGAAAACGGATGAGAGATGAGAGAGATATGAGGAAAATGGTGAAGAGGTGTATTTAAGAGATGGGCAGCCCGAGCTCCTCGCGGCCTAGCATGCGCCCGCATGCTAGCCCGCATAGGGCTCGGGTTGGCTATGTGGGCAAGCATGCGGGCGCATGCTTGCCCGTATAGATGCCCAGAACCTCCCAACTCAATTTTTTTCAAGTTTTTTCAAGAGATCAAGCTATACACATGAAAGTTTTCCTCCAAACAATCATAAAAACACTCGAAACAAGGCCGAAAACTCACATGAATTGATAAAACCTTCAACCAAAAAGCACCAAAACTAAAAAGAACAACAAAGAACACAACAACCAAGCATTAGCAAAAGACACAAAAAACTAAGAAATACGAAAAACAACACAACTAACACAACACACAAAGAATAAAACTAAACCACACACTCAAAGAAAATACGAAAACGATCTTGCAATGAATTTAAAAACTTGGGTTGCCTCCCAAGAAGCGCTTGTTTTATGTCATTAGCTTGACATTAGTTACCTCGAATTCATGGTGGAGCAGATGGTGGAGACTTACCTCCATTCTTTGACAAGGAGTTGTTACCCGGGAAGTAGTGCTTTAGACGATGACCATTGACTTTGAATGTCCCATTTTTAGGGTTGTTTATCTCTACTGCGCCATGGGGGAAGACTTGTGTGACAGTATACGGCCCATGCCATCTCGATTTCAACTTCCCTGGGAAAAGTTTTAGCCTGGCATTGAATAACAACACTTGATCTCCCTTTTGGAAGCATTTAGCCTGCTTGATATGTCGGTCATGATACTCCTTGGTTTTCTCTTTGTAATGCACTGAAGTTTCATAGGCTAAGGTTCTCCATTCATCTAATTCATTTAATTGAAACTTCCTCTTGTGACCACAAAGGTGATGATCAAAGTTGAGATGCTTAATGGCCCAATATGCCTTGTGCTCTAGTTCAACAGGCAGATGACAAGCTTTTCCAAAGACCAATCTATATGGTGTGGTGCCGATAGGGGTTTTGTACGCTGTCCTATAAGCCCAGAGCGCATCGTCAAGTTGATCTGACCAATCTTTCCTGTGATGACTAACAGTTTTCTCCAAAATTCGTTTCAACTCCCTGTTAGACACTTCCACTTGGCCATTAGTTTGAGGATGGTAGGCGGTTGAAATTCTATGTGACACACCATAGCGTTTCAAAGTTTTTTCAAATTGTGAATTGCAAAAATGAGTGTGATAAACGTCTAAATATACGCTTTTTATACGTACTTGTGTATAGTTTATTCTCTCTTTTTGTTAAGTTGTTTTCTATTTTCTTGTTTAATGTGGTTTTACTTGTGTTACAGGCCCGAAATAAGCTCAAGAACGTATTCATGAAGAAATCGACACCAAATACGGCGTTTTTGGGATTCATCACTGTAGTAGTACTGTAGCGGAATTACTGTAGCACAATTACTGTAGCAGATACTGTGGCAGGGTACTGTAGCTCTGAATGGAAAAATCCCTGAGAAACTCTCTGGATGCCTTGCGGGCAACCTTGCGCCCGCAAGGCCACCCGCAAGGCATCGCGATGTCTTGATTTAAAGGGCTTTTCTAGGGCATTTTGAAAGGAGAGAAGTCTTCTTCCTTGGAGCTCCACACAACCATCTAAAAATCCGGCTTGGAGGAGGGCTTTGAGGGCGTTTTCACGGCGAGATCTTGGAGGAGAGTGCGTTTGGGAGCAAGATCCTACTCTAGGGCATCATTGAAGGAGGGTTGAAGACAAGAGAAGCCACCTCTTGAGTGGCGTCTTCGGAACTCCATTTTCGTATTTGAGGGAGTGATTATGCTTTCTTTAGTTGTTTTCATGCTTTTGAGTATGTATTTTGATATTATGAACAACTAAACCCCAAGGTCACCGGATGTAGGTGAACCTTGGGGGTGAACTTGTGTATTTTGGATGCTTGGTTTCAATTAATGTTTGTAGACTTGTTTGTGATCCTTGTTTGGTGCTTTTGAATGTTAGGGTATGCATGAGAACTCTGTGTATCTCTACTTAGCCAATACTAGGTTGCATGACCATTGCCCTAGTGTTAGACTCACCAAGCTTGGAAGGGAAATACGTATAAATACGCCGTGACCATCGGGTATTTGTACCCCTCCAATTCTAGGGTTAATTGCTTATTTGTAATTCAACCTTAGCTTGAGAGAACCACCTCACCCTTTGCAATCGTATGAGGATTTATACGGGTAGAGCCCGTATTCAATACTCGTGCCGGATTAGGGGTCAACTGCCGTGACCATCGGGTTGACCTAATCTAGGGTTTTCTCGGTCCAACAAGCCATTTACATGTTAACCCAAACATCCTGTACACTTCGGTAGCCCCCGAGGGGATCCTTATCCGGGACCGCTTTCTCACCCCGATTTCACACTTTCTATTGCCCCTGTTTAATTAGCTTTCTGAATTGCATTTATTTCTTGTTTTTGCATTTTCTTCCTTTACTCTCGAAATTGATCGGCTAGACAACATTGCGAGAAGGAAGTAAGGATAGATTCTCGGACCCCGGGGGAATACGACCCTCTCACGCGTGCGTGAGAGGTATTACTTGACGACCCGTGCGCTTGCGGGACGACCACCAAGTTTTTGGCGCCGTTGCCGGGGACCCTCGAGAAATATTCGGAAAACTTTTAGCGTGTTGATTTGGCTTTTGTTTTGCCGTTTTTGCCGTTCTTGTTTATATTCCGTTATTTTATTCCCTGCATTTTTCCTGTTTGTTTTTCTTCAAGTTTTGACACCCGCCTTGAATTTTCTTGCGAGGTACCTATCTTATGACACGAGCGAGTCACACAAATTTGGTTGATCCTGACGACGAGATTGAACGAACCTTGCATCAACGTTTGAGAGAAGTTACTGAAAGCTCAAGGCAACAAGAAATTCGGGTCGAATCTAGTGAGCCTACTGTCATGGCCGAGCCAAGAAGAACGCTATCAGATTATGAAAGGCCACAATTCACGGGAGAAGAATTTAGTGTCCAAGTGCCAACTGTTCCGGCCAATAATTTTGAAATCAAGGCCCAGCACCATAGGAATGATACAGAATTCAGTCCAGTTTGATGGTTTAGCTGATGAAGACCCGCATGCTCACTTGTCTAAATTTCTTCAGATTTGCTCCACTTTTAAGATCAACTCAGTATCAGACGATGCCATCAGACTGAGGTTATTCCCGTTCAGTTTGAGAGGAACAGCATACAGATGGCTCACATCCTTAGCTCCTGGTTCCATCACCACTTGGAAGGAAATGGTTGAGAAGTTCCTGGCCCGATATTTTCCCCCAAGCAAAGCCGCAAGATTGAGACAGGAAATATCATCCTTCGACAGGGGTGATACTGAGACACTTTTTGAAGCCCATGAACGATTTAAGGACCTTCTTCGCAAGTGTCCTCATCATGGCTTCCCTTCATGGATGAGGGTGCAAACATTTTGCAATGGGCTGAATTATGCTACTAGGCAGCTCATCGATGCAGCAGCAGGAGGTTCTCTGAGCAACAAGCTTCCTGAAGAGGCCGAGGAGTTAATTGAGAACATGGCCAGTAATGAGTGCCATTGGAGCACTCGACAGAAGCCTCCAAGGGCTGCGGGGTTGTATGAGGTGACCGAATCCACGGCTTTGGCCGCGAAGATTGATGCCCTAACAAAACATGTCATGGATAATAGTTCGAAGTATGACGCCCTAGCACAAAAGGTTGATCAGCTCATGATAGGATCCAGTTCAGGATCAAAGGCCGTTATGTCATGTGATACTTGTGGGGCGGGGCATGCAACATCACAAAGTGCCCCATTGTTGTTGCCCCATCACCGCCGATGGAAAACAGTGGATTATGTTGGGGGTGGACCAAGAGGACCTGGAAATCAGTTTAGCAACCCTTACACTTATGGATGGAGAGGCTCTTCAAATCCTTCTTGGACTCAAGGTCAATCTCAATATAGACCTCCACAATCTCAGGGAAGCCAATACCAAGCTCCTCCCCCACAAGAGAAGAAATATTCTACAGAGGATGTGTTAGCCAGATTCATGATTAGCACGGAGGCACGCTTCGTGAATAATGAAAAGAAAATGGATGAATTTGGTACTATATTGAGAAATGTTCAAGCATCCATCCAATCTCCGGAGAATCAAGTGGGACGACTTGCTCGTGGACAATCCGAACGACCCTCGGGGAGTTTGCCAAGCAATACCGAAAACAACCCGAGAGAGCAATTAAAAGTTGTTACTTTGAGGAGTGGTAGACAGTTGGAAGCAAGGGAAAAAGGAATCCCAAGTGCTTCTAATGATGGGGTAGCCGTCCGGGAAGACCCCGATTTGAATAAAGATGTAAGCAAGGCTAATGGGAGGAAAACCGGTGAAGACTCTCCCAATTCGACATTTCAAAGGAGCACACATACAAGCCGGTGGTACCTTACCCCTCGAGACTCAAACCAGATAGAGATGAAGCCCGAGTTCAAGAAGTTCCTCAATGTATTCAAACAACTCCACATAAATATTCCAATCATTGAGGCACTAGCTCAAATGCCCAAGTATGCCAAATTTTTAAAAGAGCTTCTCACCAATAAGAGGAAGTTAGAAGAACAAGGCACTGTTGCACTTACCGGTAATTGCTCAGCAATTCTAGAGAAGAAACTTCCAAAAAAGTTAAAAGATCCAGGTAGTTTTGTGATCCCTTGTGTAATTGGTGAAGGAGTAATCGAGCATGCTCTAGCCGATTCTCGGGGCTAGTATAAATGTAATGCCATACAACTTGTTCTTGAAACTGGGATTGGAAGACCTACGACCTACACGAATGACATTACAACTTGCGGATAGGTCGGTGCGAAGACCTCGGGGAGTAGTTGAAGATGTCCTTGTCGAGTCGACAAACTCATCATTCCCGTAGATTTCGTGATTCTAGATGTGGATGATGATGTCGAGGTACCCCTAATTCTAGGGCGCCCATTCCTGAACACTTCGGGTGCTCTAATTGATGTTAAAGAAGGCAAGATGACCTTGAGGGTTGGAGATGAGCAAGTGGTCTTTACCCTCCCGGAAGCAATGAAACACACACTTGATCATGATGATAAACTCTATTTCACCGATAGTACTGATATAATTGTTTCGATTGTGTGCGGGGAGGTACTTGCCTTAAACCCTTTGGATGAGTACTTGGATGAGTTAACATGCCAAGATGTCAAGGAAGAACTCTCTCCTCCACCAACACAACAAGTTAATCAAGTGGAGGGTAATTCATCCAATAATGGTAAGAAAATTAGGGGTGTTGAGAAGATGTGGAGAAAATCGAAGAAGAAACAAAAAGAGAATAGAGAGGTATCCACATCGCCTCCGGATGAGGTTGATCGTATCTTCTTTGGAAATGCGGGTAAATTCAAAGTCTTTTCTTGCCTTTCATTAAACTTTCCAAGCGGCAACCCAGCTCCAAAGGTTGGAGGTAACTTTCCTCCATTTGTCCCACCATGAAAATTTTGAGGTAATGCAAGTCGAGCTAACGACTTTAAACAAGCGCTTCTTGGGAGGCAACCCAAGCTTTTAAAATTCCTTGCACTCTAGTTTTCGTATTCTTTAATTTTGTAGTAGTTAGATGTTGTCTTTGTTTTAGTTATTTTGTTCTTCTTCTTTGTCATTTCTTTGTTGCTTGATGTTGGGATTCTTTGAGTTGTTTGATGTGTTGATGCCATGAAGCTTGCTTCTTGTGTGTTTATGGGATTATATCGGCTTTGTTTTCATTGTTTTTAGGGTTTAAAGGAGGTTATGTTGATGCTAAACAAGTTTAGAGCCGTTTTATGACCGTTAGAGATCGTTTTGGTCGGATTTGGCAAGCTTGCGGGCAAGCTTGCGCCCGCAAGCTTGCCCGTGAACCATCCAGAGGGGCCTTGCGGGTGGGCTTGCGCCCGCAAGCCCAACCGCAAGGCTTCCCGAGGATCCTTGCGGGCAACCTTGCGCCCGCAAGGCTACCCGCAAGGATGCCCGACACTTGCCCTAAAAAGGCTTCTTCCCATTCTCTTTCTCTCATCTTCACACTCCCATCTTCTTCCTCTCATTTCTCACTCATTTCTCCACCAAATCACCTCATTTTTTTTTGCTCTAAATCACTCTCATCCTCCTCTAAACTCTTTTGTGGAAGGATTTTGGAAGATTACAACCTTTTCAAGCCGTTTCAAGCTTTTGATTCATCCCTCATACTCTAGGGTTAAGGTTTGATTTTTATTCTTATATCTTGTGTTTTAATGAATTGTTGGGATGTAATCTTTGTGCTTTTGGTTCTCTTTGCTTAATATAGCATTATGAGATTGGTTTTGTATGATTGTAGAAATTTTTGGCTACTTTTTCAAGCAAAACTCTTGCCAAAATTTCTCGGATTTACTGTAGCAATGAACCATTCTCCTTAATTTTCATTCCATGAAGCCTCAATTTCTTTAAAATTTGGTTTAATGGTGTCCCCTTGGTCATGCGGGTATGAGGACCAAGAAAGTGGCTCATAAGAGGACACGGAGAGACCGTTCTCCGCCCGGCGACGGACCACGATTTCGAAAGGACGATCACAAGACCCGATTCGCCCTTTTGTCAAGGAAACAATTCGGCACCATACGAAAAATTGATTGGAATGTTTTGAGAGCCTTGGGTTTAGATGAAGTCATCTTGGAGCTTATCTCTCATGGTGGGTGGGACAAATTGTTCTCCATTGAAGAACCCACCTACAAAGAGCTCACATTAGAAGTCTTAAGCTCCATTGAAGTTGCAAAACAATGGTGTGCCGGCCGACCAAGTGTGATTACATTTCAAGGCACCACCTCCGCAGCCTACCACCGTGCCGCATCATCACGGCCATCCGACTCTTAGACTCCCATCATCACGGCACTTGTTGTTGTTCTTGTTGTTCTTTTTATTTATTTTGCTTGCTCTTATTGTTGTTTGCTTTAGTGTTACTTTTTAAGTTAGTTAGGGTTCCGACCCTACTAAACTTTCTCTGTTTATTTTGCACTTTCTGTTTTTGCACTCTTCTTTATCATTCTCATTATGGAGTTGTGATCGGTGTTCCTGTCTTTTTCCAGGAATTTCTTTAGGAATGCTTCACACTCCCGACCCTCACCACATGGACCCCGCCGGTCCACATGCATTTCATTGACGGATTGGGGAAGTTTCTTACTCCATCTTTTAATTCTTGTTATATTTATTTCCCACCCTGTATCTGCTGATTTATGTACATTGGGGACAATGTACAGCTTTAGGTGTGGGGATGGAGTATTTATCTTGTATTGCATGCTTGTATTTTACCTATGATAGCTATGATCTTTTTGTTAAGGATTTCCTAGCTTGGTAGAATGACAGTAGTGAGTTGTACTTTACATGTGCATGAATGTAGTTCTGTTTCTTCCTTAGTGCATATTTATACCGCTCACTATAACTCCCAATTCGACGCTCTAACCCATCTTATTGATTTTTGTGTTAGGATGTTAAATTCTTCTTTCAATAGTCCTTTAAAAACTTTTGAGTCTCCTGTTTTTGCTTTAACCCTCGGTAAGGTTTTTAAGTGAAGTTTTTTAGCAGGTTTGATCGGGCGTTGAAAAAAAAAAAAAAAAAAAAAAAAAAAAAAAAGAGAGTCTATGTCGGTATTCCTCGCTTATAAAAGCATGAATGCGTATATGTAGATCTGTAGTCAAGTAAGTTGGGTGGCTCTTGTGCACGGCCGGCATGTGCATCCCTCTGAAAGATTTTTGTGCGAGTCTACGTTAGGCGGACTCGAAGAAAAAAAAAAAAAAAAAAACGCCCGAAACCCTGTTCTATCTTCACTTGATGTTAAAGTTCCTTTTTGGAGACCGAGAAGATTTTTAATTGACTATTGAGAGGGTCTTTAGCATTCCTAACACCAACTTCAATCTGTGTGAGGTGAATGGACATCCCGGGGTAATCCGGGGTGTGGAGATCGGTGTGGGAGTCGGCACACACTCACGATGACACTTTGGATGAAACAGAGCTGATATTACTTGTCTATACACCGAACAACTCACTTCCCGATTTCTAACCACCTGTGCTAGTGAAGTCCCGTACATTTGAGCTTGAGGTCGTATATTTAGCCATTTATCTTCTTGCCCCTGTTCTTCATGTTTGTTTGCTTGGGGACAAGCAAACGCTTAGGTGTGGGGATGTTTGATAAACGTCTAAATATACGCTTTTTATACGTACTTGTGTATAGTTTATTCTCTCTTTTTGTTAAGTTGTTTTCTATTTTCTTGTTTAATGTGGTTTTACTTGTGTTACGAGGCCCGAAATAAGCTCAAGAACGTATTCATGAAGAAATCGACACCAAATACGGCGTTTTTGGGATTCATCACCGTAGTAGTACTTGTAGCGGAATTATCGTAGCACAATTACGTAGCGAATACTTGTGGCAGGGTATCGTAGCTCCGAATGGAAAAATCCCCGAGAAACTCTCTGGATGCCTTGCGGGCAACCTTGCGCCCGCAAGGCCACCCGCAAGGCATCGCGATGTCTTGATTTAAAGGGCTTTTCTAGGGCATTTTGAAAGGAGAGAAGTCTTCTTCCTTGGAGCTCCACACAACCATCTAAAAATCCGGCTTGGAGGAGGGCTTTGAGGGCGTTTTCACGGCGAGATCTTGGAGGAGAGTGCGTTTGGGAGCAAGATCCTACTCTAGGGCATCATTGAAGGAGGGTTGAAGACAAGAGAAGCCACCTCTTGAGTGGCGTCTTCGGAACTCCATTTTCGTATTTGAGGGAGTGATTATGCTTTCTTTAGTTGTTTTCATGCTTTTGAGTATGTATTTTGATATTATGAACAACTAAACCCCAAGGTCACCGGATGTAGGTGAACCTTGGGGGTGAACTTGTGTATTTTGGATGCTTGGTTTCAATTAATGTTTGTAGACTTGTTTGTGATCCTTGTTTGGTGCTTTTGAATGTTAGGGTATGCATGAGAACTCTGTGTATCTCTACTTAGCCAATACTAGGTTGCATGACCATTGCCCTAGTGTTAGACTCACCAAGCTTGGAAGGGAAATACGTATAAATACGCCGTGACCATCGGGTATTTGTACCCCTCCAATTCTAGGGTTAATTGCTTATTTGTAATTCAACCTTAGCTTGAGAGAACCACCTCACCCTTTGCAATCGTATGAGGATTTATACGGGTAGAGCCCGTATTCAATACTCGTACCGGATTAGGGGTCAACTGCCGTGACCATCGGGTTGACCTAATCTAGGGTTTTCTCGGTCCAACAAGCCATTTACATGTTAACCCAGCATCCTGTACACTTCAGTAGCCCCTGAGGGGATCCTTATCCGGGACCGCTTTCTCACCCTGATTTCACACTTTCTATTGCCCTGTTTAATTAGCTTTCTGAATTGCATTTATTTCTTGTTTTTGCATTTTCTTCCTTTACTCTCGAAATTGATCGGCTAGACAACATTGCGAGAAGGAAGTAAGGATAGATTCTCGGACCCCAGGGAATACGACCCTCTCACGCGTGCGTGAGAGGTATTACTTGACGACCCGTGCGCTTGCGGGACGACCACCAGAGTGCCTCTGTCACTGATGATCACCCTTGGAGTGCCGAATCTAGTGAACAATTTTTTAAGGAATTTTACCACCACTCTTGCATCACAGGTTGGGAATGCTTGCGCTTCTACCCACTTGGAGACATAGTCTACGGCGACGAGAATAAACTTATTGCCATGAGAACTAGGAAACGGTCCCATGAAGTCGATCCCCCAAACATCAAAAATTTCACAAGCTTGATTCCAAGTTTGCGGCATCTCGTCTCTTTTTGATATGTTACCCACGCGTTGACACCTATCACAGTGCTGCACAAGCATCTGAGCGTCATGGAATATCGTGGGCCAATAAAATCCTGCATCAAGTACCTTCCTCGCTGTCCTGTTTCCACTGTAGTGCCCCCCTGCTGGGCCCGCGTGGCAATGCAACAGGATGTCATGTCCTTCTCTTGTTGAGATACATCTCCTGACAATTTGATCAGAACAAGTCTTGAACAGGTATGGATCCTCCCAAGTATAGTGCTTCAGGTCGGCAAAGAACTTCTTTCTTTGTTGATGGGTGAGCCACTTTGGGAAAACCCCTGCTGCCAAGTAATTTGCGATATCGGCAAACCATGGTGTCTCATCCTCTTCCACTACTTGAATGCCGCATAATCTTGCTCCCGAGAAATGTGTCATCAATTTCTTTTCTTCCCAAGGTGTTATCATCGTTGCCCTCTAGGCGAGAAAGGTGATCTGCAGCCAAATTCTCTGCTCCCTTTTTGTCCTTTATCTCTAAATCAAATTCTTGTAGCAGGGAGCACCCAACGAATCAATCGGGGCTTGGCATCCGATTTGTTCAGCAAGTACTTGAGTGCGGAGTGATCGGTGTACACAATTACCTTGGACAAGCACTAGATATGATCGAAATTTATCGAATGCAAAGACCACCGCAAGTAATTCTTTCTCGGTAGTGGTATAATTCTCCCGAGCATTGTTCAAAGTTTTGCTTGCGTAGTAAATGGGATGGAAGTGCTTATCCCGTCTACGCCCCAACACGGCTCCTCTTGCATAATCACTTGCATCGCACATCACTTCAAAGGGCATACTCCAATCGGGGGAAACTATTATGGGTGCCTCCACAAGTTTATTTTTCAGAGTAAGGAAGGCATTCATGCAGTCTTCATTAAAATCAAAGGGAGCATCTTTTTCCAAAAGCCTCGTCAATGGGCGAGCGATTGCCGAAAAATCCTTGATAAATCTTCTATAAAAGCCCGCATGCCCCAAGAAGCTTCGATAGCTTTCACTGAAGTTGGTGGAGGTAATTTTTCAATCGTAGAAACCTTTGCCTTGTCTACTTCGATCCCTTGTTTTGAAATTTTGTGCCCGAGTACTATGCCCTCCTTCACCATAAAGTGGCACTTTTCCCAACTAAGCACCAAATTTGTTTCTTCGCATCTTCTTAGGACTCGCTCCAAATTCTTGAGACACAAATCAAACGAATCCCCAAAGACGAAAAGTCATCCATGAAAACTTCCATGATGTCTTCAACCATGTCTTCGAAAATGGCTAGCATGCATCTTTGGAATGTAGCAGGGGCGTTGCGAGTCCAAAGGGCATTCGGCGATAGGCAAAAGTTCCATAAGGACAAGTGAAAGTGGTCTTCTCCTGGTCTTACGGTGCAATCGGAATTTGGAAGTATCCGGAGAGGCCATCCAAGAAACAAGATAATAGGAGTGTCCCGCCAATCGTTCAAGCATCTGATCTATGAAGGGTAAAGGGAAATGATCTTTTCTAGTGGCATCATTAAGCTTTCTATAATCAATACAAACCCTCCACCCCGTGACTGTTCTTGTAGGGACAAGCTCGTTCTTTTCATTCATGATGACTTGTCATGCCCCCCTTCTTTGGAACCACTTGAACCGGGCTTACCCAAGCACCTGCCTCGAGATAGGATAGATAATGCCCGCATCAAGTAGTTTAATAACTTCATTCTTCACAACCTCTTTCATGTTGGGGTTGAGTCTTCGTTGAGGGATTGCTTTGTGGGTTTGTGATTGTCCTCCATCAAGATTTTGTGAGTGCAAAAAGATGGATTGATTCCGCGGATATCAGAGATTTTCCATGCAATTGCTTTCTTATGCTTCCCTAGAACATCGAGGAGTTTATCTTTTTGTTCTCTAGTTAGGTCCGATGAAATGATAACAGGGAGAATGGCATTCTCACCTAAGAAAGCGTATTCCAAATGTCCCGGGAGTGGCTTCAATTCAAGTTCGGGGGTTCCTCAATTGATGATTTCAATCTTCCATAGTTTCCCAAATCATGCTTTTCCTCTTTCTCATCTTCCCCTTCGACGAACTCTCACTTGCTCATACAATCCTCGTTAATTGAATTGGGGTATCATGCTTCTTTAACTCATCCCCGGTAGGTAATCCATAGTGTCCGAAGGTTCATCCACTGAATGGTTTGTCTCCTTTTCACACAAACATGCCGACTCTAAGTATTCTTGTGAATGGTCTCTCAACCCTACCTTCGTGGGGTTACATTGGCGACTTAGTGAGTGTATGATCTCAGTTTGGTTCTCTATTGTAGACTCCATGTATTTCTCAAAGAATGATGGAAGCAAATGGTATTCCGGACTAGGATTGGTCGAGTCCTCAAAGTATCGTCTTCTCCATTGTTCATCATCAACAAAATTAACACTTCCCGCTTCCGTTGATTCATATGAATGGTAACCGTAAGATTCCTGCGGATACAAGTAGCCATATCGATCATTAGTAGGAGTCATGCTGAAAAAGATAATAAAGAGTGAATATTTACAAGTACGGAAACTAACACACCAACAAAAAAACAAAAACAACCAAGATGGCGAAAGCGAAACAAAACAAAAAGTTAAATCAACCCGCTCAAGCTTTCCAAGTATCCTTCGGTGAGGTCCCCGGCAACGGCGCCAAAAACTTGGTCGTGTGCGTAACACACAGACTCCGCAAGTGCACGGGTCGCCAAGTAATACCCTGTGCGTGACACAGGGGTCGTATTCCCAAGGGGGCCCGAAGAGCTACCTTTACTCACTCTTTGCTTGTTGTTTAACTAATCATGTTCAGTTTAAGCAAGTAATTTAATGCAAAGCAATTTAAAACTCTAAATAAGAAAATAGCAAGAAACTCACAACGGGATTTGATCAAGGTAGAGAAATGGTCACGGATGTGGCTCACCAAGGGGGCTACTAAAGTGCAAAGGAGGCTAAGATTATCATGCTTTTGGCAATTTGGACCGATAGAAAACCCTAAGCTAGGTCAACCCGATGGTCACGGTGTTGACCCCAAATCCAATAGAAGTAGTGGATGAAGAACTCCTTCCACCCCACATCCTTCCATGATTGCAAAGAGAGTAGTGGATTTCACAAATTAGGGTTAAAACTCCACAAAGAAGCCAACCCTAAAACGGAGGGGTACAAGTACCCGATGATCACGGTATACTTATACAACTTCCCTTCCAAGCTTGAAAGTGTCTACAACTAGGGCAATGTTCATGCAATCCTAGTAGAAACATGGAAATGATAAACAAGATTCTCATGCATATCAAGGCAATAATTCTCATCAAGCAAGGATTCACAAACCAACCAAAAGCATAAATAAATCAAAGCATCCAAAAATACACAAGTTCACCCCCAAGGTTCACCCACATCCGGTGACCTTGGGGGTTTAAGTGTTCATCTCAAGTCTACAAACAAGATTCATCTTGAAAACAACCAACAAAGACATAGAAAAACTCCCTCAAAACCCGGAGGCCGAATGACGTTTGAAATTCCTCAAGAAGTGGCTTCCGAAGACGCCACTCAAGGTGTGGCTTCCCTTGTCTTCTACCTCCTCAATCGATGAAAATCGGAGTAGATCTTGCCCAAATCTTGCTCTCCCCGTCGTTTTCCACCTTAGAATGGCTCCCTTCGTCTCCCCTAAGGTCGGATCGGAAGTTGGTAGAAGAAGCTCTCCAAAACCCTAGGTCTCTCCCCTTTTCTAAAACTCTTGTTTCTCTTTTTAAAAGCCCCAGTCGGGGGGTTATGCGGCCGGGTATGCGGGCCGTATACATGCCCGCATAGAACCATTGAAATGTTGCTGATTTTTCCCGTAAGTTCTACAGTGCCGCTACAGTACCTGCTACAGTGCTCGATCCTAAAATGCCTTTTTCCATGCCGATTTCTTCTCAAATCGCGTTGTCGAGCTCCCCTAGCTTCTTTGTGCCTGAAACAAGAAAAATCCCCGATTAAACCATCAAAGGGCATCGATTCATTAACAAAGCACATCAATAAAACACAATACATACGTATAAAATACGTACATTTAGACGTTTATCAAGACTCTGTCTTTTATTTCGGTCATTTTTATTTTGTGGTTCTAGTTGTTTTTCGTTGTTTTATTTTCTAATCTTGTTGAGCTTCATTGAACCCCCTGAATCTGCAGATAGTCTTGAGAGTCTTGGAAATGGAAATCAAGTTATGTACATGGCCGTGTGACTAGGTCACACGGCCGTTTCACCTCCAAATGCCCGTTGAGCCAAACACACCCTTGTACAAGATTCCACCAACTATTTCACTTGGAATTCAGGGGAGTATTATTTTGACTTTTGCACACTCACATGCTTTGTTTTCAGAATTTATAATTTTATTGTGCTTGCATGTGTACATTGGGGACAATGTACATCTTAAGTGTGGGGGAGGGATCACTTTATACACCACTTTATTGTTTGTTTTCATTATATATGCTCATGCAACCTATGAAGGTTCACTTTAAGGTTAAGAGTTAGATTCTAGACTATTGGAGAGCTTCGAACACTAGATTTCATCATGCTCTAGTTGTCATCCAATTTTTTGAGAAATTTTTGTCCGATTGCCATTTATGCACTCTACTCACTCATTAGACCTATAGAAGCTCTAGTTTAATGTTTTGAGACTTGTTAGTAGTTGTTTTATTTGAAAAAAAAAAATAGATATATATAGTTTAGCAATTGTGAATTCTTTCGTGTATATAGTGGGTGAAAAGAGCTACTACCTTTGATTGTATGCAGCTACTCTCATAAGTCGGATACTAGTTATCTCCTAATGAGAGAAAGAGCTATCACAGGGGATATGTGAAAGCTAGCACTGATGAGATCCGCAAGCACACGGGTCGTCAAGTAATACCTCTCACGCACGCGTGAGACGGTCGTATTCCCTGGGGTCCCAAGAGCTGCTATTACTTCCCCCTAGATGGCACTGTCTAGTCTACCAAAGATAGAGAATTAAACAAGATAAGAAAACTAACAAAGATAACTATAAACACAAGGACTCAGGCACACCATGATAAACGTCTAAAAGTACGTATTTTACATGTATTTGTTGTGTATTATTTTCATATCTTTTTGTTGAATCTATGCCCTTTTTGATATAAATTGCTTTAATTTTGTATTTCAGGCCAGCCAGAAGCCCTAGGGACTCGACGACGAGATGGGGAGCGATTTCGACATCAAAACAGCGTTTTCGAGACGAGATACTGTAGCACGGTACTGTAGCAGTTACTGTAGCTCATCGCGGACTTCTTGGCAGAAAAGTAGAAATCCCGAGGGGTCAGCATACCGGCAGTATACTGACCCGTTTACCCATCGGGATTTGGGGTTTAAAGGCCGATCTAGGGCATTTTGAAGGGGACTTTTGCATCTTCTTGGAGAGAGCTTTTGGGGGAAAAGAAGGCTAGGGTTTGGGCACCATCTCTACACCATTTTGGAGGGCAAAAGGAGAGGAAATTCGGGTTTTCTAAGGAGAGGAGAGCAAGATCTTAGAGGATCCACTTCAAAAGCTTCATTGTTTGGAGGTTGAAGACAACGGGAAGCCACCCCTTCGAGTGGCGTCTTCGGAAGGTTTTCTCCGGGGATCCAAGCGGCATTCGACCTTCACCGTTTGAGGGAGTGTTCCTCATGTTTACTTTGGTTATTTGCATGGTTTGTGTGGTGGATTTGTTGAACATGAACAACTAAACCCCAAGGTCACCGGATGTAGGTGAACCTTGGGGGCAAAACTTGTGATGTTTTGGATTATTTGAGTTATTTATTGTATGATTGGCTTGTTGTGATCCTTGTTTGGTATTCTTGATTGTTTTGGTACATATGCTTAATTATTGTATCAAATGCTTGGTAGCACTTTGTAGCATGATCATTGCCTTAGTGCTAGACTCTACCAAACTTGGAAGGGATTAATGTATAAATACGTCGTGACCATCGGGTATTTGTACCCCTCCATTTCTAGGGTTGAAAACTAACTAGTGTTTCCACCCTAACTTGAGAAAACCATCATTCTCCTTGCAACCGTGTGAGAGGTTGAGTGGAAGAAATTCCTTATTCAACACTTGTACCGGGTTAGGGGTCAATTTCCGTGACCATCGGGTTGGCCTAAGCTTAGGTTTTCTCGGTCCAACTAGCCACATACTTAATTCCTCATTTATCCTACTCACTTGATTAGCCCCCTCGGGGATCCCCATCCGTGACCGTTTTCCATCCCTGAGCATCTCCCGAGTTTTGATTCAATTGTATTTATTAAGCAAATTTCTCTTGTTGCTATTCGTTTTCTTTCTTAGCTATTCTCTTAAAAAATGGAATCGGTGAGCTAAACAACAAGTGAAAAGTGAGTAAGGTAGCTCCTCGGTCCCCTTGGGAATACGACCCACTCGTGCTTGCACGAGTGGTTTATTACTTGACGACCCGTGCGCTTGCGGGTGTTGACACATTCCGTGTCGACCACACCACATGAGCATATTTAAGGAAGCAAATACTAATGAAAGCGCGAGGTCCCGGGCTAGGATCCCCTCAGGACTACTAAAGCTAGATGGATGCTAAAATTACACAGGCAATGGTGGATGGGCCAAGAGATATCCAACAGTAGATCACCCCGATGGTCACGGCGATGACCCCTAATCCGGTACGAGTATTGGCTCGGAATTTCTTCCTACCAAATCCTCCTACGATTGCACTACGCTTAGGAAAACCTCTAATTAGGGTCGATCCTCAACCTAGGTCCAGCCCTAATGGTTGGAGGGGCATGAAATACCCGATGGTCACGGCGTATTCATACATGAATCCCTTCCATGCTATGTGAGTCTAGCACAAGGGCGATGGTCACGCACCAAGTACAATCTAGAAGTTGAATCGCAGAGTTCTCATGCCAAACAACACATCAAAGAACACAAAGCATGAACCACAAACCAAACCACATACCATAAATGTAAATATAAAACATCCATACAAAGCAAGTTCATCCCAAGGTTCACCGGATGCCCGGTGACCTTGGGAGTCTAGTTCATCATCAACAAAGGAGAAAGCAAGAAATATAACAAATACAAGACAAAGCTCATAACAAACTCCCTTAAGATGAAGACTAGAAGGTGGTGATGAGAACTTGTCGGATCCACGCCCGGCAAGCTCCTAGATCCTCTCCTTGATAGCACAACCTCTTCTCCCCTTGATTTCCTCCTCAGATATGCCTTCTCCACTTGCCTTGAAGCCCTAGGTAAAAATGGTGGAGAATGGTGGCCAAGAAAGTTTTACAGAAATTTCACCTAGGGTGCTACAAGAATTCTGCTACGGTACCTCTCGCTACAAGTACAAGATGGGGTACTCGGACAATGCTCCCCCTAGAATCCTTGTTTCAAGTGCAAGACTTCAAGTACTCTTATTCAATAGAGATTTCAAGAATCGTGGAATCCAAAGATACAAGGTCCCAAATCTAAGGTCAACCTTGACTAGTCCCCTACGAGGTCCCGGCGGAGAGAAGAATCTCGACGCCTCACACCACGTATGACTGCGCTATGCTCTAGGGATTCCAAGTGGTAAACCCTATTCCCAACTATAGATCAATCCCTTTGGTCCGGGCGAAAGATCCCTAATCACAAATAAGTCCCGGCGGAAAGGCCTCTCTCAACGCCTAACTCTCTTTGAGATCGAAGGTAAAACTTGGAATAAGAAGGTAGGGAAAACCACACCGGAGGGGGAAAGGGGACGCGTCGCTACCTCTCAACTCACCCTCTCAACCCTCTTCAATCTTGGTAACCTAATCCTAATGGTGATGGTCACTCGTCAAAAGGATGATTGGATTAGCCCTCAACCCTAGTGTCACTCTAAGGGAGAAACCATTAAGCATACAAGATTGAAACTCAAATTTAAACTCAAATTGAATAAGATCATTAAAGTCAATGAAACATAGGAAATCTAGGGTTTACAAGTCCAAGTACCCACTAGGGGTTTAGCTCTCCATGGAGCAATACAAGTTCATCAAAATAACTGAAGATAAGTGCAAGAAATCCATAAAGAAAACCCCCTTAAGCTTCGTGTTGATAGACTATGGGAACTTCTCCTTCTTCTTCAAAGAATCCCTTCCCTCCAAGCCTAAGGCACACCTCGCCGAATCGAGTCG
The DNA here is from genome assembly GCA_902712375.1 of Dioscorea dumetorum. Taxonomy (NCBI): domain Eukaryota; kingdom Viridiplantae; phylum Streptophyta; class Magnoliopsida; order Dioscoreales; family Dioscoreaceae; genus Dioscorea; species Dioscorea dumetorum. The sequence goes on from CACTHL010000355.1 coordinate 145,189, forward strand.
TCGAAGGCTCCCCCAATGGCTCTCCTTGGAAGGGAATGATGATGAAACCGGTGAAGAAGCGCCCCCAAAGTGTAGCAAGAACCTCCTGAACCCTAGCCGTCACCTCCTCCCAAAGTTAGAAGAAGATCCCAAAATAACGCTTCAGAACGGCTTTATAATTGGCCATCTCGAGGATCCACACGGGCGTGTGGATAGTCCACACGGCCGAGTGGAAATTCCACACGGCCGTGTGGAAATTCCACACGCCCATGTGGATTTTCTGCCTTGTGAAATCTTCATACTAATCCTCGATTTCGCTCGTTTCTTCTCCTGAGGTCACATGGACGGACACACGCCCATGTGAAAGGTCAAGTGGCATTTCTTGATGATGGGAAACCTTGGAGAGCTTTTGAAATCTTTGAACCAATCGGAACGAGCGAGCATGACTGCCTTCGTGTCCTTCTACAAGAGTTGTCTTGAAGTCTTTAGAAGTTGGCACATACCTCCTCGTTGGAACCCGATTTGTGTCTTAAACTCCGTAATTGCACAAAAGATCTCCACTTGGCCCCATTCTGACCTAATCTTGCCTTTATTCACGTACCCTGTCTCCACAACCCTAATTGCGTGAAAGAACACCAAAACACACGAAATTAGCGATAAAGCCTGAAAAATGTGATGCTCATGCGTGGAAAACATTTCCAGAATTATATACATGCAAGCACTTATCAAACTCCCCCACACTTAAGCTTTTGCTTGTCCTCAAGCAAAGTTCATACCATGAGAATTAAAGGTTGAGTGATGAAAATGCTTGGCCTTAAGTTCACCAAAAGTGTACAACGATAGTATTCTCAAAAAGGGAGAATTTAAACATAGATAGATAAAAACCACAACTCTAACAAAAACTCAAATTACGAAGAAAATAAAATCTGAAAGCGTGAGTGTGTGTACACTTACTCATGCCAACCCCAGGTCTACGCTTGAACATTATTAAAACAAGGACTTATTTAGGAAAAAGAAGTCGGTGGTAGCTGCACACAACCTCAAAGGTAGCCATTTCCCAAGATGCCTCCTAGGCGGCTTTCACCCTATTAAGGTGGTAGCTCTTTCCACCAGGGAGTGTTAGCTTTCACGCAGCCTATTAGATAGCTCTTTCTCTCATTAGGGCATAGCTAGTATCCGACTTATGAGAGTAGCTGCATACAGAATAGGTGGTAGCTCTTTCCACCCCAAGAACAAAGGAGCACCATTTTTTTTTTTTTTTTTTTTTTTTTTTTCAAGAAAAAAAAAAAACTAATGTCTTTTCACACTGAACTAGCGTTATCAAGGTTAACAGAGCAAGTAAAGTGCAAAAAATGCAATCAGGCAAAAAATTTCTAAGTTTTTCGAGTAAACTAGAGCATGGTAACAACCGAAGTTTAAATTTCTCCTAAATTCGAAAATACACTCATGTTCCTTAGGGTGAACTGTCATTGGCTAGATGAGCATGAAAGTGATGATCAAAAATAAAGAACGTGTGCAGTGTGAACTCCCCCCCACACTTAAGCTGTACATTGCCCTCAATGTACTCATACAAACATGCAACATAAGAGTGCAAATAAAATAAAAAACATGAGGGCGTGGGTATTAAAAAAAAACAACACTCCCCCGATCTCCGAATGTGGTAGTTGAATGGAGGTGTGAAGGTGGGAAGTGGAGTTGCGTAGGGTTGTGAAGCTCACACGGCCGTGTGGAAATTCCACACGGCCGTGTCTATAACCATTTCTCAAAACCAAGTTGACAAGTCTATCTGCACATCACAAAAGGGGTTCAGTGGATTTCAACAAAAGCTACGATTAAAAGAGTACAAAAATTAAACAAGCCAAACACAAACTCAACAAAGAACATGAAAAGAAAGCAGTAAGATAACTCTCAGAAGGTGTAACCTTTCTGAGTACACAAAGACTCAACACAAAAGAAAGTACAAGGGAATAAAAAGGAAGAATAAAAGATGCATCAAGCGTCGGCATCTGCTGGTGCTGCTGGGGATGCTGGGGAGGCGTAGGGTGCTCGGGGTGTGGACGGCGGAGTGGAATCGCTACCTCTCGCCATCAACTGGTGGAGTGAAGTGATGCGCGTCATCATCTCCGAGTGGTACTCAGCCATGCGAGCGAGAACCTCAGTGTGGTTCGCTGCCTGAGTCACTCCCATGGCGGCGAGATCAGTCTGGAGAGTCCCCACAGCAGCCTCAAGTCTGCCTATGCGATCCTGTGCTGGAGGGGATACAGGTGCTGATACCGGTGGCCCCTCCTCGTCTCGTCGGGGTGTCCTCCGCCTCCATGGGTGCGGGTTGTGATGATGGCCCTACCCGGGTCTCCTCCGAGTCTTCATCTTCGTCCTCGAGACTCCTCGGACTCATCCGGAAATGGAACGGCAAGTACGTACCTGCCGGGGGCGCCCTCTTCACCATGCCCATCATACGCAAGGTATCGAGGCCAAGTGGGGAAGGAACAATAACCTTGTCGGCTCCCCGAAAAAGCATCAATCGGTCCCATTCCTCGGATGAGTCGGGTGATGTAGGGACCGAGAGAAAAGAACTCCTATCCGCGCGCATCTGTCCCCGGTGCCTCGGAAAATCAGCTACCACGTAACCCGGAGTGCGGGGGCGGGCTCTGGACCATAGAATATAAATAGAGGAGGTCCAACCGCCCCAATACGCCGGTCTTTGTCTCCCCGCCCGGTAATAGACCTGCTCGGGATGGCATGAAGGTACTGTGGGCGGGGCGGAGGAGCAAAGACGCCTTGGTCAACCCGGGCTCGTATTGTATATCTCCACACAAGCATCCAGGCAAACCCGGCTTGGAGTGACACGGAAAGGATAGTCGAATGGCAGCTGCGCGTACTCCTCCGTATGGATGAAGTCTCGATCGTATAGGCCGAGGGCGACAGCAAAATCTGTCAAGCTCATGCTGTGGTACTGCCCAAAGATGCGGAATCGAACTGTGTCCGGTCGGTGGTAGTCGGTGTGGGAGCGATCAAACTCGAATGTCGCGAGGACTTCGAAAGTGAGATCGCGAGTGGCTGGGTCTTTGATGCACAATAGTCGCTCCCACCCGCCCACAGCAATAAGCTCACGGACCTCATACGCCAACTCGGCTGCACGCGCATGTTCTATTGCCTCCAAAGCTTGCAAGTCGGTAATGCGTGTCTGGCCAAACTTTAACTTTGAAAGTCGATCAAACCGTGCTTGATGTTCGGGCACGGCGAACTCGAATGGTGCGGGCGAGAGATCACGGGACTCCCGGACCTCACGGGCCTCACGAGGGCGCTTATGAGCGAGTTTCTTCGTTCTTGGGGCCATTCCTGTGCAAAAGAAAGGTAAGGAAGTTAATTCAGAGCTTAAAATAGGTTCCCAGGATTCCACATGGCCGTGTGGAATTTCCACGCGGCCGTGTGTCTCCTCTAGTTACCTAAAAACAAAGAAACAGCCAATACACACGGCCGTGTGGAATTTCCACACGGCCGTGTGTCTCCTCTGGAATTCAGAGGGGGCACATCGATAATCCACACGGCCGTGTGGAATTTCCACACGGCCGTGTGGATGTTCGACCATGGCCAAAGCGCCATGGTGAATCCACACCCCTTTATACAATCATCCACACATTTGAGCACAAGTGTTTTAAGCAATAATCTAAGTATTAAACACGAAAATAGCATGCAAAAACACAAGATTCAACATCCACAACAACTAATGAAGGTTTCATGGCAAGAAGAGGGGAAGAAGGCTTACCGGAGAAGATGAGTCCAATCTAACAATGTAGTAACGAGTAAGGCCTACAAATCCCTTAAATAAGCGAGAGAATGGAAGGAGAAGAGCAACCGTCACGACCTTTGAAGAGGAGGCGTTTGAAGGTGAAGGGTTGCTTGGGGGGGGGGTTATAAAGAGAAAGGCCCCTTTTCATGTTTAAGTACCCCACACGGCCGTGTGGAAATTCCACACGGCCGTGTGGATTCTCTGTATGGCCTTATAAAACTCCCCGAAATTCCACACGGCCGTGTGGAATTCCCACAAGGCCGTGGGGATTCTCTGTATTGTGAAGATTTGTACTAAATAAATCCACATGGCCGTGTGGAATTTCCACACGGTAGTGGGGATTCTCTGGACGAGAAAATTTCTTCACAACTTCATCCACACGGCCATGTGGAAATTCCACATGGCCATGTGCTTCCATTCTTCAACTCAATAATAGTCCAAACTCTGCACAAATTAATGAACACACATGGAATGGCTGCAGAAGTTGAAAACTAACACTTTTGCAACTTAAAATCTCGCAAAATTCACAGGAATACCACCTAACTTGCCATAAACGATGAACACAAAAACATGCATTACCAGCAATGAAACCACACACTACAAACTAAACAAAACACAAAAAATGCAGAAATAAAAATTGGGTTGCCTCCCAATAAGCGCTTGTTTTACGTCACTAGCTTGACGTACCTGCCTCTCTAAACTCAAGGGGGTTGATGCAACAAAAATACCTCTACACCTTCAGCACTAACCTCACCACCAAAATATGGCTTCAGACGATGCCCGTTTACCTTGAAAGTACCTCTATCTGGGTGAGTGATTTCAATTACCCCCTGCGGTGATACTTGAGTTACGGTGTATGGCCCAAACCACCTAGATTTTAACTTTCCGGGGAACAGTTTGAGTCGTGAGTTAAATAACAAAACTTCATCCCCCACCTTGAACTCTTTCGGAGTTTTGATATGCTTATCATGCCACTTGCGTATCCTTTCCTTGTAGATTCGGGCATTTTCGTATGCTCTCAGTCTCCATTCATCAAGCTCATTGATCTGGTGCTTCCGTTGTTCCCCAGCTCGAGAAAGGTCAAAATTCATTGTCTTGAGTGCCCAATAAGCTCGGTGTTCTAATTCAACAGGAAGATGACAAGATTTCCCATAGACCAGATTGTAGGGTGTAGTTCCAATAGGAGTTTTATATGCAGTCCGGTAAGCCCATAACGTGTCATCCAACCGTTCCGACCAATCTCTTTTCCCATGTTCTACCGACTTGGTCAAGATCCTCTTCGCCTCCCCGTTAGTAACCTCTACTTGGCCACTTGTCTGCGGATGATAGGGGGTAGCGAGACGATGGTGCACTCCGTATCGCTTTAACACTTTTTCGAACTGACTATTACAGAAATGTGTTCCTCTATCACTAATAATGATCCTAGGTGTTCCAAATCGGGAGAAAAGCTTCTTGAGAAATTTAACTACAGTCCTCGCATCGTTTGTAGGTAATGCTTGAGCTTCCACCCACTTAGATACATAATCCACTGCTACAAGAATATATTTGTTCCCATTGGAGCCTGGGAATGGTCCCATGAAATCAATTCCCCACACATCAAAAACCTCACAGAATTGAATAGGATTTTGTGGCATCTCATCACGCCGAGAGAGGTTCCCTGTCCGTTGGCAATTGTCACAACGAAGAACATACTGATGAGCGTCCTGAAATAGTGTTGGCCAATAGAATCCTGCAGCAAGCACCTTTTCGGCTGTTCTACCAGAAGCATAGTGACCCCCGGTTGGGCCTGAATGACAGTGTGTTAAAATATTCCAGCCTTCTTCTCGAGAGACACAGCGTCGGATTACATGATCTGCACAAATCCGGAACAGAAAGGGGTCATCCCAAAAATAGTTCTTTAAATCACTGAAAAACTTTTTCTTTTGCTGAAAAGTAAGACCCTGCTTAAGAACCTTTCCCGACAAATAGTTGGCAAAATCCGCAAACCAAGGTGTTTCCTCTTCTGCCGATCCGCCACGAATTATGTATAAGTGCTCTTCTGGGAATGAGTCGTTAATCTCCGGCTTTGATGCCTTGTAACCCTCACAACCTTCTAACCTAGAGAGGTGATCAGCAGCTACATTTTCCACGCCCCTTTTGTCCTTGATTTCCATGTCAAACTCTTGTAGAAGAAGAACCCAACGGATCAACCTCGGTTTGGTATCAGACTTGCTCATGAGATAACGCAAGGCGGAATGATCTGTGAAGACAGTGACTCTGGATAAGATCAGATATGGCCTGAACTTATCAAATGCGTAAACCACTGCTAGCAACTCTTTTTCTGTAGTAGTATAATTTTCTTGTGCGCTTGTGAGTGTTTTACTCGCATAATAGATGGGCTGAAAATGTTTGTTCTTCCTCTGCCCTAGCACTGCCCCAATTGCATAATCACTGGCGTCGCACATGAGCTCAAAAGGAGCGTTCCAATCTGGTGTAATCAAAATTGGTGCTTGAGTCAACTTCTCCTTCAGCAGGTTAAATGCAGCTAAACATTCGTCCCCGAACTCAAAAGATGCATCTTTTTCAAGAAGTTTTGTTAAAGGTTGAGAGATTTTTGAAAAATCTTTAATGAACCGCCGATAGAAACCTGCATGCCCAAGAAAGCTGCGAATTCCCTTCACATTAGTTGGCGGGGGAAGTTTCTCGATCACCTCAATTTTCGCCTTGTCCACCTCTATCCCATCTTTGGAAATTTTATGCCCTAAAACTATTCCTTCTTGGACCATGAAGTGGCATTTCTCCCAGTTCAACGCCAAATTGGTTTCTTCACATCTCTTGAGGACCCTTTCCAGATTCTGCAGACAGCTATCAAACGAGTCCCCGAACACCGAAAAATCATCCATAAATACTTCCATGATGTCTTCCAAAAGATCGTCAAATATAGCAGTCATGCATCGTTGAAAAGTGGCTGGGGCATTACACAGCCCGAAAGGCATCCTTCGGTATGCGAAAGTCCCGTAGGGACAAGTGAATGTAGTTTTTTTCTTGATCCTCGGGTGCAATGGGGATTTGAAAATATCCCGACATACCGTCAAGGAAGCAGTAGAAATTATGCCCAGCTAACCTTTCCAACATCTGGTTAATGAATGGTAACGGAAAATGATCCTTTCGAGTCGCGTCATTTAGCCTTCTGTAATCAATGCATACTGTCCACCCTGTGACTGTTCTGGTTGGGATTAACTCATTACGTTCATTCTTCACTACAGTCATTCCTCCTTTCTTAGGGACCACCTGAGTAGGACTCACCCACGCACTGTCAGAGATCGGATAAATGATACCTGCATCCAGAAGTTTAACTACCTCTGCCTTCACCACCTCCTTCATGTTTGGGTTCAAACGACGTTGAGGCTGGATCACTGACTTATAATTATCCTCCATCAATATTTTATGAGTGCAGAATGACGGATTTATACCTTTAATATCAGAAATTTTCCAAGCAATGGCAGTCTTATGCTTCTTCAACATTTTCACTAATTTATCCTTTTGAGACACGGATAATCCCGAAGATATAATGACCGGGAGTTTTGATCCTTCACCTAAGAATGCATATTCCAAGTGTTCTGGTAGTGTTTTAAGCTCAAGATCAGGTGGGTCTTCAATGGATGGTTGTAACCTTTTCCCCTTCTGTCTATCAATTTCCTCAAAATGTTCAGATTCTTCTTCTGAGATTTCCTCTAAGCTCTCTTCTTGGGTGTGTGTGTCTTGTTGGGTTTTGAGATTTTCTATGTCTCCCACCCCACTTTCTTTGTAGGTTTCATTGGTGACACCCAAAGAAAAAATTTCTTGCTCTTCGCCTTTATTAGAAGAATCAAATCGATTAAGGGCTTCTTCTAAACTTTCCTCTACTTCTCCCTTTATACAACCCCGTGTTGCTTCTTCAAATTGAGTGAGTACTCTGAATAAATCGCAATCTTGTCCCTCAGTAACTCTATCTATATCTAGGTTAACCTTTCTCACACAATAGTTTGTTTCAGCTGAATTTCGTAAGTAACTATGTGGAGATGATTCCTTGGTGAACCAATTCATTTTCTGCTCAACGTCTCTCACCATTCCGGTTATCTTCTCAAACAGTTCTGCTTCGTCGATCATGATTCCTACAGGATTGATAAAAAGCAACAACCTTAGAATAGCGGAGAATGAAGAAGATTGATTATGTATAAGGAAATAAAGATTAGAATAATGAAAGTAAAAGAAGTGTGAAATAGAATGTACGAAAAAATGACTAGCGAAACAAAGTGTAAAAAAAAAAATTCCTAAAAACGCCTAACTCCCCGGCAACGGCGCCAAAAACTTGACACACCCTTGCGTGTGTACTCCGCAAGTGCACGGGTGTCGAAGTAATAAAGTACCCAAACGGGTGGGTAGTCGAATCCACAGGGAGTAGACGTAAGAACAATCACACTTTGTTAAGTAATCAAAGATAAACCAATTGTTGTTGAAAGAAAATAAAATCAGAAAGAAGTAGAAACAAAGTGCTAAAAATGAAAGCTAGGTCGGAGAAATAGATCAATTAAGAAGATAGGGTACTCGGACAATGCTCCCCCTAGAATCCTTGTTTCAAATGCAAGACTTCAAGTACTCTTATTCAATAGAGATTTCAAGAATCGTGGAATCCAAAGATACAAGGTCCCAAATCTAAGGTCAACCTTGACTAGTCCCCTACGAGGTCCCGGCGGAGAGAAGACTCTCGACGCCTCACACCACGTATGACTGCGCTATGCTCTAGGGATTCCAAGTGGTAAACCCTATTCCCAACTATAGATCAATCCCTTTGGTCCAGGCGAAAGATCCCTAATCACAAATAAGTCCCGGCGGAAAGGCCTCTCTCAACGCCTAACTCTCTTTGAGATCGAAGGTAAAACTTGGAATAAGAAGGTAGGGAAAACCACACCGGAGGGGAAAGGGGACGCGTCGCTACCTCTCAACTCACCCTCTCAACCCTCTTCAATCTTGGTAACCTAATCCTAATGGTGATGGTCACTCGTCAAAAGGATGATTGGATTAGCCCTCAACCCTAGTGTCACTCTAAGGGAGAAACCATTAAGCATACAAGATTGAAACTCAAATTTAAACTCAAATTGAATAAGATCATTAAAGTCAATGAAACATAGGAAATCTAGGGTTTACAAGTCCAAGTACCCACTAGGGGTTTAGCTCTCCATGGAGCAATACAAGTTCATCAAAATAACTGAAGATAAGTGCAAGAAATCCATAAAGAAAACCCCCTTAAGCTTCGTGTTGATAGACTATGGGAACTTCTCCTTCTTCTTCAAAGAATCCCTTCCTCCAAGCCTAAGGCACACCTCGCCGAATCGAGTCGTCGAAGGCTCCCCCAATGGCTCTCCTTGGAAGGGAATGATGATGAAACCGGTGAAGAAGCGCCCCCAAAGTGTAGCAAGAACCTCCCGAACCCTAGCCGTCACCTCCTCCCAAAGTTAGAAGAAGATCCCCCAAATAACGCTTCGGAACGGCTTTATAATTGGCCATCTCGAGGATCCACACGGCCGTGTGGAAATTCCACACGCCCATGTGGATTTTTCGCCTTGTGAAATCTTCATACTAATCCTCGATTTCGCCCGTTTCTTCTCTCTCGAGGTCACATGGACGGACACACGCCCATGTGAAAGGTCAAGTGGCATTTCTTGATGATGGGAAACCTTGGAGAGCTTTTGAAATCTTTGAACCAATCGGAACGAGCGAGCATGACTGCCTTCGTGTCCTTCTACAAGAGTTGTCTTGAAGTCTTTAGAAGTTGGCACATACCCCCTCGTTGGAACCCGATTTGTGTCTTGAACTCCGTAGTTGCACAAAAGATCTCCACTTGGCACCATTCTGACCTAATCTTGCCTTTATTCACGTACCCTGTCTCCACAACCCTAATTGCGTGAAAGAACACCAAAACACACGAAATTAGCGATAAAGCCTGAAAAATGTGATGCTCATGCGTGGAAAACATTTCCAGAATTATATACATGCAAGCACTTATCAGGGACCTTGTAGGGGACTAGTTATCGGAGACCTGGAGGCAGGGGCCGTTATACCTTTGGATACCCACGACTCATTGTTTTCGTTTAGAAACACTTGTAATGTACATCCAACATCCGAATCCTAGGGGGAGCATTGCCCGGATACCTCACTTTTATTGATTGAGAACTCTTTTCCTTTTATTTCCTGTGCACTTGTGGTGACACTCTTAGTGTTGGCCATTAGATCATCAAACACTACATTCATTAGGCTAGATAACAAAAGAGGGGCTATTAGTAGTACTTCTGTTCCCTGTGGTTCGACAACCCGACCCTTTGGGTCTACTTTTATTATTATTACTTGACGACCCGTGCACTTGCGGTAACGCAAGGGGTTGACACACATCACCCTGTTGTGTTGTTGCGGAGACGCATCAGACAAGCAAACACTTAGGTGTGGGGATGTTTGATAAACGCCTAAAAGTACGTATTTTGCATGTATGTGTTGTGTATTATTTTCACATTTTATTGTCGAATCTATGCCCTTTCGGTCTAAATTGCTTTATGTTTGTATTTCAGGCCAGTCAGAAGCCCTGGTGACTCGACAACGCGATGGGGAACGAATTTGACATCAAAACAACGTTTTCGAGACAGGATACTGTAGCACAGTGATGTAGCGTCACTGTAGCAGTTACTGTAGCTCATCACGGGTTTCTCTGCAGAAAAGTAGAAATCCCGAGGGGTCAGCATACCGGCTGTATGCTGACCCGTTTGCCCATCGGGATTTGGCCGTTTAAAGGCTATCTAGGGCATCTTTTCAGAAAACTTTTGGATCATCTTCGGGAGAGTTTTGGGGGAGAAGGGAGGCTAGGGTTTGGATATCTCTTCTACACGATTTAGGAGGGCAAAGGAGAGGAAATCCGCACATTCTTCGGTGGGGAGAGTAAGATCTAGGAGGATCCACTCCAAGGGCTTCATTTCTTGGAGGTTGAAGACAACGGGAAGCCACCCCTTTGAGTGGCGTCTTCGGAAGGTTTTCTCCGGGGATTCAAGCGTCATTCGGCCTTCACCTTTTGAGGGAGTGTTCCTCATGTTTATTTTAGTTGTTTGCATGGATTGTTGGGTTGATTTGTTGATCATGGCAACTAAACCCCAAGGTTACCGGATGTAGGGTAACCTTGGGGGCCAACTTGTGATGTTTTGGATTATTTGAGTTATCTATTGTATGATTGGCTTGTTGCGATCCTTGTTTGGTGTTCTTGATTGTTTTGGTACATGTGATTAATTGATGTATCAAATTCTTGGTAGCACTTTGTAGCTTGACCATTGCTTTAGTGCTAGACTCCACCAAACTTGGAAGGGATTATTGTATAAATACGCCGTGACCATCGGGTATTTGTACCCCTCCATTTCTAGGGTTGAAAACTAATTAGTGTTTCCACCCTAACTTGAGAAAACCATCATTCTCCTTGCAACCGTGTGAAAGGTTGAGTGGAAGAAATTCCTTATTCAACTCTTGTACCGGGTTAGGGGTCAATTGCCATGACCATCGGGTTGACCTAAGTTTAGGTTTTCTCGGTCCAACTAGCCACGTGTTCAATTTCTCAAATATCTTACTCACTTTAGTAGCCCCTTTGGGGATCCTCATCAATGGCCGTTTTCCATCCTTGAGCATCTCCCGCGTTTTGATTTCATCGCATTTATTTAAAAAATTTCTCTTGTTGATTATTTCTTTTCTTTGCTAATTATTCTCTTGAAATTGAACCGGTGAGCTAAATGATGCGTCTCCACAACAACACAACAGGGTGATGTGTGTCAACCCCTTGCGTTACCGCAAGTGCACGGGTCGTCAAGTAATAAAAGTGGACCCAAAGGGTCGGGTTGTCGAACCACAGGGAACAGAAGTACTAGTAATAGCCCCTCTTTTGTTATCTAGCCTAATGAGTGCAGTATGTGATGATCTAATGGCCAACACTAAGAGTGTCACCACAAGTGCGCAGGAAATAAAAGGAAAAGAGTTCTCAATCAATAAAAGTGAGGTATCCGGACAATGCTCCCCCTAGGATTCGGGTGTTGGATGTAGATTACAAGTGTTTCTAAACGAAGACAATGAGTCGTGGGTATCCAAAGGTATAACGGCCCCTGCCTCCAGGTCACCGATAACTAGTCCCCTACGAGGTCCCGGCGGAGAATTCTCTCGACGCCTCACACCACATATGACTGCTTAAAACTCTAGGGATCCCAAAGATATGACCAATTCCTAAAAGTAGATCTAACCCTGCCTCCAGGTGGAAGATCCCTAACCCCCTACGAGGTCCCGGCGGAGAATTCTCTCGACGCCTCACACCACATATGGTTGCTTGACACTTAGGGAATATGGAGATAGGAAATATCTGTCGGAAGGGAAAGGGGACACTCCGCTATCTCACGGCTCACCCTCTCAACCCTCTTTACTCTTGGTAATTATAAACCTAGCGGTGATCTCTCTCTTCACTAGATTGAATAAAACATGCAAGGCAATTAATAATGAAATCAAAAGCACAAACAAGCATTAAGAACTCAAGAGTAAAACTCAATCTGATAAATTCGAATAGAAACACAATGTAAATCTAATGAAAATAAGAATCCTAGGGTTTACATGTCCGAATACCCTCTAGGGGTTTAGCTCTCCATGGAGCGAGTTACAAAACAAATAATAAATTCAGAAATAAGTTCTAAAGACATAAAGAATAACCCCCTTAAATCCGTGATGATAGTCTTGATGGGTAGTTTCCACGTCTGGATTGAATCCACTCCGAAGCTAGGTCGCCGATGGCTTCCTTGACGCTATGACGGAGGAGGAATCGATCCAAGTTGGTGAGGAAAGCTTCCCAAAGCCGCAAAGAACTCCTCCCAAGCCCTAGCCGCCTTGCCTCTCGAAAGTGGCCGAAAAGATCACTAAAAATTATCACAAGGCAGCTTTTATAATTTGAATTCGGGGCTTTAAGCGGGCATCCACACGGGCATCCACACGCCCGTGTGGAAATTCCACACGGGCGTGTGAAGTACTCTGCTACAGTACTACTACAGTAAATGCTTCAGTGATTTCCCCCCGAAGACTTCCTTGGAGTCCACACGGTCGGGCACACGCTCATGTGGTAGGGTGTGTGGCTTTCTATGCTTTGAAATCCTCAAGAACCTTCTTCTGCTTTGTACGGAAGCTGGGACATGGGCGTACTACTGCCTTTGTGCCCTTTCGGTTTGTGTAATGACTTGTACTCCTCCGAAAGTTGGCAACACCCCCCATGCATATTAACACAGCTTCTGATTGTGGTCTTGAAACGTGTCATCACACCCTATCTTTGCTTCTTCCTGTATGTCATGTCTCCAAAGCCCTGTTTGCACAAAAGAACACAAAACACACCTTGTTATTATAAAATATATATAATCAAGCACTTATCACTAAACAGCAAGTGAGAAGTGAGTAAAGTAGCTCCTCGGGCCCCTTGGGAATACGACCCACTCGTACGTGCACGAGTGGTTTATTACTTGACGACCCCGTGCGCTTGCGGGTGTTCACACTTTGTGTCGATCACGGCCGCAAAGATGGTCCTCGGGATTTTTTTTGTTCACACGATTGTTTTCTCCACACTTTGCACACATTAACCATGGATGAAACCTTGAAAAACAAAGCTGGAAACATCAATTAAACACTCAAAACATCAACATGCATGCATCAAGAACAAGAATTTTTCAAAGACCACATGCCAACACAAGTTAAGACAAAGGCAAAAGAATTAAGAGAAACAATGAAAAATACAACTACAAACGAACCACAACTAAAAACACAAGTAAAATAAAACAACACAAATAAAAAACAATGGATACAAGAAATGAAAGGAACTTGTGTTGCTTCCCAAGAAGCGCTTTTTTTAACGTCATTAGCTTGACGGGCATAACCTAAAAAATCTCATGGTGGAACAAATGGATGGAAGTTACCTCCAACCTTTGGGGCCGTGTTATCACTCGGAAAATAATGTTTCAAACGATAGCCATTGACTTTAAATGTACCTTTTGTTCGATGGTAGATCTCGATGGCCACGTGAGGAAACACTTGCGAGACCAAAAATGGTCCATTCCATCTTGATTTCAGTTTTCCCAGGAAAAGTTTTAATCGAGAGTTGAAAATTAGCACTTGGTCTCCGACTTGGAAGTGTTTAGCCTGTTTAATGTGTCGGTCATGGTATTCCTTTGTCTTCTCTTTATACCGTACTGAACTCTCATATGCCACCGATCGCCATTCATCTAGTTCATTTAACTGGAATGTTCTCTTGTGGCCTATTAGATGGGGATCAAAATTCAATTGCTTTATGGCCCAATAAGCTTTGTGCTCCAATTTGACGGGCAAGTGACAAGCTTTCCCATAGACCAACCTATACGGAGTTGATCCAATAGGTGTCTTAAATGCTGTTCTGTATGCCCAGAGTGCATAATAAGGTTGATCCACCCAGTCTTTCCTATGATGGCTCACCGTTTTCTCCAAAATTCTTTTCAATTCCCTATTGATAAACGTCTAAATATACGTATTTTTTACGTACTTGTGTATAGTTTATTCTCTCTTTTTGTTAAGTTGTTTTCTATTTTCTTGTTTAATGTGGTTTTACTTGTGTTACAGGCCCGAAATAAGCTCAAGAACGTATTCATGAAGAAATCGACACCAAATACGGCGTTTTTGGGATTCATCACTGTAGCAGTACTGTAGCGGAAAAATCCCTGAGAAACTCTCTGGATGCCTTGCGGGCAACCTTGCGCCCGCAAGGCCACCCGCAAGGCATCGCGATGTCTTGATTTAAAGGGCTTTTCTAGGGCATTTGGAGGGGGGAGAAGTCTTCTTCCTTGGAGCTCCACACAACCATCTAAAAATCCGGCTTGGAGGAGGGCTTTGAGGGCGTTTTCACGGCGAGATCTTGGAGGAGAGTGCGTTTGGGAGCAAGATCCTACTCTAGGGCATCATTGAAGGAGGGTTGAAGACAAGAGAAGCCACCTCTTGAGTGGCGTCTTCGGAACTCCATTTTCGTATTTGAGGGAGTGATTATGCTTTCTTTAGTTGTTTTCATGCCTTTGAGTATGTATTTTGATATTATGAACAACTAAACCCCAAGGTCACCGGATGTAGGTGAACCTTGGGGGTGAACTTGTGTATTTTGGATGCTTGGCTTCAATTAATGTTTGTAGACTTGTTTGTGATCCTTGTTTGGTGCTTTTGAATGTTAGGGTATGCATGAGAACTCTGTGTATCTCTACTTAGCCAATACTAGGTTGCATGACCATTGCCCTAGTGTTAGACTCACCAAGCTTGGAAGGGAAATACGTATAAATACGCCGTGACCATCGGGTATTTGTACCCCCTCAATTCTAGGGTTAATTGCTTATTTGTAGTTCAACCTTAGTTTGAGAAAACCACCTCACCCTTTGCAATCGTATGAGGATTTATACGGGTAGAGCCCGTATTCAATACTCGTACCGGATTAGGGGTCAACTGCCGTGACCATCGGGTTGACCTAATCTAGGGTTTTCTCGGTCCAAACAAGCCATTTACATGTTAACCCCAAGCATCCTGTACACTTCGGTAGCCCCCGAGGGGATCCTTATCCGGGACCGCTTTCTCACCCCGATTTCACACTTTCTATTGCCCTGTTTAATTAGCTTTCTGAATTGCATTTATTTCTTGTTTTTGCATTTTCTTCCTTTACTCTCGAAATTGATCGGCTAGACAACATTGCGAGAAGGAAGTAAGGATAGATTCTCGGACCCCGGGGAATACGACCCTCTCACGCGTGCGTGAGAGGTATTACTTGACGACCCGTGCGCTTGCGGGACGACCACCAAGTTTTTGGCGCCGTTGCCGGGGACCCTCGAGAAATATTCGGAAAACTTTTAGCGTGTTGATTTGGCTTTTGTTTTGCCGTTTTTGCCGTTCTTGTTTATATTCCGTTATTTTATTCCCTGCATTTTTTCCTGTTTGTTTTTCTTCAAGTTTTGACACCCGCCTTGAATTTTCTTGCGAGGTACCTATCTTATGACACGAGCGAGTCACACAAATTTGGTTGATCCCGACGACGAGATTGAACGAACCTTGCATCAACGTTTGAGAGAAGTTACCGAAAGCTCAAGGCAACAAGAAATTCGGGTCGAATCTAGTGAGCCTACTTGTCATGGCCGAGCCAAGAAGAACGCTATCAGATTATGAAAGGCCACAATTCACGGGAGAAGAATTTAGTGTCCAAGTGCCAACTGTTCCGGCCAATAATTTTGAAATCAAGGCCAGCACCATAGGAATGATACAGAATTCAGTCCGGTTTGATGGTTTAGCCGATGAAGACCCGCATGCTCACTTGTCTAAATTTCTTCGGATTTGCTCCACTTTTAAGATCAACTCGGTATCGAGACGATGCCATCGGGACCGAGGTTATTCCCGTTCGGTTTGAGAGGAACAGCATACGAGATGGCTCACATCCTTAGCTCCCGGTTCCATCACCACTTGGAAGGAAATGGTTGAGAAGTTCCTGGCCCGATATTTTCCCCCAAGCAAAGCCGCAAGATTGAGACAGGAAATATCATCCTTCGACAGGGGTGATCTTGAGACACTTTTTGAAGCCCATGAACGATTTAAGGACCTTCTTCGCAAGTGTCCTCATCATGGCTTCCCTTCATGGATGAGGGTGCAAACATTTTGCAATGGGCTGAATTATGCTACTAGGCAGCTCATCGATGCAGCAGCGAGGAGGTTCTCTCGAGCAACAAGCTTCCTGAAGAGGCCGAGGAGTTAATTGAGAACATGGCCAGTAATGAGTGCCATTGGAGCACTCGACGAAGCCTCCAAGGGCTGCGGGGTTGTATGAGGTGACTGAATCCCACGGCTTTGGCCGCGAAGATTGATGCCCTAACAAAACATGTCATGGATAATAGTTCGAAGTATGACGCCCTAGCACAAAAGGTTGATCAGCTCATGATAGGATCCAGTTCGGGATCAAAGGCCGTTATGTCATGTGATACTTGTGGGGCGGGGCATGCAACATCACAAATGCCCCATTGTTGTTGCCCCATCACCGCCGATGGAAACAAGTGGATTATGTTGGGGGTGGACCAAGAGGACCCGGAAATCAGTTTAGCAACCCTTACACTTATGGATGGAGAGGCTCTTCAAATCCTTCTTGGACTCAAGGTCAATCTCAATATAGACCTCCACAATCTCAGGGAAGCCAATACCAAGCTCCTCCCCCACAAGAGAAGAAATATTCTACGAGAGGATGTGTTAGCCGGATTCATGATTAGCACGGAGGCACGCTTCGTGAATAATGAAAAGAAAATGGATGAATTTGGTACTATATTGAGAAATGTTCAAGCATCCATCCAATCTCCGGAGAATCAAGTGGGACTGACTTGCTCGTGGACAATCGAACGACCCTCGGGGAGTTTGCCAAGCAATACGAAAACAACCCGAGAGAGCAATTAAAAGTTGTTACTTTGAGGAGTGGTAGACAGTTGGAAGCAAGGGAAAAAGGAATCCCAAGTGCTTCTAATGATGGGGTAGCCGTCCGGGAAGACCCCGATTTGAATAAAGATGTAAGCAAGGCTAATGGGAGGAAAAGCTGGTGAAGACTCTCCCAATTCGACATTTCAAAGGAGCACACATACAAGCCGGTGGTACCTTACCCCTCGAGACTCAAACCGAGATAGAGATGAAGCCCGGTTCAAGAAGTTCCTCAATGTATTCAAACAACTCCACATAAATATTCCAATCATTGAGGCACTAGCTCAAATGCCCAAGTATGCCAAATTTTTAAAAGAGCTTCTCACCAATAAGAGGAAGTTAGAAGAACAAGGCACTGTTTGCACTTACTGGTAATTGCTCAGCAATTCTAGAGAAGAAACTTCCAAAAAAGTTAAAAGATCCAGGTAGTTTTGTGATCCCTTGTGTAATTGGTGAAGGAGTAATCGAGCATGCTCTAGCCGATTCGGGGCTAGTATAAATGTAATGCCATACAACTTGTTCTTGAAACTGGGATTGGAAGACCTACGACCTACACGAATGACATTACAACTTGCGAGATAGGTCGGTGCGAAGACCTCGGGGAGTAGTTGAAGATGTCCTTGTCGAGTCGACAAACTCATCATTCCCGTAGATTTCGTGATTCTAGATGTGGATGATGATGTCGAGGTACCCCTAATTCTAGGGCGCCCATTCCTGAACACTTCGGGTGCTCTAATTGATGTTAAAGAAGGCAAGATGACCTTGAGGGTTGGAGATGAGCAAGTGGTCTTTACCCTCCCGGAAGCAATGAAACACACACTTGATCATGATGATAAACTCTATTTCACCGATAGTACCGATATAATTGTTTCGATTGTGTGCGAGGAGGTACTTGCCTTAAACCCTTTGGATGAGTACTTGGATGAGTTAACATGCCAAGATGTCAAGGAAGAACTCTCTCCTCCACCAACACAACAAGTTAATCAAGTGGAGGGTAATTCATCCAATAATGGTAAGAAAATTAGGGGTGTTGAGAAGATGTGGAGAAAATCGAAGAAGAAACAAAAAGAGAATAGAGAGGTATCCACATTGCCTCCGGATGAGGTTGATCGTATCTTCTTTGGAAATGCGGGTAAATTCAAAGTCTTTTCTTGCCTTTCATTAAACTTTCCAAGCGGCAACCCAGCTCCAAAGGTTGGAGGTAACTTTCCTCCATTTGTCCCACCATGAAAATTTTGAGGTAATGCAAGTCGAGCTAACGACTTTAAACAAGCGCTTCTTGGGAGGCAACCCAAGCTTTTAAAATTCCTTGCACTCTAGTTTTCGTATTCTTTAATTTTGTAGTAGTTAGATGTTGTCTTTGTTTTAGTTATTTTGTTCTTCTTCTTTGTCATTTCTTTGTTGCTTGATGTTGGGATTCTTTGAGTTGTTTGATGTGTTGATGCCATGAAGCTTGCTTCTTGTGTGTTTATGGGATTATATCGGCTTTGTTTTCATTGTTTTTAGGGTTTAAAGGAGGTTATGTTGATGCTAAACAAGTTTAGAGCCGTTTTATGACCGTTAGAGATCGTTTTGGTCGGATTTGGCAAGCTTGCGGGCAAGCTTGCGCCCGCAAGCTTGCCCGTGAACCATCCGAGAGGGGCCTTGCGGGTGGGCTTGCGCCCGCAAGCCCAACCGCAAGGCCTCCCGAGGATCCTTGCGGGCAACCTTGCGCCCGCAAGGCTACCCGCAAGGAAGCCCGATAAAAGCCCTAAAAAGGCTTCTTCCCAACTCTTTCTCTCATCTTCACACTCCCATCTTCTTCCTCTCATTTCTCACTCATTTCTCCACCAAATCACCTCATTTTTTTTGCTCTAAATCACTCTCATCCTCCTCTAAACTCTTTTGTGGAAGGATTTTGGAAGATTACAACCTTTTCAAGCCGTTTCAAGCTTTTGATTCATCCCTCATACTCTAGGGTTAAGGTTTGATTTTTATTCTTATATCTTGTGTTTTAATGAATTGTTGGGATGTAATCTTTGTGCTTTTGGTTCTCTTTGCTTAATATAGCATTATGAGATTGGTTTTGTATGATTGTAGAAATTTTTGGCTACTTTTTCAAGCAAAACTCTTGCCAAAATTTCTCGGATTTACTGTAGCAATGAACCATTCTCCTTAATTTTCATTCCATGAAGCCTCAATTTCTTTAAAATTTGGTTTAATGGTGTCCCCTTGGTCTTGTAGGTATGAGGACCAAGAAAGTGGCTCATAAGAGGACACGGAGAGACCGTTCTCCGCCCGGCGACGAACCACGATTTCGAAAGGACGATCACAAGACCCGATTCGCCCTTTTGTCAAGGAAACAATTCGGCACCATACGAAAAATTGATTGGAATGTTTTGAGAGCCTTGGGTTTAGATGAAGTCATCTTGGAGCTTATCTCTCATGGTGGGTGGGACAAATTGTTCTCCATTGAAGAACCCACCTACAAAGAGCTCACATTAGAAGTGTTAAGCTCCATTGAAGTTGCAAAGCAATGGTGTGCCGGCCGACCGAGTGTGATTACATTTCAAGCATTTGGGGAGAAACACCGAATCTCTCAAGATGAACCGGGCGTATACATGGGATTCTACACGAAGCATACACCCACACTCCCGAGTTTAAAGCCCTAGGCTATGACTTACCGCACCCCGTTACAAATGAGTCCTATTGGTGTTCTATAGCAAATCGCTCGGGGACAAGGAAGGCATCCCAACTACCGAACCCTGCCCATCGATACATCCATGCACTGCTGACTAGAGGCATTGGGGGTAGACTGGACTCGACAGGGGGTTGTCTCGCGCACGGACCTACCGATGTTGTACAAAGCATTATCGAGCGCTATCCACTACACATGGGGCATCTTCTTGCGGAAGTCTTAGCACACCCGGGGCCAGTTTGTTCGCCTTGGAGCAATTTTCGCCGGGCCATATATCACAAGAATGATCAAAGGCATGGGCCTTCTTGAGCACACCCAAGGCATGACAGTTGTTGGTTCTATGGCGCCACTTAGCATGCGGACTCGACTTGCATTGGTATAGTTGAGAAGCGGGGTACCATACACGAGGCTTGCACAACACCAAGGAACACACGCAGAAGACCCTCATTTTTCGCACGAGACGGACACCGGTTCGAGTCCGAGTCCGAGCCGAGTCTAGAGAGCGAGACCATCACTTGAGGCACGGTTTGCAGAATTTCGCACCGAGGTCTACCAACAACGGCGAGACACTTGAGAGAGGACATAGAGAGTTAGGCTGCATCGGTGAGTCACATTGAGAGTGCCACCACCGAGATCCCGACATTCCTACGCAGCTCTTCATCTTCGGCGGGCACCACCTCCGCCGCTACCACTCGTGCCGCATCATCACGGCCATCCGACTCTTAGACTCCCAAGCATCACGGCACTTCTTGTTGTTCTTTTTATTTATTTTGCTGCTCTTATTGTTGTTTGCTTTAGTGTTACTTTTTAAGTTAGTTAGGGTTCCGACCCTACTAAACTTTCTCTGTTTATTTTGCACTTTCTGTTTTTGCACTCTTCTCTATCATTCTCATTATGGAGTTGTGATCGTGTGTTCGTCTTTTTCCAGGAATTTCTTTAGGAATGCTTCACACTCCCGACCCTCACCACATGGACCCCGCCAGTCCACATGCATTTCATCGACGGATTGGGGAAGTTTCTTACTCCATCTTTTAATTCTTGTTATATTTATTTCCCACCCTGTACTGCTGATTTATGTACATTGGGGACAATGTACAGCTTTAGGTGTGGGGATGGAGTATTTATACTGTATTGCATGCTTGTATTTTACCTATGATAGCTATGATCTTTTTGTTAAGGATTTCCTAGCTTGGTAGAATGACAGTAGTGAGTTGTACTTTACATGTGCATGAATGTAGTTCTGGTTTCATCCTTAGTGCATATTTATACCTGCTCACTATAACTCCCAATTCGACGCTCTAACCCATCTCATTGATTTTTGTGTTAGGATGTTAAATTCTTCTTTCAATAGTCCTTTAAAAACTTTTGAGTCTCCTGTTTTTGCTTTAACCCTCAGTGAGTTTTTTTTAAGTGAAGTTTTTAGCAAGTTTGATCAGGCGTTGAAAAAAAAAAAAAAAAAAAAAAAAAAAAAAAGAGAGTCTATGTCGGTATTCCTCTCGCTTATAAAAGCATGAATGCGTATATGTAGATCTCGTAGTCAAGTAAGTTGGGTGGCTCTTGTGCCCGGCCGGCATGTGCATCCTGCTGAAAGATTTTTGTGCGAGTCTACGTTAGGCGGACTCGAAAAAAAAAAAAAAAAAAAAAAAAAACGCCTGAAACCTGTTCTATCTTCACTTGATGTTAAAGTTCCTTTTTGGAGACCAGAAGATTTTTAATTGACTATTGAGAGGGTCTTTAGCATTCCTAACACCAACTTCAATCTGTGTGAGGTGAATGGACATCCTTGGGTAATCCAGGGTGTGGAGATCAGTGGGGGAGTCAGCACACACTCACGATGACACTTTGGATGAAACAGAGCTGATATTACTTGTCTATACACTGAACAACTCACTTCCTGATTTCTAACCACCTGTGCTAGTGAAGTCCTGTACATTTGAGCTTGAGGTCGTATATTTAGCCATTTATCTTCTTGCCCCTGTTCTTCATGTTTGTTTGCTTGGGGACAAGCAAACGCTTAGGTGTGGGGATGTTTGATAAACGTCTAAATATACGTATTTTTTACGTACTTGTGTATAGTTTATTCTCTCTTTTTGTTAAGTTGTTTTCTATTTTCTTGTTTAATGTGGTTTTACTTGTGTTACAGGCCCGAAATAAGCTCAAGAACGTATTCATGAAGAAATCGACACCAAATACGGCGTTTTTGGGATTCATCACTGTAGCAGTACTGTAGCGGAATTACTGTAGCACAAAAAACGCCGTGAGGAAACACGTGAGGAAACACTTGCGAGACCAAAAATGGTCCATTCCATCTTGATTTCAGTTTTCCCAGGAAAAGTTTTAATCGAGAGTTGAAAATTAGCACTTGGTCTCCGACTTGGAAGTGTTTAGCCTGTTTAATGTGTCGGTCATGGTATTCCTTTGTCTTCTCTTTATACCGTACTGAACTCTCATATGCCACCGATCGCCATTCATCTAGTTCATTTAACTGGAATGTTCTCTTGTGGCCTATTAGATGGGGATCAAAATTCAATTGCTTTATGGCCCAATAAGCTTTGTGCTCCAATTTGACGGGCAAGTGACAAGCTTTCCCATAGACCAACCTATACGGAGTTGATCCAATAGGTGTCTTAAATGCTGTTCTGTATGCCCAGAGTGCATAATAAGGTTGATCCACCCAGTCTTTCCTATGATGGCTCACCGTTTTCTCCAAAATTCTTTTCAATTCCCTATTGATAAACGTCTAAATATACGTATTTTTTACGTACTTGTGTATAGTTTATTCTCTCTTTTTGTTAAGTTGTTTTCTATTTTCTTGTTTAATGTGGTTTTACTTGTGTTACAGGCCCGAAATAAGCTCAAGAACGTATTCATGAAGAAATCGACACCAAATACGGCGTTTTTGGGATTCATCACCGTAGCACGATCTGTAGCGGAAAAATCCCCGAGAAACTCTCTGGATGCCTTGCGGGCAACCTTGCGCCCGCAAGGCCACCCGCAAGGCATCGCGATGTCTTGATTTAAAGGGCTTTTCTAGGGCATTTGGAGGGGGGAGAAGTCTTCTTCCTTGGAGCTCCACACAACCATCTAAAAATCCGGCTTGGAGGAGGGCTTTGAGGGCGTTTTCACGGCGAGATCTTGGAGGAGAGTGCGTTTGGGAGCAAGATCCTACTCTAGGGCATCATTGAAGGAGGGTTGAAGACAAGAGAAGCCACCTCTTGAGTGGCGTCTTCGGAACTCCATTTTCGTATTTGAGGGAGTGATTATGCTTTCTTTAGTTGTTTTCATGCCTTTGAGTATGTATTTTGATATTATGAACAACTAAACCCCAAGGTCACCGGATGTAGGTGAACCTTGGGGGTGAACTTGTGTATTTTGGATGCTTGGCTTCAATTAATGTTTGTAGACTTGTTTGTGATCCTTGTTTGGTGCTTTTGAATGTTAGGGTATGCATGAGAACTCTGTGTATCTCTACTTAGCCAATACTAGGTTGCATGACCATTGCCCTAGTGTTAGACTCACCAAGCTTGGAAGGGAAATACGTATAAATACGCCGTGACCATCGGGTATTTGTACCCCTCCAATTCTAGGGTTAATTGCTTATTTGTAGTTCAACCTTAGTTTGAGAAAACCACCTCACCCTTTGCAATCGTATGAGGATTTATACGGGTAGAGCCCGTATTCAATACTCGTACCGGATTAGGGGTCAACTGCCGTGACCATCGGGTTGACCTAATCTAGGGTTTTCTCGGTCCAGCAAGCCATTTACATGTTAACCCAGCATCCTGTACACTTCAGTAGCCCCTGAGGGGATCCTTATCCGGGACCGCTTTCTCACCCTGATTTCACACTTTCTATTGCCCTGTTTAATTAGCTTTCTGAATTGCATTTATTTCTTGTTTTTGCATTTTCTTCCTTTACTCTCGAAATTGATCGGCTAGACAACATTGCGAGAAGGAAGTAAGGATAGATTCTCGGACCCCAGGGAATACGACCCTCTCACGCGTGCGTGAGAGGTATTACTTGACGACCCGTGCGCTTGCGGGACGACCACCACCTATTAGATACCTCGACTTAGCCACTTGTTTGGGGATGGTACGCAGTTGCGATTCTATGTGATACCCCATATCGTTTCAAAACCTTTTCAAGTTGGGAGTTACAAAAGTGAGTGCCCCGATCACTAATGATTGCCCTTGGAGTGCCAAATCGCGAGAACAATTTCTTGAGAAATTTCACCACGACACATGCATCACAAGATGGAAGTGCTTGTGCTTCCACCCATTTGGAGACATAATCCACTGCCACAAGGATAAATTTGTTACCTTGAGAACTAGGAAATGGTCCCATGAAATCTATCCCCCAAACATCAAATATCTCGCAAACCTGATTCCATGTTTGCGACATTTCATCTCTTTTTGAGATATTACCGGCTCTTTGGCACTTATCACAGTGTTGTACAAGTGTTTGAGCATCTTGAAAAATTGTGGGCCAGTAAAATGCCCCATCGAAAACCTTTTTAGCCGTCCTGTTCCCACTGTAGTGCCCCACTGTCGGGCCCAAATGACACTGACGCAAGATGTTATGCCCTTCTTCTACTGAAACACATCTCCTCACGATTTGATCAGAGCAAACTCTAAATAAATAGGGATCCTCCCAGATATAGTGCTTCAATTGGCAAAAAAGTTTTCTCTTTGTTGATAAGTGAACCAATTAGGCATGATCTTTGCTGCTAGATAGTTGGCAGTGTCAGCGAACCACGGAGTCTCATCCTCTGTCATTGTTTGAATACTACATAATTGTTCCATAGGGAATGTGTCATTTATCCCTTCTCTGTTCAACTCCTCATCATTAGGCCCTTCAAGGTGTGATAAATGATCAGTGGCCAAGATTTCTGCCCCCTTTTTATCCCTTATCTCTATATCAAACTCTTGTAGTAGAAGCACCCAACGGATCAATCGAGGCTTGGCATCCGATTTATTCAGCAGGTATTTGAGTGCAGAGTGATCAGTATAAACAATTACCTTGGATAGCACCAAATATGATCGAAATTTATCAAAAGCAAAGACCACCGCTAGCAATTCTTTCTCCGTGGTTGTGTAGTTCTCCTGTGCGTCATTCAAAGTCTTGCTTGCGTAATAAATAGGATGAAAGTGTTTATCCCGTTTTTGTCCTAATACGGCACCTACTGCATAGTCACTTGCATCACACATCATCTCAAAAGGTAAATTCCAATCAGGAGAAACCACTATGGGTGCTTCAACAAGTTTCTTTTTCAAGCAAAGGAAGGCATTTATGCAATCTTCATTAAACTCGAAACGAGCAACTTTTTCCAAGAGCTTTGTCAGTGGTCGGGTGATTGCAGAAAAGTCTTTGACATACCTTCTATAAAACCCTGCATGTCCCAGAAAACTTCTGATTGCCTTCACTGAACTTGGGGGAGGTAGTTTCTCAATGGTGGAGACTTTCGCTCTGTCTACTTCAATTCCCCTCCTTGAAATCTTATGCCCGACTACTATGCCCTCCTTTACCATAAAGTGGCATTTCTCCCAACTAAGGATTCAATTAGTCTCCTCACACCTTTTTAAGACACGTTCAAGATTTTTAAGGCATAACTCGAATGAATCCCCGAAGACCGAAAAATCATCCATAAACACCTCCATGATATCTTCCACCGTATCTTCGAAGATTGCTAACATACATCTTTGGAATGTAGCCGGTGCATTACAAAGCCCAAAGGGCATTCGACGATACGCAAATGTCCCATAGGGGCATGTGAAAGTAGTCTTCTCTTGATCTTCTAGGGCAATAGAAATCTGAAATATCCAGAAAGGCCATCCAAGAAACAGTAGTAAGAATGTCCCGCGAGTCTGTCAAGCATCTGGTCAATGAAAGGTAAAGGGAAATGATCCTTCCTTGTAGCATCATTGAATTTCCTATAATCAATACAGACTCTCCAACCTGTGACTGTTCTTGTGGGAACAAGCTCATTTTTTTCATTGGCGATGACTGTCATTCCCCCTTTTTCTGGCACCACTTGCACCGCGCTCACCCAGGCACTATCAGAGATAAGGTAGACAATGCCCGCATCAAGCAACTTTATGACTTCATTCTTCACAACCTCCTTGATGTTGGGGTTGAGTCTTCGTTGGGGGATTGCTGAGGGTTTGTGATTATCCTCCACAAGTATTTTGTGTGTACAAAAAGATGGGCTGATTCCTCGAATGTCAGAAATCCTCCACGCAATTGCCCTTTTGTGCCTCCTCAACATTTCTAAGAGTTGGTCCTTCTGTTCCCTTGTTAAATCTGAAACTATGACAACATGGAGTGTAGATTCTTCCCCCAGGAAGGCGTATTCTAGATGATCAGGGAGGGGTTTCAATTCTAGCTCTGGAGGTTCTTCAATTGATGACTTTACCCTTCCATAATTTCTAAGGTCATGTTCCTCAATCTCCTCCATTTCTTTTGAGTCACCATCACTGTTCAAGCTGCATTCCTTCGCTCGAAATTCTACCTCAATTGTATTCAAATCATTGATGCGTCTCCGCAATAACACAACAGGGTGATGTGTGTCAACCTCTTGCGTTACCGCAAGTGCACGGGTTATCAACTAATAAAAGTGGACCCAAAGGGTCGGGTTGTCAAACCACAGGGAACAAAAGTACTAGTAATAGCACCTCTCTTGTTATCTAGCCAGATGAGTGTAGTGTGTGATGATCTAATGGCCAAATTAAGAGTGTCACTACAAGTGCGCAGTGAATGAAAAGGAAAAGAGTTCTCAATCAATAAAAGCGAGGTATCCGGACAATGCTTCCCCTAGGATTCGGGTGTTGGATGTAGATTACAAGTGTTTCTAAAAGAAAACAATGAGTCCTGGGTATCCTAAGGTATAACGGCCCCTGCCTCCAGGTCGCCGATAACTAGTCCCCTACGAGGTCCCAGCGGAGAATTCTCTCGACGCCTCACACCACAAATGACTGCTTAAAACTCTAGGGATCCCAAAGATATAACCAATTCCTAAAAGTAGATCTAACCCTGCCTCCAGGTGAAAGATCCCTAACACCCTACGAGGTCCCGGCGGAGAATTCTCTCGACGCCTCACACCACATATGGTTGCTTGACACTTAGGGAATATGGAGATAGGAAATATCAGTCGGAAGCGAAAGGGGACACTCTGCTATCTCACGGCTCACCCTCTCAACCCTCTTTACTCTTTTTAATTCTAAACCTAGCTGTGATCTCTCTCTTCACTAGATTGAATAAAACATGCAAGGCAATTAATAACGAAATCAAAAGCACAAACAAGCTGACACACCCTTGCGTGTGTACTCCGCAAGTGCACGGGTGTCGAAGTAATAAAGTACCCAAACGGGTGGGTAGTCGAATCCACAGGGAGTAGACGTAAGAACAATCACACTTTGTTAAGTAATCAAAGATAAACCAATTGTTGTTGAAAGAAAATAAAATCAGAAAGAAGTAGAAACAAAATGCTAAAAATGAAAGCTAGGTCGGAGAAATAGATCAATTAAGAAGATAGGGTACTCGGATGATGTTCCCCCTAGAATCCTTGTTTCAGGTGCAAGACTTCAAATACTCTTATTCAATAGAG
The DNA here is from genome assembly GCA_902712375.1 of Dioscorea dumetorum. Taxonomy (NCBI): domain Eukaryota; kingdom Viridiplantae; phylum Streptophyta; class Magnoliopsida; order Dioscoreales; family Dioscoreaceae; genus Dioscorea; species Dioscorea dumetorum. The sequence goes on from CACTHL010000355.1 coordinate 172,753, forward strand.
ATTTCAAGAGTCGTGGAATCCAAAGATACAAGGTCCCAAATCTAAGGTCAACCTTGACTAGTCCCCTACGAGGTCCCGGCGGAGAGAAGACTCTCGACGCCTCACACCATGTATGACTCGCGCTATGCTCTAGGGATTCCAAGTGGTAAACCCTATTCCCAACTATAGATCATTCCCTTTGGTCCAGGCGAAAGATCCCTAATCACAAATAAGTCCCCGAGAGAGGCCTCTCTCAACGCCTAACTCTCTTTGAGATCGAAGGTAAAACTTGGAATAAGAAGGTAGGGAAAACCACACCGGAGGGGAAAGGGGATGCGTCGCTACCTCTCAACTCACCCTCTCAACCCTCTTCAATCTTGGTAATCTAATCCTAATGGTGATGGTCACTCGTCAAAAGGATGATTAGATTAGCCCTCAACCCTAGTGTCACTCTAAGGGAGAAACCATTAAGCATACAAGATTGAAACTCAAATTTAAACTCAAATTGAATAAAAGCATTAAAGTCAATGAAACATAGGAAATCTAGGGTTTACAAGTCCAAGTACCCACTAGGGGTTTAGCTCTCCATGGAGCAATACAAGTTCATCAAGATAAATAAAGATAAGTGCAAGAAATCCATAAAGAAAACCCCCTTAAGCTTCGTGTTGATAGACTATGGGAACTTCTCCTTCTTCTTCAAAGAATCCCTTCCTCCAAGCCTAAGGCACACCTCGTCGAATCGAGTCGTCGAAGGCTCCCCCAATGGCTCTCCTTGGAAGGGAATGATGATGAAACCGGTGAAGATGCGCCCCCAAAGTGTAGCAAGAACCTCCTGAACCCTAGCCGTCACCTCCTCCCAAAGTTAGAAGAAGATCACTCCAATAACGCTTCAGAACGGCTTTATAATTGGCCATCTCGAGGATCCACACGGGCGTGTGGATAAGCCACAAGGCCGTGTGGAAATTCCACACGCCCATGTGGATTTTCTGCCTTGTGGAATCTTCATACTAGTCCCCGATTTCGCCCGTTTCTTCTCCTGAGGTCACATGGACGGACACACGCCCATGTGAAAGGTCAAGTGGCATTTCTTGATGATGGGAAAACCTTGGAGAGCTTTTGAAATCTTTGAACCAATCGGAACGAGCGAGCATGACTGCCTTCGTGTCCTTCTACAAGAGTTGTCTTGAAGTCTTTAGAAGTTGGCACATACCCCCTCGTTGGAACCCGATTTGTGTCTTGAACTTCGTAATTGCACAAAAGATCTCCACTTGGCACCATTCTGACCTAATCTTGCCTTTATTCACGTACCATGTCTCCACAACCCTAATTGCGTGAAAGAACACCAAAACACACGAAATTAGCGATAAAGCCTGAAAAATGTGATGCTCATGCGTGGAAAACATTTCCAGAATTACATACATGCAAGCACTTATCAAACTCCACCACACTTAAGCTTTTGCTTGTCCTCAAGCAAAGTTCATACCATGAGAATTAAAGGTTGAGTGATGAAAATGCTTGGCCTTAAGTTCACCAAAAGTGTACAACGATAGTATTCTCAAAAAGGGAGAATTTAAACATAGATAGATAAAAACCACAACTCTAGCAAAAACTCAAATTACGAAGAAAAATAAAATCTGAAAGCGTGAGTGTGTGTACTCTTACTCATGCCAACCCCAAGTCTACGCTTGAACATTATTAAAACAAGGACTTATTTAGGAAAAAAGAAATCGGTGGTAGCTGCACACGACCTCAAAGGTAGCCATTTCCCAAGATGACTCCTAGGCGGCTTTCACCCTATTAAGGCGGTAGCTCTTTCCACCAGGGAGTGTTAGCTTTCACGCAGCCTATTAGATAGCTCTTTCTCTCATTAGGGCATAGCCAGTATCCGACTTATGAGAGTAGCTGCATACAGAATAGGTGGTAGCTCTTTCCACCCCAAGAACAAAGGAGCACCATTTTTTTTTTTTTTTTTTTTTTTTTTTTTTTTACTGCTCAAGAAAAATGAAACTAATGTCCTTTCACACTGAACTAGCGTTATCAAGGTTAACAGAGCAAGTAAAGTGCAAAAAATGCAATCAGACAAAAACATTTCTAAGTTTTTCGAGTAAACTAGAGCATGGTAACAACCGAAGTTTAAATTTCTCCTAAATTCGAAAATACACTCATGTTCCTTAGGGTGAACTGTCATTGGCTAGATGAGCATGAAAGTGATGATAAAAAATAAAGAGCGTGTGCAGTGTGAACTCCCCCCCACACTTAAGCTGTACATTGCCCTCAATGTACTCATACAAACATGCAACATAAGAACGCAAATAAAAAAAAATGAGGGCGTGGGTATTAAAAACAACACTCCCCTGATCTCCGAGTGTGGTAGTTGAATGGAGGTGTGAAGGTGGGAAGTGGAGTTGCGTAGGGTTGTGAAGCTCACACGGCCGTGTGGAAATTCCACACGGCCGTGCCTATGACCATTTCTCAAAACCAAGTTGACAAGTCTATCTGCACATCACAAAAGGGGTTCAGTGGATTTCAACAAAAGCTACGATTAAAAGATTACAAAAAATAAACAAACCAAAAAACAAACTGAAACAAGAACAAGAAAAATAGAAGCAGTAAGATAACTCTCAGAAGGTGGAACCTTTCTGAGTACACAAAGACTCAACAGAAAAGAAAATACAAGAAAATAAAAAGAAGAGCAAAAGACGTATCAAGCGTCGGCATCTGCTGGTGCTGCTGGGGATGCTGGGGAGGCGTAGGGTGCTCGGGGTGTGCACGGCGGAGTGGAATCGCTACCTCTCGCCATCAACTGGTGGAGTGAAGTGATGCGCGTCATCATCTCCGAGTGGTACTCAGCCATGCGAGCGAGAACCTCAGTGTGGTTCGCTGCCTGAGTCACCCGCATGGCGGCGAGATCAGTCTGGAGGGTCCCCACAGCAGCCTCAAGTCTGTCTATGCGCTCCTGTGCCGGGGAAGATGCAGGTGCTGACACCGGTGGCACCTCCTCGTCTGCTGGGGTGTCCTCCGCCTCCATGGGTGCGGGTTGTGATGATGGCCCTGCCCGGGTCTCCTCCGAGTCTTCGTCTTCGTCCTCAGACTCCTCGGACTCATCTGGGAATGGAACAGCAAGTACATACCTGCCGGGGGCGGCCCTCTTCACCATGCCCATCATACGCAAGGTATCAAGGCCAAGTGGGGAGGGAACAATAACCTTGTCAGCTCCCCGAACAGCATCAATCAGTCCCATTCCTCGGATGAGTCGGGTGATTTAGGGACCAGAGAAAAGAACTCCTATCCGCGCGTACTGTCCCTAGTGCCTCGGAAAATCAGCTACCACGTAACCCAGGTGCAGGGGCAGGCTCTGGACCATAGAATATAAATAGAGGAGGTCCAACCGCCCCAATACGCCGGTGCTGTCTCCCCGCCCAGTAATAGACCTGCTCAGGATGGCATGAATGTACCTGTGGGCGGGGCGGAGGAGCAAAGACGCCTTGGTCAACCCGGGCTCGTACTGTATATCTCCACACAGCATCCGGCAAACCCGGCTTGGAGTGACGCGGAAAGGATAGTCGAATGGCAGCTGCGCGTACTCCTCCGTGTGGATGAAGTCTCGATCGTACAGGCCGAAGGCGACAGCAAAATCTGTCAAGCTCATGCTGTGGTACTGCCCAAAGATGCGGAATCGAACTGTGTCCGGCCGGTGGTAGTCGGTGTGGGCGCGATCAAACTCGAATGTCGCGAGGACTTCGAAAGTGAGATCGCGAGTGGCTGGGTCTTTGATGCACAATAGTCGCTCCCACCCGCCCACAGCAATAAGCTCACGGACCTCATCCGCCAACTCGGCTGCACGTGCATGTTCTATTGCCTCCAAAGCTTGCAAGTCGGGAATGCGCGTCTGGCCAAACTTCAACTTCGAAAGTCGATCAAACCGTGCTTGATGTTCGGGCACGGCGAACTCGAATGGTGCGGGCGAGAGATCACGGGACTCCCGGACCTCACGAGCCTCACGAGGGCGCTTATGAGCGAGTTTCTTCGTTCTTGGGGCCATTCCTGTGCATAAGAAAGGTAAGGAAGTTAATTCAGAGCTGAAAATAGGTTCCCAGAATTCCACATGGCCGTGTGGAATTTCCACGCGGCCGTGTGTCTCCTCTGGTTACCCAAAAACAAAGAAACAGGCAATACACACGGCCGTGTGGAATTTCCACACGGCTGTGTGTCTCCTCTGGAATTCAGAGGGGGCACCCCGATAATCCACACGGCCGTGTGGAATTTCCACACGGCCGTGTGGATCTTCGACCATGGCCAAAGCGCCATGGTGAATCCACACCACTTAATACAATCATCCACACATTTGAGCACAAGTGTTTTAATCAATAATCTAAGTATTAAACACGAAAATAGCAAGCAAAAACACAAGATTCAACATCCACAACAACTAATGAAGGTTTCATACCAAGAAGAGGGGAAGAAGGCTTACCGGAGAAGATGAGTCCAATCTAACAATGTAGTAACGAGTAAGGCCTACAAATCCCTTAAATAAGCGAGAGAATGGAAGGAGAAGAGCAACCGTGGCGACCTTTGAAGAGGAGGCGTTTGAAGGTGAAGGGTTGCTTGGGGGGGTTATAAAGAGAAAGCCCCCTTTTCATGTTTAAGTACCCCACACGGCCGTGTGGAAATTCCACACGGCCGTGTGGATTCTCTGTATGGCCTTATAAAACTCCCCGAAATTCCACACGGCCGTGTGGAATTTCCACACGGCCGTGGGGATTCTCTGTATTGTGAAGATTTGTACTAAATAAATCCACATGGCCGTGTGGAATTTCCACACGGCCGTGGGGATTCTCTGGACGAGAAAATTCCTTCACAATTTCATCCACACGGCCATGGTTAGTGATGGAGGGTTTTCATTGGCTAATGATGATGCTATCGATAGAGGATTTCCGCATGTGTTGCACTATAAATCCTTATTTCGATGGGTTTGATCTTTTGATCTTTTGACGAGTATTCTTAAGTTGAATTTTCAGTATTGAATCTCTTTACAAAATATTTTCAAAGTTTTATTGATGCCTTTCTTTGAGAAAGTTGGAAAGCATGTTATATTGAAATGTGTATTTAAAGCATTTTGTAAGTTGTGGTTGTTAAAGATTTACATATATTTTCGGCATGTCATTTGTTACACTTGTATGAGTTATAGCTCCATGTTCAACCCCTCACTGAGTAACTTAGTTACTCACCCATTCTTCTTCTCTCCTTTTCAGGTGTTAGCACGGCAGCAGGGCGTAAGACGTGATAGTGCTTGGCATCTATTCTCGCATTTACCTTTGAGTAGTGTATGATTCATAAACATTGTTGTCATGCATAAGATGGATTCACTAGGACCTATATTTTCGTATTTCCATTTTAGTCTTGTATAATCTTGATTGGTTCAGACAGGACCTTAGGTTTTATAAGGTTTACACCCAGTGTTTGGGAGAGACTATGATTGTGTCCATGATCATTGATTTTGAGATTCTCAGGGATATATACCTGGTGTCAGTATATTGATCTTGTACAGGGTTGTGGTTGAATACCTTAGATTTAGAATATTACTGTTGTGATGTTAATATTGTACAGGTAACAAGTAAGCCTTGCGGCAATCTGGGGTTGAGGCAGGTGCTTGACCTCTCCTGGGTTGTCGTGGCGGTAGTGCCATGGGCCGGGACCCGTGGGTCGGGGCGTGACAGTTCCCATGAACAATTCATGCATAAAACATCAACAAATCACCATAGTTGAAATTTAAAGCTCATGGCAAGAACTAGAGGAACATGGAGCTTACCGGAAAGTTTTGATGAAGAAAGAGATGAGGATCACTGGAAAAACACCCAAGAATCCTTAAATAAGCCAAGGAGAGGCGTTAGGAACCCAAGAGGTGCGTCTCTTCGCGTGGAGGCGTCAGAAGGAGAAAAGGCGCGAAAGTTTGAATGGTGGTTTCAAGGCCTTCTCATCTCCTTATAAGCCACATGGGCGTGTGAGGGTCTCACACGCCCTTGTGGACGTCCACACGGGCGTGTAGATGAGCCACACGCCAGAACACCACAAGAGCACTCACACGGGCGTGTGAGTGCCGGTGTGGATGAAAAACTCGAGACAGAAGGCCACAGGGTCACTCACACGGGCTTGTGAGTGCCCTTGTGGACCTAGAAAATCCACAGGGTGTGTGGCTGCTCTTGTGCCTCTCTGGAAACCTGAAAAATTGATTTCCAGATCTCACACGCCCTTGTGGATGAGCCACATGGGTGTGTGGCTCCTCAGGAGGGTCACAAGGGCACTCACATGCCCGTGTGGGTGCCCTTGTGCCCTTCTGTTTCATGTTTTCTGCAATTTTCAGCAAGGCACAGGGGCACTCACACCCCCTTGTGCCTGCCCTTGTGGATTTTCAGCAAATCATGAAACAAATGAGTACAAGGCTAATTCCTTAACTTTAAACCTCTAAAACATTCTAGGTTAAGCCACACATGCATAATTATCATGAAACACCAAGAATAAACAATAAAAACACAGCAACGACAGAATAAAAGCAAAGTCGCCTACTCAAGTTAATTATTACTTCATAATGAAAAACTAACTAAGAAAGCAATAAAATGACTTGGGTTACTTCCCAAGAAGTGCTTGTTTTACGTCACTAGCTTGACGTACCTGATCTGCCTTACTTTATGGAGGCTTGAAAAGGTTGTGCTCCTCCCGACTATATCTTGCGTAGCTACTTCCCATGAACACAATTTTGTCTCGTCGGTGATGCACTTTTATTGGAGGCTTGAGCAATTTTACTTTAGGTCTCCATGGAAACAATTTTGGCAGAGAATTGTTCAAGTTCACCTTTGGTGGGTCCTTGGATGGTTTGAGCCTCCTACCCACATCTTCTTCAATTCCCATGACCTCTTTCTTGCATTTTGTTGGTTGATCAATTTCAAGGGGAGGTACTTGTTCCATTGCCTTGGGGTTTGCTTCTTTTACCTTATCAACTTGAAAGAGACAGGACTTCAACAAACCCTTTTGTACAGCTTCCTCCTCATAAGCATGTTGTCCATTAAGAAATTCATCATTCTCAAATGGGGGCTCTTCTCTCTCTATTTGATTCTGTGCAACATCTTCTTCTTGCTCCCCTAAATGCTCATAATTCTTGCACTCTTCTTTGCCATTTTCAAAAGAAACTTCCTCAACAAGTCTCCCAGTTTGGTTCTCCAAGTCATGAATGGAGTCTTGTTGATATTGTTGTGAAATCTCAGAAGTTTTGATGCTAGCTTCAGTATTTTGGATAAATTTAGCCAAAACATTCTCCAAATTCAAATTCTAATCCTGAGATTGTTTCGATGAGATAACCTCAGATGTCCCAACAAATCTTGCCAATAGATTTTCTAGGCTCGGCTCTTGCTTTTGTGGTGGAATGTACTCTTCAAATCCAGATTGTGGGTTTTTCCATTGTGGTCCAAACACATTCCATGAGATGTTGGGGTAGCTCCTATGCCTTGGACGATATGTGTTACAGTAGAGAGAGCTTTGTTGTCTTGCACCTAAAAGCTTATCAATCCTTGCATTGCAAGCTTCCATTTGCATGGACAAAGTTATAATTAGATCAACCATCCTTCATGTTCCTTGCACAAACGATATATACAAAGATAAGTGAGAATGACGAAAGTAAGAAAAATGAAATAGAGAAAACAGTAAAAGATAAATGAATGGCTGGTGATTATCCCGCAAGCGCACGGGGTCGTCAAGTAATAAACCACTCGCGCAAGCACGAGTGGGTCGTATTCCCAAGGGCCCAAGGAGCTACTATTACTCCCCTTTCGTCTATTTCCTAGCCTAACACTACAAAAGATAAATAGTGATTGCGAAAAGATAAAAAAAAAACTACTAATATGAAATCCGGGCTACTACTACACACATTTAGCGAACAAGGGAGAATCAAACACACGAAGAGGTGATTTGGACAATGAATTCCCCTAGAGTTGTCATTAGGTCCTGAATTTAGGATGAAATGTTGAGATGGTAGCTGGGCCAAGAGACTCCTAAAGTAGGTCAACCCCGATGGTCACGACGATCAACCCCTAATCCGATAGAAGTATTGGATCGGAATCACATCCGCCCAAATCCTCCTATGATTGCATTAAACTTAGGGAAATCTCTAATTAGGGTCAAACACAATATCTATGTTCATCCCTAATGGTTGGAGGGGTACGAAATACCCGATGGTCACGGTGTATTCATACATGAATCCCTTTCAAGCTTGGTGAGTCTAATACTAGGGCAATGGTCATGCAACCTAGCATTTCCTAGAAATGGCACACCGAGTTCTCATGCATACCAAGGCATTAAAATACACCAAACATGAACCACAAACTATAAGATTCCATAAAAGAAATACAACATCCAACAATACATCACAAGGATAATCATCCAAATTACAAACAAACACCCCTAGAGTTCATCATGTCCAAACCACAAATAAGTTAGTTCCTCATGAAAGAGGAACACTTACACAAGTTCAAGGAGCAAATAAACAAGAAAAGAAGGAAGAAACACTCCCTCTAGCTTTGGAAACCCTTGAATGGATGAAGACCTTCAAAATACACCTTGATGTCTTGGATCTTCTCTCCAAACCTTCTCCTTCGATGTGTGCCTCCCTCTTGGTGAAGATTGTGTCGTAGATCGCCGGAAATGGCCGGCAAGGAAGGTGGGGCGCCGGCCCTAGAAGAATAGATCAAAAAGTCCCCTCAAAAATGCCCTAAAAGCAGTTTTAATACATGACATCGCGATGCCTTGCGGGTGGCCTTGCGGGCGCAAGGTTGCCCGCAAGGCATCCAGAGAGTTTCTCAGGGAAATTTTCCTTTCAGTGCTACAGTACCCTGCTACAGTAACAGCTACAGTACTGCTACAGTGATGAACCCTGGTGATCGTCCCGCAAGCGCACGGGGTCGTCAAGTAATAAACCACTCGCGCAAGCACGAGTGGGTCGTATTCCCAAGGGCCCGAGAATCTATCCTTACTTCCTTTTTGCTATGTTGTCTAGCCGATCAGACTTGAGATTTGGAAAGTGAAAGTAAATAAGTAAAAACAAAGCAATTAAAATGCTAAATACAAAGGGCGATAAACGGGAGGAAATTTGGGTGAGAAGATGGTCACGGATGAGGATCCCCTCGGGGTTACTAAAGTGCGAAAGATGTTGGATTAACATGCAAGTGGCTTAAAGGACCGAGAAAACCCTAGATGAGGTCAACCCGATGGTCACGGCAATTGACCCCTAATCCGGTACGAGTATTGAATACGGGTTATACCCGTACAATTCCTCCTACGATTGCAAAGGGCAAGATGGTTTTCTCAAGCTAAGGTTGAATCACACATGAGTAATTAACCCTAGAATTGGAGGGGTACAAATACCCGATGGTCACGGCGTATTTGTACGTATTTCCCTTCCAAGCTTGGTGAGTCTAATACTAGGGCAATGGTCATGCAACCTAGTATTGGCTAAGTATGGATACACAGAGTTCTCATGCATACCCAAGCATTCAAAAACACCAAACATGAATCACAAACAAGCTAACAAGCATGAATTAAACCAAAACATCCAAACATCACAAGTTCACCCCAAGGTTCACCCACATCCGGTGACCTTGGGGTTTTAGTTGCTCATAGTCTCCAAATACATGAATAAAAGCATGAAAATAACTAAACCCAACATAAAAGACCTCCCTCCAAAGATTAGAGTCGAAGAAGCTTCCAAAGACGCCACTCGAAGGGGTGGCTTCCCGTCGTCTTCAACCTCAAGATTTGAAGCCCTAGAGGTAGATCCCGCACAAGAACGCGCTCTCCTCGCCGATTCTACCGTGGAAATGCCCTCCAAGCTCTCCTTCTTGGTCGGATTTGGAAGAGGTGGTGTCAAGCTTTAAGAAGAGCCAAAGTCCCTTTCTTTCATGCCCTAAAAGCCCTTAAAAGGGTGAAAATCGCGACTTCTCACGGGCTGCCTCACGGCCGTGAGGTTGCCCGTGAGGCATCCAGAAAGTTCTGCACGAAATTTCACCACGGTGCTACAGTACCCCCTGCTACAGTACCCCTGCTACAGTATTTCTGCTACAGTACTGCTACAGTGAAGAACCCAAAAACGTCGTATTTGGTTTCGAATTCTTCCTAAATACGTTCTTGAGCTCATTTAGGGTCTGCAACACAAAATAAAGGGGTTTAGACTATAAAAAGGGCATCGACTTATCAAAAAGATAATAAAATAATACAAATAAATACGTATAAAATACGTATATTTAGACGTTTATCAAACCCCAAAAAACACCGTACAAGATAAAGTGATTTAGACTATAAAAAGGGCATTGACTTATCAAAAAGATAATAAAATAATACAAATGAATACGTATAAAATACGTATATTTAGACGTTTATCAAACATCCCCACACCTAAGCGTTTGCTTGTCCCCAAGCAAACAAACATGAAGAACAGGGGCAAGAAGATAAATGGCTAAATATACGACCTCAAGCTCAACTGTACAGGACTCCACAAGCACAAATGGACAGAAATCAAGAAGTGAGTTGTTCAATTTATAGTCAAGTAATATTAGCTCTGTTTCATCCAAAGTGTTCCTGTGTGTGTGTGCTGACTCCCACCTTGACCTCCACACCCTGGATTACCCAGGATGCTTGTTCACCTCACTCAAATTGAAATTAGTGCTAGGAGTGCCAAACAAAAATCCTGTCAATAGTCAGTTAAAAATCTTTTGGTCCCCAAACGAAACTTTAACATCAAGTGAAGATAAGACAGGTTTCAGGCGCCCAAAAGGTTTTTTTTTTTTTTTTTTTTTTTTTTTTTTTTTTTTTGGAGTCCGCCTAACGTAGACTCGCACAAAAATCTTTCAGTTGGATGCACATGCCGGCCGTGCACAAGAGCCACCCGACTTACTTGATTACAGATCTACATATACTCATTCATGCTTTTAGAAGCGAGAGGAATACCGACATAGACTCAATTTTTTTTTTTTTTTTTTTTTTTTTTTTTTTTTTTTTTTAATACACAACTTAACTCAGGACGCCTGATCAACCACCTGCTAAAAACCTCACTTAAAAACCTTAGGGTTAAAGCAAAAATAGGGGACTCAAAAGTTTTTAAAGGACTATTGAAAGAAGAATTTGACATCCTAACACAAAATCAATAAGATGGGTTAGAGTGTCAGAAGTGGAAGTTAGAGTGAGCAGGTATCAATGTACACTAAAGATGAAACAGAACTACATTCAAGTACATGTAAAGTACAACTCACTACTATCATTCTACCAAGCTAGGAAGTCCTTAACAATAAAATCATAGCTATCATAGGTGAGTCAAGCATGCATTAAAATTGAGTCAAGCATGCATTAAAATAAAATACTCCATCCCCACACCTAAAGCTATACATTGTCCCCAATGTACATAAGTCAGCTGCACAGGGTGGGAAATAAATATGCAACAAGAATTGAGAGATGGAGTGAAGAAAACTTCCCCATTTTCGGTTCAGAGTGGACAATACATGCTCGAATACGGGGTAAGTTCAATCATCGAAGGGTGGTGAGAGTGAAGCTCCTTTTATGATACTCCTACAAAGATCAATAAGCAAATCTCATCTCACCAATTCAAAAGTAGGGAGAAAAAATAAAAAAAAAAAATAAAAATAAACTAAACCAAACAAAAACAACAAAGTATGACTCCATGCAAGTTCTCCTCTCAATCTACAAGTGCACAAATAAATTCAAGGGGAATTTCATTCAAAAGTTACTGTAGCACGAGCAGAAATTTTGCAAGAGTTTCCCCTTGTTTTTGAAGCCCGAAAATTTACAAATAATGCCTTAAAATGTAATTAAATCAAAGATTAAACATTCACACAACATCTCCCAAAGTTTGAAGCAAGATAAGCATGAAAAACAAGAAGAAACATCAAGTTTGCTTCAACACACAAGTTAGGGCTTCAAAGCTTGAATCGAAAACGATCGGTGAAGAAGATGATGAAACCTTGAATAAACCACTGGATCCTCATTGCAAAAGTTAGGAGAGGAGTGTAGAGGACGAAAAATGAAGAAAAACGGTGAAAGAATGAGGGAAAACGGATGAGAAATGAGAGAGTTATGAAAGAAATGGTGAATGGGGATGTTTAAGAGATGGGTGCCCGAAGGCCTTGCGGGCTGGCTTGCGCCCGCAAGCCAGCCCGTAAGCCTTTTCTGGATTGCTTGCGGGCATCCTCACGCCCGCAAGGATGCCCGTGAGACCTGCAAATTCAGCCCTTATACATTTTTTTTCATTTCAACCATTGCACAATCAAGGCAACAATGAATTCGAACAAAAATCACACAAGAATTTGCATTCGAATGGCATAAAATCAAAGGACCAAACCTAAAAATTCAAGAACAAGCATGGATCATACTCAAACAAACAACCAAACAATCTAACATTCAAACAACAACGAGTAAAGAAAAACACAAACACAACAATCCATCACACAATTAAAATACGAAAATTTAAAAAAACATGAATCTAAAACTTGGGTTGCCTCCCAAGAAGCGCTAGTTTAGCGTCATTAGCTCGACGTACCTTGTTCTTACCTTAGGGTGGCTTGAAAATGGTGTGTTCCTCCAGGCTAGAAGTGGCATACGAGCTACCAAGAAAATTAAATCGTACCTTCCGGGATGGTGTCAATGTGGAGGTCAAGTATGAATTACCTTTTGGCCTCCATGGAAAGAGCTTCGGCCGGGCATTGTGCAATTTTAATCTTGGCAAATCTTTAGATGGACTTAGCATTCTTCTCGCCACTTCATTTGTCCCGGCTAAATTTCCATGGAGCCTCATCAAAAATCGTTTTGGCCTCCAATGGAATAAGTTAGGATGAAGATTTTTCAAGCTCGGCATAGGTGGGTCCTTGGCTGGTGTAAACCTCCTACCCACTTCTCCTTCTTCAACCATTGTCAATCTTCCATTAATTACCCACAAAAATCGTTTGGGTCTCCAAGGAAATAATTTTGGGTGGGACGTGTCTAGCAATGACATAGGTGGGTCATTGGATGGCTTCAACCTCCTACCCACTTCTTCAGTTGTCCCGGAAAATCCTTTTTTGTGCATAATAAATGGATTGGCTTCTATGCAAAGGGCTCGCTCAATTTGTATCGGCACCACCTTTTCTTCTCCTTCAAGCTCCACTATACCAAAGTTCTCTTCTATCTCCCTTTCAATGTAGCTCTCTTCGTTTTCATTATTGCTTGTAGTTGGGAGTTCTATTCTTGGCATGAGGATTAATTGTTCAACCCGGTCCTCTAGCTTGTGAAGGGATGCTTGCACATTCAAAAGTGTGGCATGGATAGCCTCAAATCCGGAATTATATTTAGCATCAAGGGATTGAAGTTCGGCGGTAATGGCTTCAAATTTAGTGTTGATGGTGCGAAATCTATGTTCAGTATTCACCATGAATTTTGCCAATACATCCTCAGTAGTATATTTCCTTTCTTGCGGAGTTCCATGTTGAGGACTTGGAGGGGGAATGTACCGTTGCTCTTGAAGTGACTTGTGGTTAATAAATTTGTTGAGTTTCTCCTCAAGAGCATCTATTCGAGCGGCCAAAGCAAAGTTTGGATCATTCAAGGTCAAAGCTCCTTGCATTTTGCCAAGATTAGTATACCTCGCACAAAAAGAAAACACAAAGTCAAACAAAGCACAACAAAAGAACGAAGATAAATAAGAAAATATGTACAAGAAGAAGAAGAATGGCTAGAGCAATAGACTATAGGTTTTCCTAGTATCCCTTGTGTCCCCGGCAACGGCGCCAAAAACTTGGTGATTATCCCGCAAGCGCACGGGGTCGTCAAGTAATAAACCACTCGCGCAAGCATGAGTGGGTCGTATTCCCAAGGGCCCAAGGAGCTACTATTACTCCCCTTTCGTCTATTTCCTAGACTAACACTACAAAAGATAAATAGTGATTGCGAAAAGATAAAAAAAAAACTACTAATATGAAATCCGGGCTACTACTACACACATTTAGCGAACAAGGGAGAATCAAACACACGAAGAGGTGATTTGGACAATGAATTCCCCTAGAGTTGTCATTAGGTCCTGAATTTAGGATGAAATGTTGAGATGGTAGCTGGGCCAAGAGACTCCTAAAGTAGGTCAACCCCGATGGTCACGACGATCAACCCCTAATCCGATAGAAGTATTGGATCGGAATCACATCCGCCCAAATCCTCCTATGATTGCATTAAACTTAGGGAAATCTCTAATTAGGGTCAAACACAATATCTATGTTCATCCCTAATGGTTGGAGGGGTACGAAATACCCGATGGTCACGGTGTATTCATACATGAATCCCTTTCAAGCTTGGTGAGTCTAATACTAGGGCAATGGTCATGCAACCTAGCATTTCCTAGAAATGGCACACCGAGTTCTCATGCATACCAAGGCATTAAAATACACCAAACATGAACCACAAACTATAAGATTCCATAAAAGAAATACAACATCCAACAATACATCACAAGGATAATCATCCAAATTACAAACAAACACCCCTAGAGTTCATCATGTCCAAACCACAAATAAGTTAGTTCCTCATGAAAGAGGAACACTTACACAAGTTCAAGGACCAAATAAACAAGAAAAGAAGGAAGAAACACTCCCTCTAGCTTTGGAAAACCTTGAATGGATGAAGACCTTCAAAATACACCTTGATGTCTTGGATCTTCTCTCCAAACCTTCTCCTTCGATGTGTGCCTCCCTCTTGGTGAAGATTGTGTCGTAGATCGCCGGAAATGGCCGGCAAGGAAGGTGGGGCGCCGGCCCTAGAAGAATAGATCAAAAAGTCCCCTCAAAAATGCCCTAAAAGCAGTTTTAATACATGACATCGCGATGCCTTGCGGGCGCAAGGCTGCCCGCAAGGCATCCAGAGAGTTTCTCAGGGAAATTTTCCTTTCAGTGCTACAGTACCCTACTACAGTAACAGCTACAGTACTCTGCTACAGTACTGCTACAGTGATGAACCCCAAAAAACACCGTATTTGGTGTCGATTTCTTCATGAATACGTTCTTGAGCCTATTTCGGGCCTGTAACACAAGATAAAGAGATTTAGACTATAAAAAGGGCATTGACTTATCAAAAAGATAATAAAATAATACAAATGAATACGTATAAAATACGTATATTTAGACGTTTATCAATGGCTAAAGTAACAAAATACTAGCGTTCCTAATATCCTGTTCCCCGGCAACGGCGCCAAAAACTTGATGCGTCTCCGCAACAACACAACAGGGTGATGTTTGTCAACCCCTTGCGTTACCGCAAGTGCACGGGTCGTCAAGTAATAAAAGTGGATCCAAAGGGTCAGGTTGTCGAACCACATGGAACAGAAGTACTAGTAATAACCCCTCTCTTGTTATCTAGCTTGATGAGTGTAGTGTGTGATGTTGTAATGGCCAAAACTAAGAGTGTCACTACAAGTGCGCAGGGAATGAAAAGGAAAAGAGTTTTCAATCAATAAAAGTGAGGTATCCGGACAATGCTCCCCCTAGGATTCGGGTGTTGGATGTAGATTACAAGTGTTTCTAAACGAAAACAATGAGTCGTGGGTATCCTAAGGTATAACCGCCCCTGCCTCCAGGTCGCCGATAACTAGTCCACTACGAGGTCCCGGCGGAAAATTCTCTCGACGCCTCACACCACATATGACTGCTTAAAAATCTAGCGATCCCAAAGATATAACTAATTCCTAAAAGTAGATCTAACCCTGCCTCCAGGTGAAAGATTCCTAACCCCCTACGAGGTCCCGACGGAGAATTCTCTCGACGCCTCACACCACATATGGTTGCTTGACAGTTAGGGAATATGGAGATAGGAAATATCTGTCGGAAGGGAAAGGGGACACTCCGCTATCTCACGGCTCACCCTCTCAACCCTCTTTACTCTTGGTAATTCTAAACCTAGCGGTGATGTCTCTCTTCACTAGATTGAATAAAACATGCAAGGCCATTAATAACGAAATCAAAAGGACAAACAAGCATTAAGAACTCAAGAGTAAAACTCAAACTGATAAATTCGAATAGAAACACAATGTAAATCTAATGAAAATAAGAATCCTAGGGTTTACATGTCCGAATACCCTCTAGGGGTTTAGCTCTCCATGGAGCGAGTCACAAAACAAATAATGAATTGAGAAATAAGTTCAAAAGACATAAATAATAACCCCCCCAAATCCGTGATGATGGTCTTGATGTGTAGTTTCCACGTCTGGATTGAATCCACTCCGAAGCTAGGTCGCCGATGGCTTCCTTGATGCTATGACGGAGGAGGAATCGATCCAAGTTGGTGAGGAAAGCTTCCCAAAGCCGCAAAGCACTTCTCCAAAGCCCTAGCCGCCTTGTCTCTCGAAAGTAGCCGAAAAGATACCTAAAAATTATCACAAGGCGGCTTTTATAATTTGAACTCGGGGCTTTCCTCGGGCATCCGCACGGGCATTCACACGCTTGTGTACTATAGCCACACGCCCATGTGGAAATTCCACACGGGCGTGTACAGTACTTTGCTACAGTACTGCTGCTTAAGTGAGTAGGATGTTTGAGAAATTAAACATGTGGCTAGTTGGATCGAGAAAACCTAAGTTAGGTCAACCCGATGGTCACGGCAATTGACCCTTAACCCGGTACAAGTGTTGAATATGGAATTTCTTCTACTCAACTTCTCACACGGTTGCAAGGAGTATGATGGATTCCTGAAGTTAGGGTTGAAACACTAGTTAGTTTTCAACCCTAGAAATGGAGGGGTACAAATACCCAATGGTCACGGAGTATTTATACAATAATCCTTTAAAAGTTTGGTGGAGTTTAGCACTAAGGCAATGGTCATACTACAAAGTGCTACCAAGAATTTTCTACATCAATTAATCACATGTACCAAAACAATCAAGAACACCAAACAAGGATAACAACAAGCCAATCATGTAATAGATAACTCAAATAATCCAAAACATCACAAGTTGGCCCCCAAGGTTCCCCTACATCCGGTGACCTTGGGGTTTAGTTGTTCATGTTCAACAAATCAACCACACAATCCATGCAAATAACTAAAATAAACATGAGGAACACTCCCTCAAAAGGTGAAGCCCGAATGTCGCTTGAATCCCCGGACAAAAACCTTCCGAAGTCGCCACTCGAAGGGGTGGTGATGAGCGTCCCGCAAGTGTACGGGGTCGTCAAG
Source organism: Dioscorea dumetorum (assembly GCA_902712375.1). Lineage (NCBI taxonomy): Eukaryota > Viridiplantae > Streptophyta > Magnoliopsida > Dioscoreales > Dioscoreaceae > Dioscorea > Dioscorea dumetorum. The sequence continues at coordinate 189,970 of CACTHL010000355.1, forward strand.
TAATACCCTGTGTGTGCCACAGGGGTCGTATTCCTCTGGGCCAAGGATCTACCCTTACTTCCTCTTCACTTATTGTCTAACCAAATGTCTCGAAGTTGGGTGCTTAGTTCTACAGACTGACTTTTAGAAAGTCTAACTGAATGACGAACTACAGCCGAAATAGATGGAGAATCACAAAGGGGAGAAAACGGTCACGGACGCGGATCCCCCTGGGACTACTGAAACTAGACAGATGCTAGGGTTAAAATTGCAATTGCGGTTTGGGCCAAGAGACTCCTAAAATAGGTTAACCCCGAATCCCTCGGTGATTAACCCCTAATCCCATACAGGTATTGGACCGATTTTCTTCTGACCAATTCCCCCTATGATTGCACTACGACTAGGAAAATCTCTGATTAGGGACAAACTCAGTATTTAGGTTCGAACCTAATGATTGGAAGGGTACCACATACCCGAATCCCTCCGCGTATAGGTACATGTATCCTTTTCAAACTATGTGAGTCTAATACAAGGGCGTATCCCACGCTCCAAGTACAACCTAGAAATCGAACTACAGAGTTCTCATGTAATTCAATGCAATCAAGCACACATAGCATGAACCACAAACCAACAAATTGCATTAAATATAAATCAAAGCATCCATACAAGCTCGTTTGTCCCAAGGTTCACAGGCGTCCGGTGACCTTGGGACTTAGTTGTTCATACAAGCAAATAGCGTAAAACACATCATGAAAACAACTAATCTAGCCATAACAAACACTCCCTCAATTGATGGTGATGAAAAGGTGAGCCGGATCGTCGCCACGAGCCTCCACCTACGCCGCAATGAGGGCGGCTTCCTTCTTCTTCTTCAAACCTTGAAAGGTGAAATAGAAGATGAATCTTGCCAAAATTCTACTCTCCTCTTGATCTCCACTCTCCAATTGATGAGAAAAGGTCCCTTCTTCTTCAGATTCAAGCCTCCTTCAAGCTCAAGAAACCTCCTTCCCAAGCCTCACCTAAAAGCTCCCCTTTTCTTAGCCCTAACGCCCTTTAAAACATAAAAATCAGGGGGTTATGCGGGCAGCCTTGCGGACGCACGCTTGCCCGCAAGGCTCCCGAGGAATTCTCCAAAAATCGTTTTCTGCGGTGCTACAGTAACCTTGATACAGTACTAGAGCTCCAAAAATGCCGTATTTGGTGTCGATTTCTTCAAAAATACTTTCTTGAGCTCGTTTTGGCTTCTTCGGGCCTCGTAACACAAATAAAACTAATTTAACCACAAAAGCGGGCGTCGGCGTAACAAAAGCATGTAATTTAATACAAAAATACTATAAATAAATATACACATTTAAGCACTTATCATAACATCCCCACACCTAAGCATTTGCTTGTCCTCAAGCAAACAAAAACATGAAGAATAAGGGAAAGATGATAAGTTGCTAAATGTGACCTCAAGCTCAACAGTAAAGAACTCCGCTAGCATGAAGTGAAAGAAATACCAGAAATTGAGTTGTATATAGAACAAGATCAGCTCTGCAAAAATAGTCCTGTCATATCTCAAGTGATCCTGTGAGTGTGTGCGAACTCTCTACCTCACTCTCCTCACCCTAGATCAATCTAGGGTTTCCATGCACTCCACACACTATGATGAGTAGTCTTAGAAATGTCAAGAAAAACCATCAATGAAGAATTAAGACCCTTTTGAATCTAAACTAGACCTCTAGTGTGATTTTAAAGGGCCTAGACAGGCCAAGGAGATCAATCAATTTTTTTTTTTTTTTTGACTAGCGTAGACTGTAAAAATTTTTCGGTAGGGTACACATGCTGTTTAAGCACCCGAGCACCCATCTACTCAATTTATTACATATTTACATGAACGCATTCATACTTCACTAGCTGTTGGCCGAAGGTACACTCTGGTTAGGAGCCTGTACCCTAAGTTACTTAGCCAATGAAAGCAGAGGAATACTGTCTTTTACTTATTTTCTATTTACAACTTATCTCACTTCTCCTGGTCTAACATATCATCATGTCACTAATGCTAGGGTTCACAAGAATCAAAAGTTCTTAAAGGCCCATTGAAAGTATCCCTTAACAAACTAAGACTAATATCAACGTGATGGGTTAGTTGGAGTATACGAGGTGAAAGTTCAGTGATACAGCACGTGGTCTACACTAGAGATAAGACAGGACTTTCAATTAAGCACATGAATAAGATACAACTCAATTCTAACATTCTTTCAAGCTAGGAAATTCTTACAACAAATCATAGCCATCACAGGTGAATTATACATGCAGATATATACATACCCCATCCCCACACCTAGAGTTGTGCATTGTCCCCAATGCACATGATTAGCAGCGCAAAAAGAATAAAGAAGATAAAACCAGAAGGGTAAGGTATAAGAAGAACTTCCCCAGTTATTGGATGAAGACTGGTAGTGATCTGGGGCAAGAAAGTAGAAGAGTGGTGGGAGAGAACTCATTACTAGCACCTTTAAAGATCCAAAAAGTAGATCAAACTCACCATTCATAACAGAGAGGGAAAAGTACAGCTACAAAATAAAAACACTCAAGAAATACAGAAGTTCAGACAAAACCACACTCAACAAGGAAATAAAAACGAAACAAGAAAAACAAAGGTCCCATGTGCCTAATCCTCAAAGTGGATGCTGCCTGGCGGTAGGCTCAGTCGGAGCCCCAGATGTGGTTGCGGCAGAAGAAGTGCCACCGGAAGAAGAGGATCCCCGTATATAGGCTAGAACTTCGCCCATGTCTCTCAACATTTGATGCTGGATGTCAAGTATTTGTTGTTGTCCTTGTCGAAGAGGCTGCACCTCATTCTCTAGTGCTTGGAATCGGTGTTCAAATGGTGCTTGGGTGTCGTCTGAATCTGACTCAGGCGATTGTGGAGGGTCGGTGATGCGTTCGCCAAGGACTGAATATCGAACAAGTGTGAATGTGCCATTATGCTTCTCAACGACCCCCATTGAAAACAGAGTCGACATCCCTAAGGGCGCAGTGCCACCAACCATGTGCATAGCTCTAGTATGGTCAACCAATCCCATGCCCCGTATCAACCGTGTAATATAGGGTCCAGCAAAAATAGCTCCAAGTCGTGCAAACTGACCTTGATGCGCAAGTAAGTCGGCGAGGAGTCCTCCTAGGTGGATCGGATAATGCTCAATGATACCGTACATCATTAGAAGATCGGAGCGGGACACAACCCCGTAGAGTCCGACCGCCCCCAACGGTCCTTGCTAAAAGCGCCTGAATGTAGGGATGGGCTGGGTTTTAAGGAGGGATGCCTTTCTCGATGCCCCGGTCGCTCCGTGCGATATCCGGTTCCAGTACAATGTATATGGCATATGAGCTGGGAAATATGTGGGCAACTGATTCCAGGAAGGTGAGCTTTCGTGGCTGTCATGATAGAGTCCCAACAAAGTTCCAAGTTGGTCATAAGTGATAGTGTGCATTGTCCCGAAAGCTTGGAAGGAAATCGAACCCTCCCGTTGAGGATGAGTGGACGGCTTGGTCACCTCAATCGTGCTTAAAAATTCTAAAGTGAGTTCGCGGTAGGTGACTTCTTCAATGGAGAACATTCTATCCCATCCATCATGTGAGATCATGCCCAAGATGGTATCGGCCAAACCCAAGGTTTCTAGGTCATTCCACTCAATTGTCCGGGTGGTACCAAAAGGTTTGGACTTCAACAACTCGTATCTAGTCTTGTGCATTGCTTTTATAAATTGTGGCTCGGCAATGGGTGCGCCATCCCTCCTAGTTTTCTTCGACGCTACACGTTTGTTCGGCATGCCTACAAGAGCAAATACACAAGATTAAACCAACAAGCAAGAAAACAAGGGTGTTAGGGCTCTCATTATAATATAAAATCAAAGAAAAATAGATGCCCTAAAAAAAAAATTTTTGCAAGAGTTCCCCTTGTATTTAGAGCTTTAAAAATTTTACAACATAGGCTTAAAGCTCAAAATTGTCATAAAAACAAGATCCATTCAACTCACAATAAGATTTGCATCACAAATGATGTGAAAACAAAGAGAAAAGAAGAGGATTAGGACAAACCTCAAATTAGGGCTCCAAAACTCTCAAAAACTTGTTAAAATGAAGTTGCTAGAGGTGGGAGAGGAGTTTAGGGCAAGAAAAACCAAGACAAATGGTGGAAAAATGGTGGGGAAAGGAGAAGGGAAGCAAGGAAGAAGAAGAGAGAGTGAGGGAGAAAGGAGGGAAGGGCAGCCACTTAAGTGGCTGCCCGCCCTTGCGGGGGCCCATGCGGGCGCATGGGCGCCCGCAAGGCGCCCCGGCGCCTTGCTCCCCGGCGCCTTGCGCCCCGGCGCCTTGCGCCCCGCAAGGCAGGGCCTTGCGGGCGTCCATGCGGGCGCATGTTCGCCCGCAAGGCGCTCTGCCCTGCGGTTGGCCGTGAGGCTGGAAGCCTCACGGCCAGCCTTGCGCACGCAAGCCTCCCAGCCTTTGTGCTGGGGCTCCTTGCGGCCTTCCTCGCGGGCGCGAAGACGCCCACTAGGCACCCAACGAAGTTTGCCATACTTTTTAAGGGCGTAAAACGCCCGTAAAGTCCTGGAAAATCAAAATTTCGGCATGGTCTCCCCTACAACTTCAAAGAGAAATCTGAAATACACAACTAATTGCCGAAACATTTAAAGCAACACACTTGAATTTCATCAAAATAAAGCCAACATGGGTTCAAACAAGAACCAAAAATACGAAAAAACTAAACACACCAAGCAAACCGCACAACAAATAATAAAAGAGTCCGAGAAAATAAATTGCCGTAATTTAAAACTTGGGTTGCCTCCCAAGGAGCGCTTGTTTAACGTCATTAGCTTGACGTACCTTCAACGTTACCTCAGGGTGGGTCAAATGGAGGATAATTACCTCCGGTTTTCTTGCACACATTACAGCTTGGAATATTTATCGAGAGGCACGAGTAGACCTGAAATTTGCCTTGTCCTTCGAAATATAATCGGTCTACTTCGCTTGGCCTAAAGTGTGTAAGATTGGAGTCTTTCTTCTTCTTCCCAAGCACTTTACTCCACACTTTCTTTATACCTTTCACTTTTCTTTTTTTCGGTGGGGAGTTCCTCTCGATAAGCTTTAACTGGTGGGCTGGTGGATGAGTAGGGTCTTCTTTTTCATCTCCTTTTACGTCCAACTCCTCCAAGTATTTGTCCAGCGGGTTTAATGACATGACCTCCTGCACACAATCAGAAATGATTAATTCAGTCTCGTCATCAAAATAAACCGCATCATCGTGATCCAGTGTGTGTTTCATGGCATGCGGGAGAGTGAAAACAGCTTCTTCCTCCCCGACCCGCAATGTCATCTTTCCTTCCTTCACATCTATAAGGGCCCCCGCAGTGTTCAAGAATGGGTGCCCGAGGATCAATGGAACCTCCGCATCATCATCTACATCTAAGATCACAAAATCTACCGTGATAATCAAATTATCAACCTTCACTAGCAAATCTTCCACTACGCCCCGGGGTTTCCGCACAGACCGATCGGCGAGTTGCAATGTCATCCGAGTGGGTCTTAACTCTTTTAACCCAAGCTTTAAAAATAACTTGTAGGGCATGACATTAATGCTTGCACCTGAATCTGCTAAAGCTTTTTCCTGTATACCATCGCCAATTATGCAGGGTATTATGAAGCTCCCCGGATCAGTCAGCTTCTCCGGCAATTTCCTTTGTATCACAGCTGAGCAATTTCCAGTAAGTGCCACAGTCTCTAGTCCTTCAAATTTCCGTTTGTTGGTGAGAAGATCCTTCATGAACTTGGCGTATTTGGGCATTTGGGATAACGCCTCAACAAGGGGAATATTTATATGAAGCTGCTTAAAGACACTGAGGAATTTCTTGAATTGAGCGTCTTCTTTGTCTTTGTTTAACCTCTCATGGTAAGGGACGCGAGGCTTATACTCCAGAATTCCTATTTTCTGGGGCAGTGGTGGAGCTTCTTCTCCTTCAGAATTTTTAAGTGCACTTGGAGTTTTTTGCATAGCTGGTTCATTGTCCTCCAAGATGTGATTCTTTTCAGTTCTTGTTTCCACCTCCTTGCCACTCCTTAGTGAGATAGCTTTCAGCTGCTCCCTTGGATTCACTTATGTGTTACTCGGGAGACTTCCTGGGAGTCTTTCTGCCAAGGTCTTGGCCATTTGGCCTATCTGATTTTCGATGTTTTGGATTGAGGCCTGTAGATTTCTGATGTTAGCATTAACATTCTCGAATTTTGCCTCAGTACTGACCATGAACCTTGCTAGCACATCCTCTCGTAGTGAATTTTCTATCTTCTGCTTTGTGGTGGTTGTTGTTGGTGTACTGCTGGCGGTGGTGGTGGTGCCCTTTGTTGTGAACTTTGTCCCCATGAGAAATTGGGGTGGTTCCTCCACCCGGGGTTATAGTTGGCACCATACGGATTTCCTGGGCCTCTTTGGCACCCACTCACATAATCAACTCTCTCCATTGGGGCAACAACGGCACTAGAAATTGGACACTGTGTAGTTTCATGCCTTGCTCCACATGTGTCACAGGAGAGTACGGCCCCAGAATTTGAGCTTGATCCCATCAAGAACTGATCAAACCTCCTAGTCAGTATGTCCACTTTTGCGGCCAAAGCCGTGGTGTCGTTGACCTCATAAATTCCTGTAGTCTTCTGGGGCTTCCCCGTGCACTCCAATGGGATTCATTACTAGCCATGTTCTCAAACAATTCCTCGGCGTCCTCGGGGAATTTATTACTCAAAGATCCGCCGCCGCGGCATCAATCAGCTGACGTGTCTGGTAGTTCAGTCCATTGTACAGTGTTTGGACTCTCATCCAAGCTGAAAAACCATGATGGGGACATCTTCTGAGCAGATCGTTAAACCTTTCATGTGCTTCAAACAATGTTTCTGAATCCCCCTGTCTGAAGGCTGAAATTTCCTGCCTGAGCCTGGCTGCCTTGCTAGGCGGGAATTACCTTGCCAAGAACTTCTCCACCATTTCCTTCCAGGTCTTCATGGACCCGGGGGCTAGTGAAGTGAGCTATCTGTAATCCGCTCACCTTAAGCTGAACGGAAACAGTCGTAATCTAATCGCGTCATCCGAAACAGAATTAATTTTGAAGGTGGAGCATATTTGGAGAAAGCACGACAAATGAGCATGGGGGTCTTCATCAGCTAATCCGTCGAACTGGACCGAATTTTGGATCATCCCAATAGTACTAGCCTTGATTTCAAAATTATTTGCGGGCACTGTTGGGGCTTGCACACTGAATTCATCTCCAGTAAACTGTGGTCTCTCATAATCTGATAATGTCCTTCTTGGTTCAGCCATGACTGAGGGTTCACTTTCTTCAATCTGAACCTCTTGGTGTTCTGAGCTCCCTATCCCTTCTCTAAGCCTCTGATGCAAGGTCCTCTCAATCTCGTTATCTTGTTCCAATAAATTTGAATGCCTTGCTCTTGTCATACAACAGGTACCTTGCAAAGTCCAGCAAGTAGAGGGTTAAACTCAAGATAAAAAAAAAAAAACAGAAGACCACAAAACAAATGTATTAGAGTAAAACACAGTGGAGAAAGTATGTACAGCAAATACCGATAAAAACAAGAAAAATAAAGAAAATAAAGAAGTTAAATCAATAAGCTCTAAGTTTTCCGAATATTCCTTGTGGGTCCCTGGCAACGGCGCCAAAAACTTGATGAGCGTCCCGCAAGTGTACGGGGTCGTCAAGTAATACCCTGTGTGTGCCACAGGGGTCGTATTCCTCGGGGCCAAGGATCTACCCTTACTTCCTCTTCACTTATTGTCTAACCAAATGTCTCGAAGTTGGGTGCTAAGTTCTACAGGCTGACTTTTAGAAAATCTAACTGAATGACGAACTACAGCCGAAATAGATGGAGAATCACAAAGGGGAGAAAACAGTAACGGACGCGGATCCCCCTGGGACTACTGAAACTAGACAGATGCTAGGGTTAAAATTGCAATTGCGGTTTGGGCCAAGAGACACCTAAAATAGGTTAACCCCGAATCCCTCGGTGATTAACCCCTAATCCCATACAGGTATTGGACCGATTCTCTTCTGACCAATTCCCCTATTATTGCACTACGACTAGGGAATTCTCTGATTAGGGACAAACTCAGAATTTAGGTTCAAACCTAATGATTGGAAGGGTATCACATACCCGAATCCCTCGGCGTATAGGTACATGTATCCTTTTCAAACTATGTGAGTCTAATACAAGGGCGTATCCCACGCTCCAAGTACAACCTAGAAATCGAACTACAGAGTTCTCATGTAATTCAAGGCAATCAAGCACACATAGCATGAACCACAAACCAACAAATTGCATTAAATATAAATCAAAGCATCCATACAAGCTCGTTTGTCCCAAGGTTCACCGGCGTCCGGTGACCTTGGGACTTAGTTGTTCATACAAGCAAATAGCATAAAACACATCATGAAAACAACTAATCTAGCCATAACAAACACTCCCTCAATTGTTGGTGATGAAAAGGTGAGCCGGATCATCACCACGAGCCTCCACCTACGCCGCTATGAGGGCGGCTTCCTTCTTCTTCTTCAAACCTTGAAAGGTGAAATAGAAGATGAATCTTGCCTCTTGATCTCCACTCTCCAATTGATGAGAAAAGGTCCCTTCTTCTTCAGATTCAAGCCTCCTTCAAGCTCAAGAAACCTCCTTCCCAAGCCTCACCAAAAAGCTCCACTTTTCTTAGTCCTAACACCCTTTAAAACATAAAAATCTTGGGGTTATGCGGGCAGCCTTGCCGGCGCATGCTTGCCCGCAAGGCTCCCGAGAATTCTCAAAAAATCGTTTTTTGCGGTGCTACGATGTCTGCTACTGATCTTGGAGCTCCAAAAACACCGTATTTGGTGTTGATTTATTCAAAAATACGTTCTTGAGCTTGTTTTGGCATCTTCAAGGCCTGTAACACAAATAAAACTAATTTAACCACAAAAGCGGGCGTCGGCTTAAAAAAAACATGTAATTTAATACAAAAATACTATAAATAAATATACACATTTAAGAACTTATCAGGTGGCTTCCGGTTGTCTTCAACCTTTAAGCAATGAAGTCCTTGAAGTGGATCCTCCTAGATCTTGTTCTCCCCACCGAAGAATGGCCCGATTTCCTCTCCTTTGGCCCTCCTAAATCGGGTGGAAGTGTGATGCGTCTCCGCAAGAACACAACAATGTGATGCGTGTAAACCCCTTGCGTTACCGCAAGTACACGGGTCGTCAAGTAATAAAAGTGGACACAAAGGGTTGGGTTGTCGAACCACAGGGAACAGAAGTACTAGTAATAGCTCCTCTCTTGTTATCTAGCCTGATGAGTGTAGTGTGTGATGATCTAATGGCCAAAATTAAGAGTGTCACTACAAGTGTGCAGGGAATGAACAGGAAAAGAGTTCTTAATCAATAAAAGTGAGGTATACGGACAATGCTCCCCCTAAGATTCGGGTGTTGGATGTAGATTACAAGTGTTTCTAAACGAAAACAATGAGTTGTGGGTATCCTAAGGTATAACGGCCCCTGCCTTCAGGTCGCCGATAATTAGTCCCCTACAAGGTCCCGGGGGAGAATTCTCTCGACGCCTCATACCACATATGACAGCTTAAAACTCTAGGGATCCCAAAGATATAACCAATTCCTAAAAGTAGATCCAACCCTGCCTCCAGGTGAAAGATCCCTAACCCCCTACGAGGTTCCGGCGCAGAATTCTCTCGACGACTCACACCACATATGGTTGCTTGACACTTAGGGAATAAGGAGATAGGAAATATCAGTCGGAAGGGAAAGGGGACACTCCGCTATCTCACGGCTCACCCTCTCAACCCTCTTTACTCTTGGTAGTTCTAAACCTAGCGGTGATCTCTCTCTTCACTAGATTGAATAAAACATGCAAGGCAATTAATAATTAAATCAAAAGCACAAACAAGCATTAAGAACTCAAGAGTAAAACTCAAACTGATAAATTCGAATAGAAACATGACACACCCTTGCGTGTGTGTTCCGAAAGTGCACGGGTGTCGAAGTAATAAAGTACCCAAACGGGTGGGTAGTCGAATCCACAGGGAGTAGACGTAAGAACAATCACACTTTGTTAAGTAATCAAGAAAAACCAATTGATTGTTGTGAAAGAAAATAAACTAGGAAAGAAGTAAAAATAAGGTGCTGAAAATAAAGGTTAGGGTGTAGAAATAGATCAATAAGAGGATGGGGTACTCGGACGATGCTCCCCCTAGAATCCTTGTTTCAAGTGCAAGACTTCAATTACTCTTATTCAAAAGAGATTTCAAGAGTCGTGGAATCCAAATATACAAGGTCCCAAATTTAAGGTCAACCCTGACTAGCCCCCTACGAGGTCCCGATGGAGAGAAAACTCTCGACACCTCACACCACGTATGATTGCGCTATTCTCTAGAGATTCCAAGTGGTAAACCCTATTCCCAACTCTAGATCGATCCCCTTTGGTCCAGGTGAAAGATCCCTAATCACAAATAAGTCCCGGCGGAAAGACCTCTCTCAACGCCTAACTCTCTTTGAGATCGAAGGTAAAACTTGGAATAGGAAGGTTGGGAAAACCACACCGGAGGGGAAAGGGGACGTGTCACTACCTCTCAACTCACCCTCTCAACCCTCTTCAATCTTGGTTAATCTAATCCTAATGGTGGTGGTCACTCGTCAAAAGGATGATTGGATTAGTCCTCAACCCTAGTGTCACTCTAAGGGAGAAACAAATAAGCATACAAGATTGAAACTCAAATTCAAACTTAAATTGAATAACAGCATTAAAGTCAATGAAACAAAGGAAATCTAGGGTTTACAAGTCCAAGTACCCACTAGGGGTTTAGCTCTCCATGGAGCAATACAAGTTCATCAAAATAAATGAAGATAAGTCCAAGAAATCCATAAAGAAAACCCCCTTAAGCTTCGTGTTGATAGACTATGGGAACTTCTCCTTCTTCTTCAAAGAACTCCTTCCTCCAAGCCTAAGGCACACCTCGTCGAATCGAGTCGTCGAAGGCTCCCCCAATAGCTCTCCTTGGAAGGGATTGATAATGAAATCGGTGAAGAAGCGCCCCCAAAGTGTAGCAAGAACCTCTTGAACCCTAGCCGTCACCTCCTCTCAAAGTTGGAAGAAGATCCCCTCAATAACGCTTCAGAACGGCTTTATAATTGGCCATCTCGAGGATCCACACGGGCGTGTGGAAATTCCACACGGCCGTGTGGAAATTCTGCCTTGTGAAATCTTCATACTAATCCCCGATTTCGCCCGTTTCTTCTCCTGAGGTCACATGGACGGACACACGCCCCTGTGAAAGGTCAAGTGGCATTTCTTGATGATGGGAAAACCTTGGAGAGCTCTTGAAATCTTTGAACCAATCGGAACGAGCGAGCATGACTGCCTTCGTGTCCTTCTACAAGAGTTGTTTTGAAGTCTTTAGAAGTTGGCACATACCCCCTCGTTGGAACCCGATTTGTGTCTTGAACTTTGTAATTGCACAAAAGATGTCCACTTGGCACTATTCTGACCTAATCTTGCCTTTATTCACGTACCATGTCTCTACAACCCTAATTGCGTGAAAGAACACCAAAACACACGAAATTAGCAATAAAGCCTGAAAAATGTGATGCTCATGCGTGGAAAACATTTCCAGAATTATATACATGCAAGTACTTATCAAACTCCCCCACACTTAAGCTTTTGCTTGTCCTCAAGCAAAGTTCATACCATGAGAATTAAAGGTTGAGTGATGAAAATGCTTGGCCTTAAGTTCACCAAAAGTGTACAACGATAGTATTCTCAAAAAGGGAGAATTTAAACATAGATAGATAAAAACCAAAACTCTAGCAAAAACTCAAATTACGAAGAAAATAAAATCTAAAAGCGTGTGTATGTGTACACTTACTCATGCCAACCCCAAGTTTATGCTTGAACATTATTACAACAAGGACTTAAATAGGAAAAATAAATCGGTGGTAGCTGCACACAACCTCAACGGTAGCCATTTCCCAAGATGCCTCCTATCCGGCTTTCACCCTTTCGAGGTGGTAGCTCTTTCCACCCGGGAGTGTTAGCTTTCACACAGCCTATTAGATAGCTCTTTCTTTCATTAGGGCATAGCTACTATCCGACTTATGAGAGTAGCTACATACAGAATAGGTGGTAGCTCTTTCCACCCCAAGAACAAAGGAGATTTTTTTTTTTTTTTTTTTATAAAGCTCCAGAAAAATGAAACTAATGTCCTATCAAAATGAACTAGCATTATCAGGGTTAACAGAGCAAGTAAAGTGCAAGAGATGCAATCAGACTAAAAAAAATTTCTAAGTTTTTCGAGTGAACTAGAGCATGGTAACAACCGAAGTTTAAATTTCTCCTAAATTTCGAGAATACACTCATGTTCCTTAGGGTGAACTGTCATTGGCTAGATGAGCATGAAAGTGATAATCAAGAATAAAGAACGTGTGCAGTGTGAACTCCCCCCCCCCACACTTAAGCTGTACATTGCCCTCAATGTACTCATACAAACATGCGACATAAGAACGCAATTAAAAAAAAACATGAGGGCGTGGGTATTAAAAACAACACTCCCCTGATCTCCGAGTGTGGTATTTGAATGGAGGTGTGAAAGCGGGAAGTGGAGTTGCGTAGGGTTGTGAAGCTCACACGGCTGATAAGTGCTTGATTATATATATTTTATAATATCAGTTTACATGCATTGAGCATCACTTTTATCAGGTTCTAGCTTTAACAAAGTGTGTTTTGTGTTCTTTTGTGCAAACAGGGCTTTGGAGACATGACATACAGGAAGAAGCAAAGATAGGGTGTGATGACACGTTTCAAGACCACAATCAGAAGCTGTGTTCATATGCATGGGGGTGTTGCCAACTTTCGGAGGAGTACAAGTCATTACACAAACCGAAAGGCCACAAAGGCAGTAGTACGCCCATGTCCCAGCTTCCGTACAAAGCAGAAGAAGGTTCTTGAGGATTTCAAAGCATAGAAAGCCACACACCCTACCACACGAGCGTGTGCCCGACCGTGTGGACTCCAAGGAAGACTTCGGGGAAAATCACTGTAGCATCTACTGTAGCAGAGTACTTCACACGCCCGTGTGGAATTTCCACACGGGCGTGTGGATGGCCGTGTGGATGCCCGCGTAAAGCCCCGAATTCAAATTATAAAAGCCGCCTTGTGATAATTTTTAGGGATCTTTTTGGCCACTTTCGAGAGACAAGGTGGCTAGGGCTTGGAAGGAGTTCTTTGCGGCTTTGGGAAGCTTTCCTCACCAACTTGGATCGATTCCTCCTCCGTCATAGCATCAAGGAAGCCATCGGCGACCTAGCTTCGGAGTGGATTCAATCCAGACGTGGAAACTACCCATCAAGACCATCATCACGGATTCAAGGGGGTTATTCTTTATGTCTTTGGAACTTATTTCTGAATTTATTATTTGTTTTATGACTCGCTCCTTAGAGAGCTAAACCCCTAGAGGGTATCCAGACATGTAAACCCTAGGATTCTTATTTTCATTATATTTACATTGTGTTTCTACTCGAATTTATCAGTTTGAGTTTTACTCTTGAGTTCTTAATGCTTGTTTATGGTTTTGATTTCATTATTAATTGCCTTGCATGTTTTATTCAATCTAGTGAAGAGAGAGATCACCGCTAGGTTTAGAATTACCAAGAGTAAAGAGGGTTGAGAGGGTGAGCCGTGAGATAGCGGAGTGTCCCCTTTCCCTTCCGACAGATATTTCCTATCTTCATATTCCCTAAGTGTCAAGCAACCATATGTGGTGTGAGGCGTCGAGAGAATTCTCCGCCGGGACCTCGTAGGGGGTTAGGGATCTTTCACCTGGAGGCAGGGTTAGATCTACTTTTAGGAATTGGTTATATCTTTGGGATCCCTAGAGTTTTAAGCAGTCATATGTGGTGTGAGGCGTCGAGAGAATTCTCCGCCGGGACCTCGTAGGGGACTAGTTATCGGTGACCTGGAGGCAGGGGCCGTTATACCTTTGGATACCCACGACTCATTGCTTTCGTTTAGAAACACTTGTAATCTACATCCAACACCCGAATCCTAGGGGAGCATTGTCCGGATACCTCACTTTTATTGATTGAGAACTCTTTTCCTTTTATTTCCTGCGCACTTGTGGTGACACTCTTAGTGTTGGCCATTAGGTCATCAAACACTACATTCATTAGGCTAGATAACAAAAGAGGGGCTATTACTAGTACTTCTGTTCCCTGTGGTTCGACAACCCGACCCTTTGGGTCCACTTTTATTACTTGACGACCCGTGCACTTGCGGTAACGCAAGGGGTTGACACACATCACCCTGTTGTGTTGTTGCGGAGACGCATCAACGGCCGTGTGGAAATTCCACACGGCCGTGCCTAGGACCATTTCTCAAAACCATGTTGACAAGTCTATCTGCACATCACAAAAGGGGTTCAGTGGATTTCAACAAAAGCTACGATTAAAAGATTACAAAAATAAACAAACCAAAAACAAACTGAAACAAGAACATGAAAAATAAAAGCAGTAAGATAACTCTCAGAAGGTGGAACCTTTCTGAGTACACAAAGACTCAACAGAAAAGAAAATACAAAAAAATAAAAAGAAGAGTAAAAGACGCATCAAGCGTCGGCATCTGCTGGTGCTGCTGGGGATGCTGGGGAGGTGTAGGGTGCTCGGGGTGTGGACGGCGAAGTGGAATCGGTACCTCTCGCCATCAACTGGTGGAGTGAAGTGATGCGCTTCATCATCTCAGAGTGGTACTCAGCCATGCGAGCGAGAACCTCAGTGTGGTTCGCTGCCTGAGTCACCCGCATGGCGGCGAGATCAGTCTGGAGAGTCCCCACAGCAGCCTCAAGTCTGCCTATGCGATCCTGTGCTGGAGGAGATGCAGGTGCTGATACCGGTGGCACCTCCTCGTCTGCTGGGGTGTCCTCCGCCTCCATGGGTGCGGGTTGTGATGATGGCCCTGCCCGGGTCTCCTCCGAGTCTTCATCTTCGTCCTCAGACTCCTCGGACTCATCTGGGAATGGAGCAACAAGTACGTACCTGCCGGGGGCGGCCCTCTTCACCATGCCCATCATACGCAAGGTATCAAGGCCAAGTGGGGAGGGAACAATAACCTTGTCAGCTCCCCGAACAGCATCAATCAGTCCCATTCCTCGGATGAGTCGGGTGATGTAGGGACCAGAGAAAAGAACTCCTATCCGCGCGCATCGTCCCCGGTGCCGCAGAAAATCAGCTACCACGTAACCCCAGTGCGGGGGCGGGCTCTGGACCATAGAGTATAAGTAGAGGAGGTCCAGCCGCCCCAATACGCCCGGTTTGTCTCCCCGCCGAGTAATAGACCTGCTCATGATGGCATGAATGTACCTTTGGGCGGGGCGGAGGAGCAAAGACGCCTTGGTCAACCCGGGCTCGTACTGTATATCTCCACACAGCATCCGGCAAACTCGGCTTGGAGTGACGCGGAAAGGATAGTCGAATGGCAGCCTGCGCGTACTCCTCCGTGTGGATGAAGTCTCGATCGTACAGGCCGAGGGCGACAAGCAAAATCTGTCAAGCTCATGCTCGTGGTTCCGCCCAAAGATGCGGAATCGAATTGTGTCCGGCCGGTGGTAGTCGGTGTGGGAGCGATCAAACTCGAATGTCGCGAGGACTTCGAAAGTGAGATCGCGAGTGGCTGGGTCTTCGATGCACAATAGTCGCTACCACCCGCCCACAACAATAAGCTCACGGACTTCATCCGCCAACTCGGCCGTACGTGCGTGTTCTATCGCTTCCAAAGCTTGCAAGTCAGGGATTCGCGTCTGGCCAAACTTCAACTTGGAAAGTCGATCAAACCGTGCTTGATGTTCGGGCACGGCGAACTCGAATGGTGCGGGCGAGAGATCACGGGACTCACGGACCTCACGGGCCTCACGAGGACGCTTATGAGCGAGTTTCTTCGTTCGTGGGGCCATTCCTGTGCATAAGAAAAGTAAACAAGTTAATTCAGAGCTTAAAATAGGTTCCCAGAATTCCACATGGCCGTGTGGAAATTCCACGCAGCCGTGTGTCTCCTCTGGGTTGCCCAAAACAAAGAAACAGGAAATACACACGGCCGTGTGTCTCCTCTGGAATTCAGAGGGGGCACCCCGATAATCCACACGGCCGTGTGGAATTTCCACACGGCCGTGTGGATCTTCGACCATGGCCAAAGTGCCATGGTGAATCCACACCATTTCATACAATCATCCACACAGTTGAGCACAAGTGTCTTAAGGAGTAATCTAAGTATTAAACATGAAAATAGCATGCAAAAACACAAGATTCAACATCCACAACAAATAATGAAGGTTTCATGGCAAGAAGAATGGAAGAAGGCTTACCGGAGAAGATGAGTCCAATCTAACAATATAGCAACGGGTAAGGCTCACAAATCCCTTAAATAAGCGAGAGAATGGAAGGGGAGGAGCAACCGTCACGACCTTTGAAGATGAAGGGTTGCTTGGGGGGGGGAATATAAAGAGAAAGGCCCCTTTTCATGTTTAAGTACCCCCACACGGCCGTGTGGATTCTCTGTATGGCCTTATCCAACTCCCCGAAATTCCACACGGCCGTGTGTAATTTCCACAGGGCAGTGTGGATTCTCTGTATTGTGAAGGTTTGTACTAAATAAATCCACATGGCCGTGTGGAATTTCCACACGGCCGTGGGGATTCTCTGGATGAGAAAATTCCTTCACAAATTCATCCACACGGCCATGTGGAAATTCCACATGGCCGTGTGTTTCCATTCTTCAACTCAAAAATAGTCCAAACTCTGCAGAAATTAATGAAAACACATGGAATGACCGCAGAAGTTGAAAACTAACACGTTTATAACTTAAAATCTCGCAAAATTCACAGGAATACCACCTAACTTGCCATAAACGATGAACACATAAAAATGCATTACCAGCAATGAATCCACACACTACAAACTAAACAAAACAAAAACAAAATGCAGAAATAAAACTAACTACAACACAAGCAAAGAGTTTTAAAAATTGGGTTGCCTCCCAATAAGCGCTTGTTTTACGTCACTAGCTTGACGTACCTGCCTCTCTAAATTCAAGGGGGGTCATGCAACAAAAATACCTCCGCACCTTCAGCACTAACTTCACCACCAAAATATGGCTTCAGACGATGCCCGTTTACCTTGAAAGTGCCTCTATCTCGGATGAGTGATCTCAATTGCCCCCTGCGGTGATACTTGAGTTACGGTGTATGGCCCAAACCACCTAGATTTTAACTTTCCAGGGGAACAGTTTGAGTCGTGAGTTAAATAACAAAACTTCATCCCCCACCTTGAACTCTTTCGGAGTTTTGATATGCTTATCATGCCACTTGCGTATCCTTTCCTTGTAGATTCGGGCATTTTCATATGCTCTCGAGTCTCCATTCATCAAGCTCATTAATCTGGTGCTTCCTTTGTTCCCCGGCTCGAGAAAGGTCAAAATTCATTGTCTTGAGTACCCAATAAGCTCATTGTTCTAATTAAACGGGAAGATGACAAGATTTCCCATAAACCGCATTATAGGGTGTAGTTCCAATAGGAGTTTTATATGCAGTCCGGTAAGCCCACAACGTGTCATCCAACCATTCCGACCAATCTCTTTTCCCATGTTCTACCGACTTGGTCAAGATCCTCTTCGCCTCCCCGTTAGTAACCTCTACTTGGCCACTTGTCTGCGGATGATAGGGGGTAGCGAGACGATGGTGCACTCCGTATCGCTTTAACACTTTTTCGAACCGACTATTACGAAATGTGTTCCTCTATCACTAATAATGATCCTAGGTGTACCAAATCGGGAGAAAAGCTTCTTGAGAAATTTAACTACAGTCCTCGCATCGTTTGTAGGTAATGCCCGAGCTTCCACCCACTTAGATACATAATCCATTGCTACAAGAATATATTTGTTCCCATTGGAGCCCGGGAATGGTCCCATGAAATCAATTCCCCACACATCAAAAACCTCACAGAATTGAATAGGATTTTGTGGCATCTCATCACGCCGAGAGAGGTTCCCCTGTCCGTTGGCAATTGTCACAACGAAGAACATACCGATGGGCGTCCCGAAATAGTGTTGGCCAATAGAATCCTCGCTGCAAGTACCTTCTCGGCCTGTTCTACCGTAAGCATAGTGACCCCCGGTTGGGCCTCGAATGACAAGTGTGTTAAAATACTCCAGCCTTCTTCTCGAGAGACACAGCGTCGGATTACATGATCTGCACAAATCCGGAACAGAAAGGGGTCATCCCAAAAATAGTTCTTTAAGTCACTGAAAAACTTTTTCTTTTGCTGAAAAGTAAGACCCTGCTTAAGAACCTTTCCCGACAAATAGTTGGTAAAATCCGCAAACCAAGGTGTTTCCTCTTCTGCCGATCCGCCACGAATTATGTATAAGTGCTCTTCTGGAAATGAGTCGTTAATCTCCAGCTTTGATGCCTTGTACCCCTCACAACCTTCTAACATAGAGAGGTGATCAGCAGCTACATTTTCCACGCCCCTTTTATCCTTGATTTCCATGTCAAACTCTTGTAGAAGCAGAACCCAACGGATCAACCTCGGCTTGGCATCAGTCTTTGACACACCCTTGCGTGTGTACTCCGCAAGTGCACGGGTGTCGAAGTAATAAAGTACCCAAACGGGTGGGTAGTCGAATCCACAGGGAGTAGACTGATAAACGTCTAAATATACGTATTTTTTACGTACTTGTGAATAGTTTATTCTCTCTTTTTGTTAAGTTGTTTTCTATTTTCTTGTTTAATGTGGTTTTACTTGTGTTACAGGCCCGAAATAAGCTCAAGAACGTATTCATGAAGAAATCGACACCAAATACGGCGTTTTTGGGATTCATCACTGTAGCAGTACTGTAGCGGAATTACTGTAGCTCTGAGAAACTCTCTGGATGCCTTGCGGGCAACCTTGCGCCCGCAAGGCCACCCGCAAGGCATCGCGATGTCTTGATTTAAAGGGCTTTTCTAGGGCATTTGGAGGGGAGAAGTCTTCTTCCTTGGAGCTCCACACAACCATCTAAAAATCCGGCTTGGAGGAGGGCTTTGAGGGCGTTTTCACGGCGAGATCTTGGAGGAGAGTGCGTTTGGGAGCAAGATCCTACTCTAGGGCATCATTGAAGGAGGGTTGAAGACAAGAGAAGCCACCTCTTGAGTGGCGTCTTCGGAACTCCATTTTCGTATTTGAGGGAGTGATTATGCTTTCTTTAGTTGTTTTCATGCCTTTGAGTATGTATTTTGATATTATGAACAACTAAACCCCAAGGTCACCGGATGTAGGTGAACCTTGGGGGTGAACTTGTGTATTTTGGATGCTTGGCTTCAATTAATGTTTGTAGACTTGTTTGTGATCCTTGTTTGGTGCTTTTGAATGTTAGGGTATGCATGAGAACTCTGTGTATCTCTACTTAGCCAATACTAGGTTGCATGACCATTGCCCTAGTGTTAGACTCACCAAGCTTGGAAGGGAAATACGTATAAATACGCCGTGACCATCGGGTATTTGTACCCCTCCAGTTCTAGGGTTAATTGCTTATTTGTAGTTCAACCTTAGTTTGAGAAAACCACCTCACTCTTTGCAATCGTATGAGGATTTATACGGGTAGAGCCCGTATTCAATACTCGTACCGGATTAGGGGTCAACTGCCGTGACCATCGGGTTGACCTAATCTAGGGTTTTCTCGGTCCAACAAGCCATTTACATGTTAACCCAGCATCCTGTACACTTCAGTAGCCCCTGAGGGGATCCTTATCCGGGACCGCTTTCTCACCCTGATTTCACACTTTCTATTGCCCTGTTTAATTAGCTTTCTGAATTGCATTTATTTCTTGTTTTTGCATTTTCTTCCTTTACTCTCGAAATTGATCGGCTAGACAACATTGCGAGAAGGAAGTAAGGATAGATTCTCGGACCCCAGGGAATACGACCCTCTCACGCGTGCGTGAGAGGTATTACTTGACGACCCGTGCGCTTGCGGGACGACCACCATAGACGTAAGAACAATCACACTTTGTTAAGTAATCAAAGATAAACCAATTGTTGTTGAAAGAAAATAAAATCAGAAAGTAGTAGAAATAAAGTGCTGAAAATGAAAGCTAGGTCGGAGAAATAGATCAATAAGAAGATGGGGTACTCGGACAATGCTCCCCCTAGAATCCTTGTTTCACGTGCAAGACTTCAAGTACTCTTATTCAATAGAGATTTCAAGAGTCGTGGAATCCAGAGATACAAGGTCCCAAATCTAAGGTCAACCTTGACTAGTCCCCTACGAGGTCCCGGCGGAGAGAAGACTCTCGACGCCTCACACCACGTATGACTGCGCTATGCTCTAGGGATTCCAAGTGGTAAACCCTATTCCCAACTATAGATCAATCCCTTTGGTCCAGGCGAAAGATCCCTAATCACAAATAAGTCCCGGCGGAAAGGCCTCTCTCAACGCCTAACTCTCTTTGAGATCGAAGGTAATACTTGGAATAAGAAGGTATGGAGAACCACACCGGAGGGGAAAGGGGACGTGTCGCTACCTCTCAACTCACCCTCTCAACCCCCTCCAATCTTGATTAATCTAATCCTAATGGTGATGGTCACTCGTCAAAAGGATGATTGGATTAGCCCTCAACCCTAGTGTCACTCTAAGGGAGAAACAATTAAGCAAACAAGATTGAAACTCAAATTCAAACTCAAATTGAATAAAAGCATTTAAGTCAATGAAACATAGGAAATCTAGGGTTTACAAGTCCAAGTACCCACTAGGGGTTTAGCTCTCCATGGAGCAATACAAGTTCATCAAAATAAATGAAGATAAGTGCAAGAAATCCATAAAGAAAACCCCCTTTGGCTTCGTGTTGATAGACTATGGGAACTTCTCCTTCTTCTTCAAAGAGTCCCTTCCTCCAAGCCTAAGGCCCACCTCGCCGAATCGAGTCGTCGAAGGCTCCCCCAATGGCTCTCCTTGGAAGGGAATGATGATGAAACCGGTGAAGAAGCGCCGCCAAAGTGTAGCAAGAACCTCCTGAACCCTAGCCGTCGCCTCCTTCCAAAGTTAGAAGATAGATGCCCGGATAACGCTTCAGAACGGCTTTATAATTGGCCATCTCGAGGATCCACATGGGCGTGTGGATAGTCCACACGGCCGTGTGGAAATTCCACACGGCCGTGTGGAAATTCCACACGCCCATGTGGATTTTCTGCCTTGTGAAATCTTCATACTAATCCTCGATTTCGCCCGTTTCTTCTCCTGAGGTCACATGGACGGACACACGCCCATGTGAAAGGTCAAGTGGCATTTCTTGATGATGGGAAACCTTGGAGAGCTTTTGAAATCTTTGAACCAATCGGAACGAGCGAGCATGACTGCCTTCGTGTCCTTCTACAAGAATTGTCTTGAAGCCTTTAGAAGTTGGCACATACCCCCTCGTTTGAACCCGATTTGTGTCTTGAACTTCGTATTTGCACAAAAGAGCTCCACATAGCACCATTATGACCTAATCTTGCTTTTCTTCGCGTAAACCTTTTTCACAACCCTAATTGCACGAAAGAACACAGAAACACACGAAATGAGAAATATAACCTGAAAAATGTGATGCTCATGCAGGGAAAACATCTCAAATTATATGTACATGCAAGCACTTATCAAACTCCCCCACACTTAAGCTTTTGCTTGTCCTCAAGCAAAATTTATACAATAAAATCCACAAGTAGAGTGATAGAAGTGCTTAGCCTTAAGTTCACCAAAAAGTATGTAAGGAGAGTATTCTTAAACAAAGGAACAATTTGCAACATAGAAAGATAAAAACCGATGCTCTAGCAAAAACACGAAGCACAAAGAAAATAGAATCTGACTGCGTGTGTGTGTGTATGCTTACTCATGCCAACCCTAGATTTACTCTTAAAACTTCTTATTGAAAAGGGCTTATTTAAGGACAAACGTAGGTAGTAGCTGCACACAACTTGGAAGGTAGCCATTTCCCAAGATGCCTCCTGGGCGGCTTTCACACTTTGAGGTGGTAGCTCTTTCCACC
Organism: Dioscorea dumetorum; assembly: GCA_902712375.1. NCBI lineage: Eukaryota > Viridiplantae > Streptophyta > Magnoliopsida > Dioscoreales > Dioscoreaceae > Dioscorea > Dioscorea dumetorum. Next base: position 212,072 of record CACTHL010000355.1, read on the forward strand.
TGGGAGTGTTAGCTTTCACACAGCCTATTAGATAGCTCTTTCTCTCCTTAGGGCATAGCTAGTATCCGACTTATGAGAGTAGCTGCATACAACATAGGTGGTAGCTCTTTCCACTCCGAAAACAAGTAAACAAATAAGGCATTCTTCCTTTGGCACTGAACTAGAGTTATCAGGGTTAACAGAGCAAGAAAGGTGTAAGTAATGCAATCAGACAAAAAATTTCTAAGTTTTTCGAGTAAACTAGAGCATGAGTACAAACGATGTTTAAAATTCTCCTAAATTCAAGACTGCAATCCTTGTCTTTTAAGGTGAACTATCATTGGCTAGATAAGCATATGAGTGATGAGCATACATACATAGAGAACGTGTGCAACGTGAACTCCCCCCCACACTTAAGATGTACAATGCCCTCATTGTACGCATGCAAGCATACAAAAACAGAATATAAATAAAACATGAGGGCGTGGGGATTAAAAACAACACTCCCCTGATCTCCGAGTGTGGTAGTTGAATGGAGGTGTGAAGGTGGGAAGTGGAGTTGCGTAGGGTTGTGAAGCTCACACGGCCGTGTGGAAATTCCACACGGCCGTGCCTATGACCATTTCTCAAAACCAAGTTGACAAGTCTATCTGCACATCACAAAAGGGGTTCAGTGGATTTCAACAAAAGCTACGATTAAAAGAGTACAAAAAATTAAACAAGCCAAACACAAACTCAACAAAGAACATGAAAAGAAAGCAGTAAGATAACTCTCAGAAGGTGTAACCTTTCTGAGTACACAAAGACTCAACACAAAAGAAAGTACAAGGGAATAAAAAGAAAGAATGAAAGATGCATCAAGCGTCGGCATCTGCTGGTGCTGCTGGGGATGCTGGGGAGGCGTAGGGTGCTCGGGGTGTGGACGGCGGAGTGGAATCGCTACCTCTCGCCATCAACTGGTGGAGAGAAGTGATGCGCGTCATCATCTCCGAGTGGTACTCAGCCATGCGAGCGAGAACCTCAGTGTGGTTCGCTGCCTGAGTCACCCGCATGGCGGCGAGATCAGTCTGGAGGGTCCCCACAGCAGCCTCAAGTCTGTCTATGTGCTCCTGTGCCGGGGGAGATGCATGTGCTGACACCGGTGGCACCTCCTCGTCTGCTGGGGTGTCCTCCGCCTCCATGGGTGCGGGTTGTGATGATGGCCCTGCCCGGGTCTCCTCCGAGTCTTCGTCTTCGTCCTCAGACTCCTCGGACTCATCTGGGAATGGAACAGCAAGTACATACCTGCCGGGAGCGGCCCTCTTCACCATGCCCATCATACGCAAGGTATCAAGGCCAAGTGGGGAGGGAACAATGACCTTGTCAGCTCCCCGAATAGCATCAATCAGTCCCATTCCTCGGATGAGTCGGGTGATGTAGGGGCCAGAGAAAAGGACTCCTATCCGCGCGTACTGTCCCTGGTGCCTCAGAAAATCTGCTACCACGTAACCCAGGTGCAGGGGCAGGCTTTGGACCATAGAGTACAAATAGAGGAGGTCCAGCCGCCCCAATACGCCGGTGCTGTCTCCCCGCCCAGTAATAGACCTGCTCAGGATGGCATGAATGTACCTGTGGGCGGGGCGGAGGAGCAAAGACGCCTTGGTCAACCCGGGCTCGTACTGTATATCTCCACACAGCATCCGGCAAACCCGGCTTAGAGTGACACGGAAAGGATAGTCGAATGGCAGCTGCGCGTACTCCTCCGTGTGGATGAAGTCTCGATCGTACAGGCCGAGGGCGATAGCAAAGTCTGTCAGGCTCATGCTGTGGTATTGCCCAAAGATGCGGAATCGAACTGTGTCCGGCCGGTGGTAGTCGGTGTGGGCGCGATCAAACTCGAATGTCGCGAGGACTTCGAAAGTGAGATCACGAGTGGCTGGGTCTTTGATGCACAACAGTCGCTCCCACCCGCCAACAGCAATAAGCTCACGGACCTCATCCGCCAACTCGGCTGCACGCGCATGTTCTATGGCCTCCAAAGCTTGCAAGTCGGGAATGCGCGTCTGGCCAAACTTCAACTTCGAAAGTCGATCAAACCGTGCTTGATGTTCGGGCACGGCGAACTCGAATGGTGCGGGCGAGAGATCACGGGACTCCCGGACCTCACGGGCCTCACGAGGGCGCTTATGAGCGAGTTTCTTCGTTCTTGGGGCCATTCCTGTGCATAAGAAGGGTAAGGAAGTTAATTCAGAGCTTAAAATAGGTTCCCAGGATTCCACATGGCCGTGTGGAAATTCCACGCGGCCGTGTGTCTCCTCTCGGTTACCCAAAAACAAAGAAACAGTTAATACACACGGCCGTGTGGAATTTCCACACGGCCGTGTGTCTCCTCCTGGAATTCGAGAGAGGGCACCCCGATAATCCACACGGCCGTGTGGAATTTCCCCACGGCCGTGTGGATCTTCGACCATGGCCAAAGCGCCATGGTGAATCCACACAACTTAATACAATCATCCACACATTTGAGCACAAGTGTTTTAAGCAATAATCTAAGTATTAAACACGAAAATAGCATGCAAAAACACAAGATTCAACATCCACAACAACTAATGAAGGTTTCATGGCAAGAAGAGGGGAAGAAGGCTTACCGGAGAAGATGAGTCTGCTCTAACAATGTAGTAACGAGTAAGGCCTACAAATCCCTTAAATAAGCGCGAGAATGGAAGGAGAAGAGCAACCGTCACGACCTTTGAAGAGGAGGCGTTTGAAGGTGAAGGGTTGCTTGGGGGGTTACAAAGAGAAAGGCCCCTTTTCATGTTTAAGTACCTCACACGGCCGTGTGGAATTTCCACACGGCCGTGTGGATTCTCTGTATGGCCTTATAAAACTCCCCGAAATTCCACACGGCCGTGTGGAATTTCCACACGGCCGTGGGGATTCTCTGTATTGTGAAGATTTGTACTAAATAAATCCACATGGCCGTGTGGAATTTCCACACGGCCGTGGGGATTCTCTGGATGAGAAAATTCCTTCACAATTTCATCCACACGGCCATGTGGAATTTCCACATGGCCGTGTGCTTCCATTCTTCAACTCAAAAATAGTCCAAACTCTGCAGAAATTAATGAAAACACATGGAACGACTGCGAAGTTGAAAACTAAGACGTTTACGATTTAAAATCTCGCACAATTCACAGGAATACCACCTAACTTGCCATAAACGATGAACACATAAAAAAAATGCACTACCAGCAATAAATCCACACACTACAAACTAAACAAAAAAAAAAAAAAAAAAAAAAAAAAAAAATGCAGAAATAAAACTAACTACAACACAAGCAAAGAGTTCTAAAAAAAAATTGGGTTGCCTCCCAATAAGCGCTTGTTTTACGTCACTAGCTTGACGTACCTGCCTCTCTAAACTCAAGGGGGGTCATGGGTCGAAAACACTTCGCTGCTTGGAAATGTGAAACATGAAGAGCATAAGTTCTGGAATTTAGAAGATGAGTAATCGAATTTGTTACCAGATGGAAGGGTATCATCCTTAAACTTTGAAGGAACGTCCGCAGATTCATTCGTTTGCTTCTTGCGGCGATGTCTTACCCTCTTTAGCTTTTTCATTAGTTTGTTGACCGTACCTGTGATAGATGTATCCTTGTTTTCCAGGTCAACTAATGAAATATGATCATCATCCATCTCTTGATCCAACAAATCAGCTAGTGGATCCGGGCAAAAGATTTCCTGCACATAATCATCAATCAAAGCATCAGTAGTGTCAAGAAAATACAAAGTATCATCAAAGTTGAGAGAGTGTCTCATGGCCTCAGCAAGGCGATAGGTCAGCTTCTCATCTCCTATCCTCAATGTCATCTCCCCGCCATCCATGTCTATAAGAGCTTTGGAAGTACGCAGAAAGGGTCTTCCAAGTATCAGCGGCACGTCGACATTCTCATCTACATCCAGTACCACGAAATCTGCAGGAAATATATACTTATCCACTTTTACCAAAATATCTTCAATGATGCCTCTCGGGTGACGAATGGAACGGTCAGCTAGTTGTAAGGTCATCCGAGTGGGCCTTGGCTCTCCCAGTCCCAGCTTCTTGAAGAAGGAGTAAGGCATGACATTGATACTGGCTCCTGAATCTGCCAATGCCTTCTCTTCACCCAAATTCCCAATGTTACATGGGATGATGAAGCTTCCAGGGTCTTTCATCTTGTTAGGTAGATTTTTCTGCAACACAGCTGAACAAGATGCATCCAATATCACTGCTGCACCCTCTTCCAATTTCCTCTTGTTGGTTAAGAGGTCCTTCAAAAATTTTGCATATCGAGGCATTTGAGACAAAGCCTCCACAAAAGGGATATTAATGTGCAGCTGCTTGAAAAGGCCCAAAAACTTCTTGTGTTGCTCATCATTTTGATCATTCTTGACCTTGAAGGGTAAGGAATCCTTGGTTTGTATGGTGCAGGTGCTACCTCCTTTTCCTTACCCTTTTCCTTGTCTGTCTCCTTAGCAGGAATTTGAACAACCTCTTCGAGTGGGAAGTCTACCCTCAACCTCACGACCACTCCTAAGAGTGATTGCTTTCAGTTGCTCTCTTGGGTTGGTCTCTCGTATTTCCCGGGAGACTTCCTTGTGGTCGTTCAGATAACGATTTCGCAATCTGCCCCACCCGATTTTCCAAGTTATGTAGGGAAGCGGTGTGATTGCGAAGTGTACTCTCCACGCCTTGAAAGCGCGTGTCCGAGGACTGAATGAATTTGGTCAACGCCTTTTCCAAGTCTGTCATTCGGTTCTCAAGCCCCGAAACTCGGCCCTCCATGTTTGGTTGTTGGGGTTGCTGAAATCCGGGGGGTGCGAGAGGGCCTTTGTTGCCCTTGATTGCTCCATGCAAAGTTCGGGTGGTTTCGCCACCCCGGATTGTAGGTGTTGCTATAGGGGTTTCCTTGACCTCGTCCAAAGCATTCCCCACGAAATCAACCTGTTCAAACAGTCTTTGTTCCGACCATAGAAATAGGGCAATCAGCAGAAACATGCCCTCCTCCACAACTATCACAATTCATCACTGCAGCCTATTCTAGATGGGCCCGCCAAAGTGTCCAACTTCTTGCTCAATGCTTCAACTTGAGCCGCTAGAGATGTCACCGCATCAACTTCATGAATACCCTCCACTTTCCTCTTGTCTCGAGCATTCCACTCGATAGCTATTCATAGCCATTTCTTCTATCGGTTGGCGGGCAGCTTCGGGGGTCTTGCTTCCTAAGGTACCTCCCGCTGCGGCATCAAGTAGCTGTCTTGTGCTTGGGTTCAATCCATTGTAGAAGGTGTGGATGACCATCCACTCGGGGAACCCATGTTGAGGACATTTGCGCAGAAGGTCCTTGAACCTTTCCCATGTCTCGAAAAGAGACTCCAATTCCGATCGCATGAAGGAAGAAATTTCATTTCTCGGCTTGGCGATTTCCCGGGAGGGAAATATCCGGCAAGGAAGGCCTCAACCATTTCTTCCCAAGTGGTAATTGATGCTCTAGGTAAAGATTGCAACCACTGTTTTGCTTTCCCCTTCAAGGAAAATGGGAAGGCTCTCAATCTGATGGCGTCGTCCGTAACTCCATTGATCTTCAACATGTCGCACACTTCCAAGAAATTTTCTATATGATTGTTTGGATCTTCATCGCTAACCCATTAAAAGCGTGCGGACTGTTGGACCATCTGAATAAACCCCGGCTTAAGCTGAAAGTTATGAGCTAAAATTGGTGGCCCGACTATGCTTGATTGTGTACCACGAATAGACGGCCGAGCAAAATCGAAAGGGTCCGTTGTTGCTCATTCTGTTCAGCCATGGTCACGGACTCTTCAACTTCTATCTCGGCTGATCAAACTGTTCCAAGTCAGGTTGTTTTCCCCGTCTCGTGCAATCTCCTCTCTATCTCCGGATCACCTTCCACTAATGTCGAAGGATGTCCACGGGTCATAACCCGGGGCTGAAATCAAGAAGAGAAAGTGAAGTCGAACGATGGAAGTAAAAGAAATGTGAGATAGAATGTACGAAAAATGACTAGCGAAACAAAGTGTAAAAATTCCTAAAACGCCTAACTCCCCGGCAACGGCGCCAAAAACTTGACACACCCTTGCGTGTGTACTCCGCAAGTGCACGGGTGTCGAAGTAATAAAGTACCCAAACGGGTGGGTAGTCGAATCCACGGGGAGTAGACGTAAGAACAATCACACTTTGTTAAGTAATCAAAGATAAACCAATTGTTGTTGAAAGAAAATAAAATCAGAAAGTAGTAGAAATAAAGTGCTGAAAATGAAAGCTAGGTCGGAGAAATAGATCAATAAGAAGATGGGGTACTCGGACAATGCTCCCCCTAGAATCCTTGTTTCACGTGCAAGACTTCAAGTACTCTTATTCAATAGAGATTTCAAGAGTCGTGGAATCCAGAGATACAAGGTCCCAAATCTAAGGTCAACCTTGACTAGTCCCCTACGAGGTCCCGGCGGAGAGAAGACTCTCGACGCCTCACACCACGTATGACTGCGCTATGCTCTAGGGATTCCAAGTGGTAAACCCTATTCCCAACTATAGATCAATCCCTTTGGTCCAGGCGAAAGATCCCTAATCACAAATAAGTCCCGGCGGAAAGGCCTCTCTCAACGCCTAACTCTCTTTGAGATCGAAGGTAATACTTGGAATAAGAAGGTAGGGAGAACCACACCGGAGGGGAAAGGGGACGTGTCGCTACCTCTCAACTCACCCTCTCAACCCCCTCCAATCTTGATTAATCTAATCCTAATGGTGATGGTCACTCGTCAAAAGGATGATTGGATTAGCCCTCAACCCTAGTGTCACTCTAAGGGAGAAACAATTAAGCAAACAAGATTGAAACTCAAATTCAAACTCAAATTGAATAAAAGCATTTAAGTCAATGAAACATAGGAAATCTAGGGTTTACAAGTCCAAGTACCCACTAGGGGTTTAGCTCTCCATGGAGCAATACAAGTTCATCAAAATAAATGAAGATAAGTGCAAGAAATCCATAAAGAAAACCCCCTTTGGCTTCGTGTTGATAGACTATGGGAACTTCTCCTTCTTCTTCAAAGAGTCCCTTCCTCCAAGCCTAAGGCCCACCTCGCCGAATCGAGTCGTCGAAGGCTCCCCCAATGGCTCTCCTTGGAAGGGAATGATGATGAAACCGGTGAAGAAGCGCCCCCAAAGTGTAGCAAGAACCTCCCGAACCCTAGCCGTCGCCTCCTTCCAAAGTTAGAAGATAGATGCCCGGATAACGCTTCGAACGGCTTTATAATTGGCCATCTCGAGGATCCACACGGGCGTGTGGATAGTCCACACGGCCGTGTGGAAATTCCACACGGCCGTGTGGAAATTCCACACGCCCATGTGGATTTTTCCGCCTTGTGAAATCTTCATACTAATCCTCGATTTCGCCCGTTTCTTCTCCGAGGTCACATGGACGGACACACGCCCATGTGAAAGGTCAAGTGGCATTTCTTGATGATGGGAAACCTTGGAGAGCTTTTGAAATCTTTGAACCAATCGGAACGAGCGAGCATGACTCGCCTTCGTGTCCTTCTACAAGAATTGTCTTGAAGCCTTTAGAAGTTGGCACATACCCCCTCGTTTGAACCCGATTTGTGTCTTGAACTTCGTATTTGCACAAAAGAGCTCCACATAGCACCATTATGACCTAATCTTGCTTTTCTTCGCGTAAACCTTTTTCACAACCCTAATTGCACGAAAGAACACGAAACACACGAAATGAGAAATATAACCTGAAAAATGTGATGCTCATGCAGGGAAAACATCTCAAATTATATGTACATGCAAGCACTTATCAGTCTTGCTCATGAGATAACGCAAGGCGGAATGATCTCGTGAAGACAAGTGACTCCGGATAAGATCGGATATGGCCCGAACTTATCAAATGCGTAAACCACTTGCTAGCAACTCTTTTTCGTAGTGGTATAATTTTCTTGTGCGCTTGTGAGTGTTTTACTCGCATAATAGATGGGCTGAAAATGTTTGTTCTTCCTCGCCCTAGCACTGCCCCAATTGCATAATCACCGGCGTCGCACATGAGCTCAAAAGGAGCGTTCCAATCTGGTGTGATCAAAATTGGTGCTTGAGTCAACTTCTCCTTCAAGCAGGTTAAATGCAGCTAAACATTCGTCCCCGAACTCAAAAGATGCATCTTTTTCAAGAAGTTTTGTTAAAGGTTGAGTGATTTTTGAAAAATCTTTAATGAATCGCCGATAGAAACCCCTGCATGCCCAAGAAAGCTGCGAATTCCCTTCACGTTAGTTGGCGGGGGAAGTTTCTCAATTACTTCAATTTTCGCCTTGTCCACCTCCATCCCATCTTTGGAAATTTTATGCCCTAAAACTATTCCTTCTTGGACCATGAAGTGGCATTTCTCCCAGTTCAACGCCAAATTGGTTTCTTCACATCTCTTGAGGACCCTTTCCAGATTCTGCAGACAGCTATCAAATGAGTCCCCGAACACCGAGAAATCATCCATAAATACTTCCATGATGTCTTCCAAAAGATCGTCAAATATAGCGGTCATGCATCGTTGAAAAGTGGCTGGAGCATTACACAGCCCGAAAGGCATCCTTCGGTATGCGAAAGTCCCGTAGGAACAAGTGAATGTAGTTTTTTCTTGATCCTCGGGTGCAATGGGGATCTGAAAATATCCCGACATACCGTCAAGGAAGCAGTAAAAATTTTGCCCAGCTAACCTTTCCAACATCTGGTCAATGAATGGTAACGGAAAATGGTCCTTTCGAGTTGCGTCATTTAGCCTTCTGTAATCAATGCATACTCTCCACCCTGTGACTGTTCTTGTTGGGATTAACTCATTACGTTCATTCTTCACTACAGTCATTCCTCCTTTCTTAGGGACCACCTGAGTAGGACTCACCCACGCACTGTCAGAGATCGGATAAATGATACCTGCATCCAGTAGTTTAACTACCTCTGCCTTCACCACCTCTTTCATGTTTGGGTTCAAACGACGTTGAGGCTGGATCACTGACTTATAATTATCCTCCATCAATATTTTATGAGTGCAGAATGAAGGATTTATACCTTTAATATCAGAAATTTTCCAAGCAATGGCAGTCTTATGCTTCTTCAACATATTCACTAATTTATCCTTTTGAGACACGGATAATCCCGAAGATATAATGACCGGGAGTTTTGATCCTTCACCTAAGAATGCATACGCCAAGTGTTCTGGTAGTGTTTTAAGCTCCAGATCAGGTGGGTCTTCAATGGATGGTTGTAATCTTTTCCCCTTCTGTCTATCAATTTCCTCAAAATGTTCAGATTCTTCTTCTGAGATTTCCTCTAAGCTCCCCGCTTGGATATGTGTACCTTGTTGGGTTTTGAGATTTTCTATGCCTTCCACCCCACTTTCTTTGTAGGTTTCATCGGTGACACCGAAAGAGAAAATTTCTTGCTCTTCGCCCTTATTAGAAGAATCAAATCGATTAAGGGCCTCTTCTAAACTTTCCTCTACTTTTCCCTTTATACAACCCCGTGTTGCTTCTTCAAATTGAGTGAGTACTCTGAATAGATCACAATCTTGCCCCTTAGTAACTCTATGAGTATAAAGGTTAACCTTCCCCACACAATAGTTTATTTCAGCTGAATTTCGCAAGTAACTATGTGGAGATGATTCCTTGGTGAACCAATTCATTTTCTCGCTCAACGTCTCTCACCATTCCGGTTATCTTCTCAAACAGTTCTGCTTCGTTGATCATGATTCCTACAGGATTGATAAAGAGTAAAAACCTTAGAATAGCGGAGAATGAAGAAAATTGATTATGTATAAGGAAATAAAGATTAGAATAATGGAAGTACAAGAAGTGTGAGATAGAATGTGCGAAAAATGACTAGCGAAACAAAGTGTAAAAATTCCTAAAACGCCTAACTCCCCGGCAACGGCGCCAAAAACTTGACACACCCTTGCGTGTGTGTTCCGCAAGTGCACGGGTAGTCGAATCCACAGGGAGTAGACGTAAGAACAATCACACTTTGTTAAGTAATCAAGAAAAACCAATTGATTGTTGTGAAAGAAAATAAACTAGGAAAGAAGTAAAAATAAGGTGCTGAAAATAAAGGTTAGGGTGTAGAAATAGATCAATAAGAGGATGGGGTACTCGGACGATGCTCCCCTAGAATCCTTGTTTCAAGTGCAAGACTTCAATTACTCTTATTCAAAAGAGATTTCAAGAGTCGTGGAATCCAAATATACAAGGTCCCAAATTTAAGGTCAACCCTGACTAGCCCCCTACGAGGTCCCGATGGAGAGAAAACTCTCGACACCTCACACCACGTATGACTGCGCTATTCTCTAGAGATTCCAAGTGGTAAACCTTATTCCCAACTCTAGATCGATCCCCTTTGGTCCAGGTGAAAAGACCTCTCTCAACGCCTAACTCTCTTTGAGATCGAAGGTAAAACTTGGAATAGGAAGGTAGGGAAAACCACACCGGAGGGGAAAGGGGACGTGTCACTACCTCTCAACTCACCCTCTCAACCCTCTTCAATCTTGGTTAATCTAATCCTAATGGTGATGGTCACTCGTTAAAAGGATGATTGGATTAGCCCTCAACCCTAGTGTCACTCTAAGGGAGAAACAAATAAGCATACAAGATTGAAACTCAAATTCAAACTCAAATTGAATAACAGCATTAAAGTCAATGAAACAAAGGAAATCTAGGGTTTACAAGTCCAAGTACCCACTAGGGGTTTAGCTCTCCATGGAGCAATACAAGTTCATCAAAATAAATGAAGATAAGTGCAAGAAATCCATAAAGAAAACCCCCTTAAGCTTCGTGTTGATAGACTATGGGAACTTCTCCTTCTTCTTCAAAGAACTCCTTCCTCCAAGCCTAAGGCACACCTCGTCGAATCGAGTCGTCGAAGGCTCCCCCAATAGCTCTCCTTGGAAGGGATTGATAATGAAATCGGTGAAGAAGCGCCCCCAAAGTGTAGCAAGAACCTCTTGAACCCTAGCCGTCACCTCCTCTCAAAGTTGGAAGAAGATCCCCTCAATAACGCTTCAGAACGGCTTTATAATTGGCCATCTCGAGGATCCACACGGGCGTGTGGATAGGCCACACGGCCGTGTGGAAATTCCACACGCCCCTGTGGATTTTCTGCCTTGTGAAATCTTAATACTAATCCCCGATTTCGCCCGTTTATTCTCCTGAGGTCACATGGACGGACACACGCCCATGTGAAAGGTCAAGTGGCATTTCTTGATGATGGGAAAACCTTGGAGAGCTTTTGAAATCTTTGAACCAATCAGAACGAGCGAGCATGACTGCCTTCGTGTCCTTCTACAAGAGTTGTCTTGAAGTCTTTAGAAGTTGGCACATACCCCCTCGTTGGAACCCGATTTGTGTCTTGAACTTCGTAATTGCACAAAAGATCTCCAATTGGCACCATTCTGACCTAATCTTGCCTTTATTCACGTACCATGTCTCCACAACCCTAATTACGTGAAAGAACACCAAAACACACGAAATTAGCAATAAAGCCTGAAAAATGTGATGCTCATGCGTGGAAAACATTTCCAGAATTATATACATGCAAGCACTTATCAAAACACAATGTAAATCTAATGAAAATAAGAATCCAAGGGTTTACATGTCCGAATACCCTCTAGGGGTTTAGCTCTCCATGGAGCAAGTCAAAAAACAAATAATGAATTGAGAAATAAGTTCCAGTGACATAAAGAATAACCCCCGTAAATCCGTGATGACGGTCTTGATGGGTAGTTTCCACATCTGGATTCAATCCACTCCGAAGCTAGGCCACCGATGGCGTCCTTGATGCTATGACGGGGGAGGAATCGATCCAAGTTGGTGAGGAAAGCTTCCCAAAGCCTCCCAAGTCCTAGCCGCCTTGTCTCTCGAAAGTCGCTGAAAAGATCCCTAAATATTATCACAAGGCGGCTTTTATAATTTGAATTCGGGGCTTTATGCGGGCATCCACACGGGCATCCACACGGCCATGTACTGTAGCCACACGGCCGTGTACTGTAGCCACACGCTCGTGTGGAAATTCCACACAGGCATGTACAGCACTTTGCTACAATACTGCTACAGTGACCTGCTACAGCACTTTCCCGCCCGAAGTCTTCCTTGGAGTCCACACGGTCGGGCACACGCTAGTGTGGTAGGGTGTGTGGCTTTCTATACTTTGAAATCTTCAAGAACCTTTTTCTGCTTTGTACGGAAGCTGGGACATGGACGTACTACTGCCTTTGTGCCCTTTCGGTTTGTGTAATGACTTGTACTCCTCGAAAGATGGCAACACCCCCATGCATATGAACACAGCTTCTAATTGTGGCCTTGAAACGTGTCATCACACCGTATCTTTGCTTCTTCCTGTACGTCATGTCTCCAAAACCCTGTTCGCACAAAAGAACACAAAACACACCTTGCTAATGCTAAAAACTGATAAAAGTGATGCTCAATGCTTGTAAACTGATATTATAAAATATATATAATCAAGCACTTATCAAAACTCCCCTACACTTAAGCTTTTGCTTGCCCTCAAGAAAACTAAACATTCATTACAAGAAAAGAAAAAAAATAAGTGCTTGGCCTCAGATTCACTAGAGAGTATGAGAGTATGATTCTATGAGAAAGTGGAAACTATTTAACACCAAACAGTTCAGTCAATGCTCTAGAAAATAATCCAATGGCAAGAAAGAAAAAGAAATCCGAAAGCGTGTGTGTGTGGAAAAACTCATCTCAATTCGACTCTATGTCCACTACTTACAGTTTTTATAGCTCGAGACTCATATAATAGCAAAAAGAATGGTAGTAGCTGCACACAATTTCCAAGGTAGCCCTTTCTCAGGCGGCCTCCCGAGTGGCTTTCACACTTTAGAGATGGTAGCTCTTTCTACTGAGGGTGCTAGCTTTCACATATCGACTGTGATAGCTCTTTCTCTCATTAGGGCATAACTAGTATCCGACTTATGAGAGTAGCTGCATACAATCAACAGTAGTAGCTCTTTTCACCCCCTATATACAGGAAAGAATTCACAATTGCTAAACTGTATATATATATATATTTTAAAACAACTACTAACAAGTCTCAAAACATTAAACTAGGGCTTCTTAGGTCAAATGAGTGAGTAGAGTGCATAAATGACAATCGGACAAAAATTTCTCAAAAAATTGGATGACAACTAGAGCATGAGCGTATATAATGAAAAAATGGAAGCTCTCCTATAGTCTAGAATCTAACTCTTAACCCTAAAGTGAACCTTCATAGGTTGCATGAGCGTATATAATGAAAACAAATAATAAAGTGGTGTACAAAGTGATCCCTCCCGCACACATAAGATGTACATTGTCCCCAATGTACACATGCAAGCACAAAAAAAAATTACAAATTCTGAAAATAAAGCATGTGAGGGTGTGCAAACTTAAAACAATACTCCCCTGAATTCCAAGTGAAATAGTTGGTGGAATCTCGTACAAAGGTGTGTTTGGCTCAATTGGCATTTGGAGGTGAACAGTCCGTGTGACCTAATCACACGGTCATGTACATAACTTGATTTTCATTTCTCAAGACTCTCAAGACTATCGCGGATTCAGGGGGGTTCAATGAAGCTCAACAAAATTAGAAAAGAAAACAACGAAAAACACTAGAACCACAAAATAAAATGACAGAAATAAAGACAAATTCTCAACGAGCATGCTGAAAATAAAAGTGCAGAGAATAAAAATACAGAAGCTAAAATAAAATGACTCAAGGACGCCTCATGCGTCAGGAAACTCCGCTGGTGCTGCTGGTGGTGCTGATGTCGGTGCCTCAGATGCGGTGTCGCTCTCCAGAAGATTTCGAATGATGGACAACTGCGACATCATCATGGACTCGGTTGGCGAGCACGGTCGCCATGCCCCCGGGAGAGCTCCAAGCGCCACCTCGAGCCTCGCCAAACGGTCACGGACTCGAGTGGAAGGCTGCTCTGGCTCTGGCTCAGATGCAGGGACCTCGGTGTCCATCGGCACAGCTGTGGATGCCGGTGAATCAGGAGCGTCTGCTGGGTCGGTCGCCTCCTCTTCTGACTCCTCCTCCTCAGCCTCGACTGCGAGTACATATCGGCCGGTACTCGTCTTCTTCACCATACGCATGGCTCGGAGGGATGGAAGCCCCAAGGGTGCAGGTACGCTAATCTTCTCCATCCCTCTAAGTGCCTCGGTCAACCCCATGCCACGAACGAGTCGGGTGATGTATACTCCTGAGAAGATCACACCGACCCGCACGTAATGGCTTTGATGGCGGAGGTAATCCACCACAACAAAGCCTAAATGCATGGGGACATTCTGGACCATGGTGTATAGGTAAAGCAAGTCGAGGCGGCTCAAAACTCCAGTGCTGTCACCTCGTCCCGTCACGGTCCAGCTAAAAATAGAGTGTATATACCTGTAGGCCGGACGGCTAAGCATGGTGGCCTTGGAGGATCCCGGCTCATACTAGAAACCTCCACATATGGTCGCGTACGCACGGCTCGGGGTGAGTCCAATAGGGTAATCGACAATGAGTTGCTCGTACTCCCTCGCGTGAACATGGTCTCTGTCATATAAACTGAGAAAAACAGAGAATTGCGTGAGGCTCATGGAGTGGTACTGACCGAATAGCCTGAAGCGGATCGTGTCCTCCTTCTCAAAATCAGGGCGGGCACGGTCGAACTCGAATGAGGACAGAACCTCCAGTGTGATCTCGCGATAAGTGGGATCATGAATAGTAAGGAGCCGGTCCCAGCCTCCCACAGTGGTAAGCTCGCGCACCTCATCGGCCAAGTCGATCTCCTCGAGTGCCCTCCAATCAATTACGCGCACCTGCCCGACTTTGAGACGCTGTAAGCGTTCATATCGCTGTTGATGCTCAGGGACGGCGAACTCCAATTTCTCGGGAGGAGAAGGCTCCCGAGTGGCTCGAGAACTCCAATTTCTTAGTCCTAGGAGCCATATCTGTGAAAATCAAGGCAAGTTAGGTCATAAAATCATCATGCAGGAATCCACATGGGCGTGTGGATGATCCACACGCCCTTGTGGATCATCTTCCCCATCCACACGGGCGTGTGGATGCCCGACCATGGTCAAAAGGCCATGGTTGGATGGTTTCCACATCTATAAACAACCCTAAATCGACAAGCATCCACACTATGATAGTTCCCATGAAGAATTCATGCATAAAACATCAACAATTCACCATGACACACCCTTGCGTGTGTACTCCGCAAGTGCACGGGTGTCGAAGTAATAAAGTACCCAAACGGGTGGGTAGTCGAATCCACAGGGAGTAGACGTAAGAACAATCACACTTTGTTAAGTAATCAAAGATAAACCAATTGTTGTTGAAAGAAAATAAAATCAGAAAGTAGTAGAAACAAAGTGCTGAAAATGAAAGCTAGGTCGGAGAAATAGATCAATAAGAAGATGGGGTACTCGGACAATGCTCCCCCTAGAATCCTTGTTTCACGTGCAAGACTTCAAGTACTCTTATTCAATAGAGATTTCAAGAGTCGTGGAATCCAGAGATACAAGGTCCCAAATCTAAGGTCAACCTTGACTAGTCCCCTACGAGGTCCCGGCGGAGAGAAGACTCTCGACGCCTCACACCACGTATGACTGCGCTATGCTCTAGGGATTCCAAGTGGTAAACCCTATTCCCAACTATAGATCAATCCCTTTGGTCCAGGCGAAAGATCCCTAATCACAAATAAGTCCCGGCGGAAAGGCCTCTCTCAACGCCTAACTCTCTTTGAGATCGAAGGTAATACTTGGAATAAGAAGGTAGGGAGAACCACACCGGAGGGGAAAGGGGACGTGTCGCTACCTCTCAACTCACCCTCTCAACCCCCTCCAATCTTGATTAATCTAATCCTAATGGTGATGGTCACTCGTCAAAAGGATGATTGGATTAGCCCTCAACCCTAGTGTCACTCTAAGGGAGAAACAATTAAGCAAACAAGATTGAAACTCAAATTCAAACTCAAATTGAATAAAAGCATTTAAGTCAATGAAACATAGGAAATCTAGGGTTTACAAGTCCAAGTACCCACTAGGGGTTTAGCTCTCCATGGAGCAATACAAGTTCATCAAAATAAATGAAGATAAGTGCAAGAAATCCATAAAGAAAACCCCCTTAGGCTTCGTGTTGATAGACTATGGGAACTTCTCCTTCTTCTTCAAAGAATCCCTTCCTCCAAGCCTAAGGCCCACCTCGCCGAATCGAGTCGTCGAAGGCTCCCCCAATGGCTCTCCTTGGAAGGGAATGATGATGAAACCGGTGAAGAAGCGCCCCCAAAGTGTAGCAAGAACCTCCTGAACCCTAGCCGTCGCCCCTTCCAAAGTTAGAAGATGATGCCCCGGATAACGCTTCAGAACGGCTTTATAATTGGCCATCTCGAGGATCCACACGGGCGTGTGGATAGTCCACACGGCCGTGTGGAAATTCCACGCGGCCGTGTGGAAATTCCACACGCCCATGTGGATTTTTTCGCCTTGTGAAATCTTCATACTAATCCTCGATTTCGCCCGTTTCTTCTCCCGAGGTCACATGGACGGACACACGCCCATGTGAAAGGTCAAGTGGCATTTCTTGATGATGGGAAACCTTGGAGAGCTTTTGAAATCTTTGAACCAATCGGAACGAGCGAGCATGACTCGCCTTCGTGTCCTTCTACAAGAATTGTCTTGAAGCCTTTAGAAGTTGGCACATACCCCCTCGTTTGAACCCGATTTGTGTCTTGAACTTCGTATTTGCACAAAAGAGCTCCACATAGCACCATTATGACCTAATCTTGCTTTTCTTCGCGTAAACCTTTTTCACAACCCTAATTGCACGAAAGAACACGAAACACACGAAATGAGAAATATAACCTGAAAAATGTGATGCTCATGCGAGGAAAAACATCTCAAATTATATGTACATGCAAGCACTTATCAAACTCCCCCACACTTAAGCTTTTGCTTGTCCTCAAGCAAAATTTATACAATAAAATCCACAAGTAGAGTGATAGAAGTGCTTAGCCTTAAGTTCACCAAAAAGTATGTAAGGAGAGTATTCTTAAACAAAGGAACAATTTGCAACATAGAAAGATAAAAACCGATGCTCTAGCAAAAACACGAAGCACAAAGAAAATAGAATCGATTGCGTGTGTGTGTGTATGCTTACTCATGCCAACCCTAAGTTTACTCTTAAAAGTTCTTATTGAAAAGGGCTTATTTAAGGACAAAAGTAGGTAGTAGCCGCACACAACCTCGAAGGTAGCCATTTCCCAAGATGCCTCCTGGGCGGCTTTCACACTTTGAGGTGGTAGCTCTTTCCACCCGGGAGTGTTAGCTTTCACCACGGCCTATTAGATAGCTCTTTCTCTCCTTAGGGCATAGCTAGTATCCGACTTATGAGAGTAGTTGCATACAACATAGGTGGTAGCTCTTTCCACTCCGAAAACAAGTAAACAAATAAGGCATTCTTCCTTTTTTTTTTTTTTTTTTTTTTTTTTCAAAATAAAGAAAATTAATCTCCTTTTGGCACCGAACTAGAGTTATCGGGGTTAACAGAGCAAGAAAGGTGTAAGTAATGCAATCGGACAAAAAATTTCTAAGTTTTTCGAGTAAACTAGAGCATGAGTACAAACGATGTTTAAAATTCTCCTAAATTCAAGACTGCAATCCTTGTCTTTTAAGGTGAACTATCATTGGCTAGATAAGCATATGAGTGATGAGCATACATACATAGAGAACGTGTGCAACGTGAACTCCCCCCACACTTAAGATGTACAATGCCCTCATTGTACGCATGCAAGCATACAAAAACAGAATATAAATAAAACATGAGGGCGTGGGGATTAAAAACAACACTCCCCGATCTCCGAGTGTGGTAGTTGAATGGAGGTGTGAAGGTGGGAAGTGGAGTTGCGTAGGGTTGTGAAGCTCACACGGCCGTGTGGAAATTCCACACGGCCGTGCCTATGACCATTTCTCAAAACCAAGTTGACAAGTCTATCTGCACATCACAAAAGGGGTTCAGTGGATTTCAACAAAAGCTACGATTAAAAGAGTACAAAAATTAAACAAGCCAAACACAAACTCAACAAAGAACATGAAAAGAAAGCAGTAAGATAACTCTCAGAAGGTGTAACCTTTCTGAGTACACAAAGACTCAACACAAAAGAAAGTACAAGGGAAAAAAAAGAAAGAATGAAAGACGCATCAAGCGTCGGCATCTCGCCGTCTGCTTGGGGGATCTTTGGGGAGGCGTAGGGTGCTCGGGGTGTGGACGGCGGAGTGGAATCGCTACCTCTCGCCATCAAGCGGGTGGAGTGAAGTGATGCGCGTCATCATCTCCGAGTGGTACTCAGCCATGCGAGCGAGAACCTCGGTGTGGTTCGTCTGCTCGAGTCACTCGCATGGTGGCGAGATCGGTCCCGAAGAGTCCCCACAGCAGCCTCAAGTCCGCCTATGCGATCCCGTGGCTCGGGAGGGGATACGGTGTGCCGATACCGGTGGCCCCTCCTCGTCCGCTTGGGTGTCCTCGCCTCCATGGGTGCGGGTTGTGATGATGGCCCTGCCCGGGCTCCTCCGAGTCTTCGTCTTCGTCCTCGAGACTCCTCGGACTCATCTGGGAATGGAACAGCAAGTACATACCTGCCGGGAGCGGCCCTCTTCACCATGCCCATCATACGCAAGGTATCAAGGCCAAGTGGGGAGGGAACAATAACCTTGTCGGCTCCCCGAACAAGCATCAATCGGTCCCATTCCTCGGATGAGTCGGGTGATGTAGGGACCGAGAGAAAAGAACTCCTATCCGCGCACTTGTCCCCGGTGCCTCGGAAAATCAGCTACCACGTAACCCGAGTGCGGGGGCAGGCTTTGGACCATAGAGTACAAATAGAGGAGGTCCAGCCGCCCCAATACGCCGGTCTTGTCTCCCCGCCCAAGTAATAGACCTGCTCGGGATGGCATGAATGTACCTGTGGGCGGGGCGGAGGAGCAAAGACGCCTTGGTCAACCCGGGCTCGTATCGTATATCTCCACACAGCATCCGGCAAACCCGGCTTGGAGTGACACGGAAAGGATAGTCGAATGGCAGCTGCGCGTACTCCTCCGTGTGGATGAAGTCTCGATCGTACGGGCCGAGGGCGACGGCAAAATCTGTCAAGCTCATGCCGTGATCTTGCCCAAAGATGCGGAATCGAACCGTGTCCGGTCGGTGGTAGTCGGTGTGGGAGCGATCAAACTCAAATGTCGCGAGGACTTCGAAAGTGAGATCGCGAGTGGCTGGGTCTTTGATGCACAATAGTCGCTCCCACCCGTCAACAGCAATAAGCTCACGGACCTCATCCGCCAACTCGGCTGCACGCGCATGTTCTATTGCCTCCAAAGCTTGCAAGTCGGGAATGCGTGTCTGGCCAAACTTTAACTTTGAAAGTCGATCAAACCGTGCTTGATGTTCGGGCACGGTGAACTCGAATGGTGCGGGCGAGAGATCACGGGACTCCCGGACCTCACGGGCCTCACGAGGGCGCTTATGAGCGAGTTTCTTCGTTCTTGGGGCCATTCCTGTGCATAAGAAAGGTAAGGAAGTTAATTCAGAGCTTAAAATAGGTTCCCAGGATTCCACATGGCCATGTGGAATTTCCACGCGGCCGTGTGTCTCCTCTGGTTACCCAAAAACAAAGAAACAGCCAATACACACGGCCGTGTGGAATTTCCACACGGCCGTGTGTCTCCTCTGGAATTCAGAGGGGGCACCCCGATAATCCACACGGCCGTGTGGAATTTCCTCACGGCCGTGTGGATCTTCGACCATGGCCAAAGCACCATGGTGAATCCACACCCCTTTATACAATCATCCACAAATTTGAGCACAAGTGTTTTAAGCAATAATCTAAGTATTAAACATGAAAATAGCATGCAAAAACACAAGATTCAACATCCACAACAACTAATGAAGGTTTCATGGCAAGAAGAGGGGAAGAAGGCTTACCGGAGGAGATGAGTCCAATCTAACAATGTAGTAACGAGTAAGGCCCACAAATCACTTAAATAAGCGAGAGAATGGAAGGAGAAGAGCAACCGTCACGACCTTTGAAGAGGAGGCGTTTGAAGGTGAAGGGTTGCTTGGGGGGTTATAAAGAGAAAGGCCCCTTTTCATGTTTAAGTACCTCACACGGCCGTGTGGAAATTCCACACGGCCGTGTGGATTCTCTCGTATGGCCTTATAAAACTCCCCCGAAATTCCACACGGCCGTGTGGAATTTCCACACGGCCGTGGGGATTCTCTCGTATTGTGAAGATTTGTACTAAATAAATCCACATGGCCGTGTGGAATTTCCACACGGCCGTGGGGATTCTCTGGATGAGAAAATTCCTTCACAATTTCATCCACACGGCCATGTGGAATTTCCACATGGCCGTGTGCTTCCATTCTTCAACTCAAAAATAGTCCAAACTCTGCAGAAATTAATGAAAACACATGGAACGACTGCAGAAGTTGAAAACTAAGACGTTTACGATTTAAAATCTCGCAAAATTCACAGGAATACCACCTAACTTGCCATAAATGATAAACACATAGAAATGCACTACCAGCAATAAATCCACACATTACAAACTAAACAAAAAAAATGCAGAAATAAAACTAACTACAACACAAGCAAAGAGTTCTAAAAATTGGGTTGCCTCCCAATAAGCGCTTGTTTTACGTCACTAGCTTGACGTACCTGCCTCTCTAGACTCAAGGGGGGTCATGGGTCGAAAGCACTTCGCTGCTTGGAAATGTGAAACATGAAGAGCATAAGTTCTGGAATTTAGAAGATGAGTGATCGAATTTGTTACCAGATGGAAGGGTATCATCCTTAAACCTTGAAGGAACGTCCGCGAGTTCATTCGTTTGCTTCTTGCGGCGATGTCTTACCCTCTTTAGCTTTTTCATTAGTTTGTTGACCGTACCGTGATAGATGTATCCTTGTTTTCCAGGTCAACTAATGAAATGTGATCATCATCCATCTCTTGATCCAACAAATCAGCTAGTGGATCCGGGCAAAAGATTTCCTGCACATAATCATCAATCAAAGCATCAGTAGTGTCAAGAAAATACAAAGTATCATCAAAGTTGAGAGAATGTCTCATGGCCTCAAGCAAGGCGATAGGTCGGCTTCTCATCTCCTATCCTCAATGTCATCTCCCCGCCATCCATGTCTATAAGAGCTTTGGAAGTACGCAGAAAGGGTCTTCCAAGTATCGCGGCACGTCGACATTCTCATCTACATCCAAGTACCACGAAATCTGCAGGAAATATATACTTATCCACTTTTACCAAAATATCTTCAATGATGCCTCTCGGGTGACGAATGGAACGGTCGGCTAGTTGTAAGGTCATC
Source organism: Dioscorea dumetorum (assembly GCA_902712375.1). Lineage (NCBI taxonomy): Eukaryota > Viridiplantae > Streptophyta > Magnoliopsida > Dioscoreales > Dioscoreaceae > Dioscorea > Dioscorea dumetorum. The sequence continues at coordinate 233,479 of CACTHL010000355.1, forward strand.
CGAGTGGGCCTTGGCTCTCCCGAGTCCCGACTTCTTGAAGAAGGAGTAAGGCATGACATTGATACCGGCTCCCGAATCCGCCAATGCCTTCTCTTCACCCAAATTCCCAATGTTACATGGGATGATGAAGCTTCCGGGGTCTTTCATCTTGTTAGGTAGATTTTTCGCAACACGGTGAACAAGATGCATCCAATATCACTGCTGCACCCTCTTCCAATTTCCTCTTGTTGGTTAAGAGGTCCTTCAAAAATTTTGCATATCGAGGCATTTGAGACAAAGCCTCCACAAAAGGGATATTAATGTGCAGCTGCTTGAAAAGGCCCAAAAACTTCTTGTACTGCTCATCATTTTGATCATTCTTGACCTTGAAGGGTAAGGAATCCTTGGTTTGTATGGTGCGGGTGCTACCTCCTTTTCCTTACCCTTTTCCTTGTCTGTCTCCTTAGCAGGAATTTGAACAACCTCTTCAGTGGGAAGTCTACCCTCAACCTCACGACCACTCCTAAGAGTGATTGCTTTCAGCTGCTCTCTTGGGTTGGTCTCTCGTATTTCCCGGGAGACTTCCTTGTGGTCGTTCGAGATAACGATTTCGCAATCCGCCCCACCCGATTTTCCAAGTTATGTAGGGAAGCGGTGTGATTGCGAAGTGTACTCTCCACGCCTTGAAAGCGCGTGTCCGAGGACTGAATGAACTTGGTCAACGCCTTTTTCAAGTCTGTCATTCGGTTCTCAAGCCCCGAAACTCGGCCCTCCATGTTTGGTTGTTGGGGTTGCTGAAATCCGGGGGTGCGAGAGGGCCTTTGTTGCCCTTGATTGCTCCATGCAAAGTTCGGGTGGTTTCGCCACCCCGGATTGTAGGTGTTGCTATAGGGGTTTCCTTGACCTCGTCCAAGCATTCCCCACGAAATCAACCTGTTCAACAGTCTTTGTTCCGACCATAGAAATAGGGCAATCAGCGAAACATGCCCTCCTCCACAACTATCACAATTCATCACTGCAGCCTATTCTAGATGGGCCTGCCAAAGTGTCCAACTTCTTGCTCAATGCTTCAACTTGAGCTGCTAGAGATGTCACCGTATCAACTTCATGAATACCCGCCACTTTCCTCTTGTCTCGAGCATTCCACCGATAGCTATTCATAGCCATTTCTTCTATCGGTTGGCGGGCAGCTTCGGGGGTCTTGCTTCCTAAGGTACCTCCCTCGCTGCGGCATCAAGTAGCTGTCTTGTGCTTGGGTTCAATCCATTGTAGAAGGTGTGGATGACCATCCACTCGGGGAACCCATGTTGAGGATATTTGCGAGAAGGTCCTTGAACCTTTCCCATGTCTCGAAAAGAGACTCCAATTCCGATCGCATGAAGGAAGAAATTTCATTTCTCGGCTTGGCGGATTTCCCGGGAGGGAAATATCGGGCAAGGAAGGCCTCAACCATTTCTTCCCAAGTGGTAATTGATGCTCTAGGTAAAGATTGCAACCACTGTTTTGCTTTCCCCTTCAAGGAAAATGGGAAGGCTCTCAATCTGATGGCGTCGTCCGTAACTCCATTGATCTTCAAAATGTCGCACACTTCCAAGAAATTTTCTATATGATTGTTTGGGTCTTCATCTGCTAACCCATTAAACTGTGCGGACTGTTGGACCATCTGAATAAACACCGGCTTAAGCTCAAAGTTATGAGCTGAAATTGGTGGCCTGACTATGCTTGATTGTGTACCACGAATAGACGGCCGAGCAAAATCAGAAAGGGTCCGCTGTTGCTCATTCTGTTCAGCCATGGTTACGGACTCTTCAACTTCTATCTCAGCCTGATCAAACTGTTCCAAGTCAGGTTGTCTTCCCCGTCTGTGCAATCTCCTCTCTATCTCCGGATCACCTTCCACTAATGTCGAAGGATGTCCACGGGTCATAACCTGGGGCTGAAATCAAGAAGAGAAAGTGAAGTCAGAACGATGGAAGTAAAAGAAATGTGAGATAGAATGTACGAAAAATGACTAGCGAAACAAAGTGTAAAAATTCCTAAAACGCCTAACTCCCCGGCAACGGCGCCAAAAACTTGACACACCCTTGCGTGTGTACTCCGCAAGTGCACGGGTGTCGAAGTAATAAAGTACCCAAACGGGTGGGTAGTCGAATCCACAGGGACACTGCTCCCCCTAGGTTCCTTATTTCAAGTGCAAGACTTCAAATACTTTTACCCAATAGAGATTTCAAGAGTCGTGGAATCCAAAGATACAAGGTCCAAATCTAAGGTCAACCTTGACTAGTCCCCTACGAGGTTCCGGCGGAGAGAAGACTCTCGACACCTCACACAGCGTATGACTGCTGATGAATGTCCTGCAAGTGCACGGGGTCGTCAAGTAATACCCTGTGTGTGACACAGGGGTCGTATTCCACGGGGCCAAGGAGCTACTATTACTTTCCCTTCATCTATTTCCTAGCCTAACACTATAAATAAAAGAATAAATAAAAGAATAAAGCTACCACTACACGCCAAATAAGCATACAAGGGACGGACGAACAGGAAAAGGCGTGATTTGGACAGAGAATCCCCCTAGGGTTATCATTAAGGCTCGAAATTAAGGGTGATGTGTTGTGATGGTGGTTTGGACTGAGAGATTCCTAAATTAAGTTAATCCCGAATCCCTCGGTGATTAGCCCTAATCCCATACGAGTATTGACCGGAATCCCTTCCGGTCAATTCCTCCAACGATTGCAATGCACTCAGGGAATCCTTTATCAGGAATAGACACTCTTCTGGGTCTAAGCCTAACATTCAGAGGGGTACCTAATACCCGAATCCCTCGGCGTATTGGTACATGAATCCCTTTCAGTCTATGTGAGTCTAGTACAAGGGCGATGGTCACGCTCCAAGTACAACCTAGAAATTGAACAGCAGAGTTCTCATGCGGTCCAAGACAGTAAAGCACACATAGAAAGAATCACAAACCATAGAAATTCTTATACAAGAAATTCAACATCCAACACTAAATCACAAAGGATTATCACCCATAATTACAACAAATCTACCCTAGGTTTCATCATGCCCAAATCACATATAAGTTAGTTCCTCATGAAAGAGGAACACTCATACAAATCCAAGGAACAAATAAACATAAAGAGAAGCTATAAAAACTCCCTCAAGCTTTGGATCACCTTGGATGTATGAAGATCGCCGGAGTCGCCGAGATTTCTTCTCAAACGATGCTTTAAAGCTCTAGATCTTCCCCCTATTTCCTCCTCCAAAGTTTGCCTCCCTCTTGGTGAAGAATGGCGCGGTGGATCGTCGGAAAACGCCGGCGGCGAAGGTGGGGCGGCGGCCCAAGAAGAGGAGAAGAAGAGATGTGAAGGATCCCTCCAAAATGCCCTAATTTTGGCTTTTAAAACCCTTTGTCGGGCATCCATACGGGCTGCCTTGCGGGCGCATGCTTGCCCGCAAGGCTCCTAGCCTTTTCCAGAAAAACCCCGTTTCGTGCTACAGTGCCAATCTACAGTGCCGCTACAGTGTGGGAGCTCAAAAACGTCGTATTTGATACGTGTTTCTTCCCAAAATACGTTCTTGAGCTCGTTTTGGCTTCTTCAAGGCCTGTAACACAAATAAAACCAATTTCAACGCGAAACGGGCATCAACTCATCAAAATACATGCAAAATAGTGCAAGAATAAAACGTATAAATACCGACATTTAGACACTTATCATAACATCTCCACACCTAAGCGTTTGCTTGTCCTCAAGCAAACAAAAACATAAAGAACAAGGGAAAGATGATAAGTGGCTAAATGTAAAACCTCAAGCTCAGAGTGTGAAGAATCTCATAGGCATAGAGCGAAAAGAATTCAAGACGATGAGTTGTATCAAAGGAAACCAAATAAAGATAGTCCTGTTCCATCTAGAGTGTTCCCGTGAGTGTGTGAACCTCCTATCTCACCCTCTTTACCCTAGATCAGTCTAGGGGTCCATTTACCCCACACACAATGATTACCGGTCTTAGAACTGCTAAGAACACCCTCAATGGTCAACTAAGATCCTTTTGATTCCTATATTCAATTCTAGCCTTATTCTATTTGTTGTAGACAATCCTTGAGATCAATAGGATTTTTTTTTTTTTTTTTTTTATAGACTAACGTAGACTGTACATTATCTTTCGACTGGGTGCACATGCTGTTTAGGCACCAGAACACCCATCTACTCGATTTATTACATATCTACATAAACGCATTCATGCTTCATTAGCCATTGGCTTAAGGTGCACTCTGGTTAGGAGCCTGTACCCTGAGCTACTTAGCCAATGAGAGCAGCGGAATACTGTCTTTTGACTTATTTCTATTTACAACCTATATCAAGTCTCCTGGTCTAGTCTACATGTCAAGATGTTACTAAGACTAGTGTCATAAGAATCAAAAGTTCTTAAAGGCCCATTGAAAGTAGCCCTTAACAAACTAAGACTGGTATCAACATGATGGGTTGGTCAGAGTATGCGAGAAGGAAGTCTAGTGACAAAATGTGTGGGTTACACTAGAGATACAATAGGACTTCCAATTAAGTACAAAAAATATGTCACAACTCATATCTATCATTCTTTCATGCTAGGATATTCTCAACAAGATGATCATAGCTATCACAGGTAAATTTTGCATGCAAATGTATGAAATACCCCATCCCCACACCTAAAGTCATGCATTGTCCTCAATGCACATAAATCAGCAGCCCATGGTGAAAAGATAAACAAGAAATTCATGGGAAGGGATAAAGAAACTTCCCTAGCTCATAACTTGAACTCGGGATGTGGCCGGTACTATGTGTTGTGGCCGGCCTCGAGGAGGATGATGGGGGTGCATATCATGCCATAAAATCCCTGCAAGGATAATAGGGCTCATCACATCACAAAATTTAAATAAAAGAGGGAGTATTCACTAAAAGAAACAAACGAAACAAAAATACGAAAACGAAAATCCATGCAAGCTCTTAAGGCAATGAAGACTCTATTCGTCGGTAAGTCTTGTCGGTGTCGTGGATGTGGTGGGCACTAAGGCTCTTGTTCGGCATGTCTACACAAAAAACACAAGATTAATCCGAACAAAATGAAAACAAGGGCTTTGGGGCTCTCATTATGTCATAAAACCAAAGAAAATTAGATGCCCCAAAAAATATTTTGCAAGAGTTTCCCTTGTATATGGAGCTTTAGAAATTTTACAAACATAGCTCAAAGCTCATAAAATTCACATAACACACATCCATTCATTCAACCATGAAGTTTGCATCTCATAAGCATGAAGAATCAAGAAGGAAAATGAAGTTTAGAGCAAACCTTACGTTAGGGCTTCAAAGTCCAAGTCCATGAAACTCGGCGAAAAAGACGGTGAAAGTTCGAAAAAATTACAAAATTGAAGTTGCTAAAGGTAGGAGAGGGGTTTAGAGGAAGAAAAACGAACAAAAACGGCGGAAAAACAAAGAAAAAAAAGAGAAGAAATCGAGAGGGAGAAAGGGGAGAAGAAGGGAAACAAGAGAGGAGAGAAGGGAGGGCAGCCACTTAAGTGGCTGCCCAGGCTTGCGGGCTGGCTTGCGGGCGCATGGGCGCCCGCAAGCGGCCTGCAGGGCTGCCTTGCGGGCAGCCTTGTGGGCGCAAGGCTGCCCGCAAGGGGCTTTGCCCCCTTGCGGCCTGCGAGGTTGGCAGCCTCGCGCGCGGCCTTGCGGGCGCATGGGCGCCCGCAAGGCTCCCAGCCGCGAGGCTGGGGCTCTCGTGGCCTTCCTCGCGGGCGCAAAGGCGCCCACGAGGCTTTCTAAGTGTTAGACCATGCCATTTGTGGGCGTTTAGACGCCCGTAAGGTCCCGAAAATTCAAAATTTCGGCATGGTCTCCCCTGCAACTTCAAGAAAAAACGGATATACAACATCTTAACGCCGAAATATACAATTAAACACACTTGAACTACACCGAATAAATGAACGAACAATAAGGATTTAAGACAAGCATGGATTAAAAAACATAACACAAATACGAAAAAGAAAATCACAAACACAATAAACAACACACAACAAACGACACGAGCACGAAAAAATTGAAAAAAGAAGAATTTAAAACTTGGGTTGCCTCCCAAGAAGCGCTTGTTTAACGTCATTAACTCGACGAACCTTTTTATTATCTCAGGGAGGGTTGAAAATCATGCGTTCCTCCCGACTACCTGTAGCATAACTACTTCCAAGGAAAAAGAAAATTACCTGCCGGGAGGGTGCCAATGTGGAGGATATGCACGAAGTACCTTTTGGCCTCCACGGGAAAAGCTTCGGTCGGGCATTATGCAATTTCAACTTGGGAGGATTTTTAGATGGCTTCAGTCTTCTCCCTTCTTCTTCCTTAGCCCGGACCAATTTCCTAACAAGAGACCCAGAAAAATATTTAGGATTCCATGGAAACAACTTGGGTTGAGAACTGTTCAAGCATGGCGTGTGTGGATCATTAAATGGCTTTAACTTCTTGCACACGTATTCTCGCTCAACCCCCACAAGAAATTCCTGAAATGCCCACCAAAGTCGTTTGGGCCTCCAGGGAAACATTTTTGGCTGGGAATTACCTAGGCTGGGTACAGGTGGGTTTTTAGATGGCATTAATTCCTTACCCACATCTTCAGCGATCCTAGAGACTTCCCGCCCGTGCTCGGCATGAAGAACACTTTTTATGCAAAGGGCTCGCTCAGGTGATGCTGGTGTTACTTCTTCTACCTTTTGGTCATCCAATACATCACACTCATATTCCATCTCTTTTCAAGCATTGCACTCTCCCTTATCACAATTATCTCCAAGATGGACTTCTCTTCTTGGCTCATGATTACTAGCATTCTTGAGAAGCTCCTCAACCTGGTTCTCTAGCTTGTGGAGAGATGCTTGTATATTCACAACTGTGGCATTAAGGCGTGCAATTTGAGCATAAACGGCTTCAAATCGTCTTTCCGTACCCACCATGAATCTTGCCAATACATCCTCTGTAGTAAAATGCTGCTGTTGCGGCTGAGAACATGGAGGACGTTGGTGCCACGGCTGTTGAGATGGGGGCGAACTACAAGCTCCTTGCATTTTCTTTGAAAATTATGCCTCGCACAAAAGGAAAAAAAAATAACAAAGTCAAATAAATAAATAAGAAGAAAACAAGAAAATAAAGCAGAATGTACAAAAATAAGAAAAAAAAAATGGTTAGAGCAATAGACTCAGGTTTTCCTAGTATCCCTTGTGTTCCCCGGCAACGGCGTTAAAAACTTGATGAACGTCCCGCAAGTGCACGGGGTCGTCAAGTAATACCCTGTGTGTGACACAGGGGTCGTATTCCACGGGGCCAAGGAGCTACTATTACTTCCCCTTCATCTATTTCCTAGCCTAACAATACGAGTGAAAAGTACATCTACTGAAATCTATAAATAAAAGAATAAAGCTACCACTACACGCCAAATAAGCATACAAGGGACGGACGAACAGGAGAAGGCGTGATTTGGACAGAGAATCCCCCTAGGGTTGTCATTAAGGCTCGAATTAAGGGTGATGTGTTGTGATGGTGGTTTGGACTGAGAGATTCCTAAATTAAGCTAATCCCGAGTCCCTCGGTGATTAGCCCTAATCCCATACGAGTATTGACCGGAATCCCTTCCGGTCAATTCCTCCTAAGATTGCAATGCACTCAAGGAATCCCTTATCAGGAATAGACACTCTTCTGGGTCTAAGCCTAACATTCAGAGGGGTACCTAATACCCGAATCCCTCGGCGTATTGGTAAATGAATCCCTTTCAGTCTATGTGAGTCTAGTACAAGGGCGATGGTCACGCTCCAAGTACAACCTAGAAATTGAACAGCAGAGTTCTCATGCAGTCCAAGACAGTAAAGCACACATAGAAAGAATCACAAACCATAGAAATTCTTATACAAGAAATTCAACATCCAACACTAAATCACAAAGGATTATCACCCATAATTACAACAAATCTACCCTAGGGTTCATCATGCCCAAATCACATATAAGTTAGTTCCTCATGAAAGAGGAACACTCATACAAATCCAAGGAACAAATAAACATAAAGAGAAGCTATAAAAACTCCCTCAAGCTTTGGATCACCTTAGATGATGAAGATCGCCGGAGTCACTGAGATTTCTTCTCAAACGATGCTTTGAAGCTCTAGATCATCCCCCTATTTCCTCCTCCAAAGTTTGCCTCCCTCTTGGTGAAGAATGGCGCGGTAGATCGCCGGAAAACGCCGCCGGCGAAGGTGGGGCGGCGGCCCAAGAAGAGGAGAAGAGGAAAATGTGAAGGATCCCTCCAAAATGCCCTAATTTTGGCTTTTAAAACCCTTTGTCGGGCATTCATACGGGCTGCCTTGCGGGCGCATGCTTGCCCGCAAGGCTCCCAGCCTTTTCCAGAAAAACCCCGTTTCGTGCTACAGTGCCAATCTACAGTACTGCTACAGTAATTCTTCTACAGTACTGCTACAGTGATGGAAGCTCAAAAACATCGTGTTTGATACGTGTTTCTTCCCAATATACGTTCTTGAGCTCGTTTTGGCTTCTTCAAGGCCTGTAACACAAATAAAACCAATTTCAACGCGAAACGGGCATCAACTCATCAAAATACATGCAAAATAGTGCAAGAATAAAACGTATAAATACCGACATTTAGACACTTATCAACTGCGTTATGCTCTAGGGATTCCAAGCGGTAAACCCTATTCCCAACTATAGATCAATCCCTTTGGTCCAGGCGAAAGATCCCTAATCACAAATAAGTCCCGGCGGAAAGGCCTCTCTCAACGCCTAACTCTCTTTGAGATCGAAGGTAAAACATGGAATAAGAAGGTAGGGAAAACCACACCGGAGGGGAAACGGGACGTGTCGCTACCTCTCAACTCACCCTCTCGACCCTCTTCAACTTGGTTAATCTAATCCTAATGGTGATGGTCACTCGTCAAAAGGATGATTGGATTAGCCCTCAACCCTAGTGTCACTCTAAGGGAGAAACAATTAAGCACACAAGATTGAAACTCAAATTTAAACTCAAATTGAATAAAAGCATTAAAGTCAATGAAACATAGAAAACCTAGGGTTTACAAGTCCAAGTACCCACTAGGGGTTTAGCCCTCCATGGAGCAATACAAGTTCATCAACATAAATGAAGATAAGTGCAAGAAATCCATAAAGAAAACCCCCATAAGCTTCGTGTTGATGGCCTATGAGGGCTGTTTCTTCTTCTCCAAGGATCCTTCCTCCAAGCCTAGGGCACACCTTGCCGAATCGAAATCGTCGAAGGCTCCCCCAATAGCTCTCCTTGGAAGGAATCGGTGTTGAAATCGGTGAAGAAACGCCCCCAAAACGCAGCAAAAACCCTATCAAACCCTAGCCGAACCTCCTCTCAAAGTTAGGAAAAAGTTTTCCCCAAAACGCTTCATAATGGCCTTTAAAATGGCTAACATTGAGGATCCACACGGCCGTGTGGAAATTCCATATGCCCATATGGAAATTCAGCCTCTATAAAACTGCATCTATAGGTCCCCGATTTCTCCCGTTTTTTCTTCTGAGGCCACACGAACGGACACACGATCGCATGGTAGGTCATGAGGCATTTCTTGATGTCGAAAAACCCTTGGAGAGCTTTTGAAATCTTCGATCAAATCAGAACGAGCGAGCATGACTGCCTTCGTGTCCTTCTACAAAAATTGTCTCGAAACATTTAGAAGTTGGCACATACTTTCTTGTTTGACCCGATTTGCATCTTGAACTTTGTATTTGCACAAAAGTACTCCACTTGGCACCATCATGACCTATTTTTGGTTTTCTTCGCATAAACCTTCTTCACAACCCTAATTGCATGAAAGAACAGAAAAACACACGAAATGAGAAATAAAAACTGAAAAATGTGATGCTCATGCATGGAAAAACATCTCAAATAATATGTACATGCACGCACTTATCAAACTCCCCCACACTTAAGCTTTTGCTTGTCCTCAAGCAAAATTTATACAATAAAATCCACAAGTAGAGTGATAGAAGTGCGTAGCCTTAAGTTCACCAAAAAGTGTGTAAGGAGAGCATTCTTAAACAAAGGAACAATTTGCAACATAGAAAGATAAAAACCAATGCTCTAGCAAAAACACGAAACACAAAGAAAAAAGAATCTGACTACGTGTGTGTGTGTATGCTTACTTATGCCAACCCTAAGTTTACTCTTAAAAGTTCTTATTGAAAAGGACTTATTTAAGGACAAAAAAATAGGTAGTAGCTGCACACAGCCTCGAAGGTAGGCATTTCCCAAGATGCCTCCTGGGCGGCTTTCACGCTTTGAGGTGGTAGCTCTTTCCACCTGGGAGAGTTAGTTTTCACACAGCCTATTAGATAGCTCTTTCTCTCATTAGGGCATAGCTAGTATCCGACTTATGAGAGTAGCTGCATACAACATAGGTGGTAGCTCTTTCCACTCCGAGAACAAGTAAACAAGTAAAAGCATTCTTCTCTTTTTTTTTTTTCAAAATAAAGAAAACTAAGATCCTTTCAGTACTGAACTAGAGTTATCAGGGTTAACAGAGCAAGAAAGGTATACGCAATGCAATCAGACAAAAAATTTCTATGTTTTTCGAGTAAACTAGAGCATGAGTACAAACGATGTTTAAAATTCTCCTAAATTCAAGACTGCAATCCTTGTCTTTTAAGGTGAACTATCATTGGCTAAATGAGCATATGAGTGATAAACATACATACATAGAGAATGTGTGCAATGTGAACTCCCCCCCACACTTAAGATGTACAATGCCCTCATTGTACTTATGCAGGCATACAAAAACAGAATATAAATAAAACATGAGGGCGTGGGGATTAAAAACGACACTCCCCTTGGCTCCGTATGTAGAATTTGAGTGGAGCCGCAAACGGGGGAAGTGAAGGCTGCGACGGGTTGTGAAGCTCACACGGCCATGTGGAAAATCCTCATGGCCGTGCCTATGACTATTCCTCAATACAGGGACCGACATGACCATCTGCACATCACAAAAGGGGTTCAGTAAAGCTCAACACAAAAGATAAACAACGAGAGCTTATAAGCATGACGTACACGCTTAAACTTGAAACAAACAAACTACAACTGCAAGCAGTAAGATAGAGCTCAGAAGGTAAACCCTTTCTCAGTAAGATAAAGCGACAAGAAGAAAAACTAGTACAAGAAAAAGAAACAACTAAGAGAAAGACGCCTCAAGCGTCATCATCTGCTGGTGCTACTGGTGATGCGGGTGATTCACGTGATGCTCGGGGTGCGGGAGACATGGTGGAGTCGGTGTCTCTCGCCATTATCTCGGCCGCCAACTCTTCCACTTGTTCATGGTCAATCGCGGCCAACGCTTGCGAGTCGGGGGTCCGTATCTTGCCGAACTTGAGCCTTGAGAGGTGCCCAAGTTCGATTTGATGTTTGGGTACGGGGAACTTCAACTGCTTAGGCGAGGGCTCACGAGGCCCACAAGGACACTTATGTGCACATTTTCTTGTCTTTGGAGGCATTTCTGCGCAAAAGAGAGGCAAACGAGTCATTTCGGGGTCAAAAACTAAGTGCCAGGGATCCATAGGGCCGTGTGGAATTTCCACACGGCCATGTGGACCCTCTGGATGACAAAAACTGCCCTTTATGATCCACACGGCCCTGTGGAATATCCACATGGCCGTGTGGATCTTCGGCCATGGCTATACGGCCATGGTTGATCCACTTTGACGCGTGCAAAGTTGCCATACTTCCACCATTGGTGTTTATAGCATAAAAGCAAGTATTTCCCATGAAAATAACATGCTAAAACACAAGAATCATCACCCAAATCCAAGAAAGAAAATTCATGGCTTTGCATCTAGAAACGACTATGATGCACTACACTGAAGATGAAACAACAGAAAACTAAAACTAAACGAAAACTACAATGCAGAAATTAAAACTAACTAAAACAAGTGCAATGAATTTAAAAACTTGGGTTTCCTCCCAAGAAGCGCTTGTTTTACGTCACTAGCTTGACGTACCTGTTCTTCAACTCAAGGGGGATCATAAGGCGAAAATTCTCTGTTACCGGTAACCTTCAAGCATGATGAACAAAAATTCTTCAAGTTAAAGGACGAGTAATAGGAGTTGTTACCAACTGAAGGGGTATCGCTCTTAGCCTTCGACTGTTCATTCGTAGAATTATTCGGTTGTTTCTTGTGGCGATGTCTCACTCTCTTCAACTTTTTGACAAACGTATTGACTATGCCTGGGGAAGGTTCTTCCATATCCACTAGATCAAATGGTGATACCTCAGCAACGCCCATCTCTTGCTCTAGTAATTCCGCTAATGGGTCTGGACATAGTGATTCCTGTACATAATCATCAATTAACTCATCAGTGGTGTCAAGAAAATATAACGTATCATCAAAATCAAGAGAATGTCGCATGGCTTCTGCAAGGCGTTAGGTCACTTTCTCGTCTCCAATCCTCAATGTCATCTCTCCGCCCTCCATGTCAATAAGAGCCTTGGAAGTGCGCAGGAACGGCCTCCCAAGTATCAATGGTACGTCGACATCCTCATCCACATCAAGAACTACAAAATCTACATGAAAGATATACTTGTCAACCTTAACAAGTATATCTTCAATAACGCCCCTCGGATGTCTAACTGAACGGTCAGCTAATTGAAGCGTCATTCGACTGGGTCTTGGTTCTCCCAAACCCAACTTTAGGAAGAAAGTGTAAGGCATCACATTAATACTAGCCCCTGAGTCTGCCAATCCTAAATTTCCAATATTGCACGGGATGATGAAACTCCCAAGATCCTTCTTCTTGTTCGGCATGTTCTTCTACAATATTGCTGAACATGATGCATTTAAGATCACCGCTGCACTCTCCTCCAGCTTCCTCTTATTGCTCAAGAGGTCCTTCAAGAACTTCGCATAGCGAGGCATTTGTGATAATGCCTCCACGAATGGAATGTTGATGTGCAGCTGCTTGAATAAGCCCAAAAATTTCTGGTATTGCTCCTCATTGTGGTCATTCTTCAACCTTGAAGGATAGGGGATCCTTGGTTTGTAAGGTGTGGGAACCCCCTCCTTCTCCTTACTCTTCTCCTCAATCTCTTTCTCCTGGGGCGAACCATGTGCAACCTTCTCAGCTGGAAGTTTACTCTCAATGTCGCGACCACTCCTCAAAGTGATTGCTTTTAGCTGCTCTCTTACACTTGTCTCTGTATTGCTAGGAAAGCTTCTTTGAGGTCTCTCTGATAACGACTTCGCAATTTGTCCAACCTGATTCTCTAGATTATGCAAGGACGCAGTATGGTTGCGAAGTATAGTCTCTACACCCCGAAAGCGTGTGTCGATGATTTGGATGAATCTAGTCGGTGCTTTTTCTAGATCTGTCATCCGATTCTCTAGACCTGAAACTCGATTCTCCAAGTTTGGAAGCTGTGGTTGCTGAAATCCTTGTGGTGCAAGAGGTCCTTCCTGTCCCGGATTACTCAAAGAAAAATTCGGGTGGTTTCGCCACCCTGGATTGAAAGTGCTACTGTAAGGGTTACCTTGTCCTCTTACTACATTACCCACAAAGTCTACCTGCTCAACAGGGGCTGCACCACTCACAGAAATAGGGCAATCAGATGAGGCATGTCCACCTCCACAACCATCACAGTTCATCACTGCTGCCACTCTTGAAGAAGTTAGAGTGTCTAGCTTCTTGCTCAATGCTTCCACTTGAGCTGCTAAGGAAGTGACAGCATCGATTTCATGAAGACCGGCTACCTTCTTCTTATCACGAGCATTCCATTGATAACTATTCATAGCCATTTCTTCTATGAGTTGCCTGGCAGCTTTTGGGGTTTTGCTTCCTAAGGTACCTCCTGCTGCTGCGTCAAGTAACTGTCTTGTGCTCGGGTTCAGCCCATTGTAAAAGGTGTGGATGATCATCCACTCAGGAAACCCATGTTGGGGACATTTCCACAGGAGGTCCTTGAACCTCTCCCATGTCTCAAAGAGAGACTCCAATTCCATTTGCATAAAAGAAGAGATTTCATTCCAAAGCTTCGCAGATTTTCCGAGAGGGAAATATCTAGCAAGAAAGGCCTCAACCATCTCCTCCCACGTAGTAATTGAATCTCTAGGAAGTGACTGTAACCACTTCTTTGCTCTTCCCTTCAAGGAAAATGGGAAAGCCCTCAGCCAAATAGCATCATCTGTAACCCCACTAATCTTGAGCATGTCGCACACTTCCAAAAAATTCTCAATATGATTATTTGGGTCTTCATCCGCTAACCCATTGAACTGTGCGGACTGTTGTACCATTTGAATAAAACCCGGCTTGAGCTCAAAATTGTGAACTGTAATTGGTGGCCGTACGATGCTGGATTGTGTGCCATGAGGGGTAGGTCTTGCATAGTCCGAGAGTGTCTGCTGTTGCTCATTCTGTTCAGCCATGGTTGCGGACTCCTCAACCTCTATTTCAGCTTGATAATTCTGTTCTTGTTCAGGTTGTTTTCCCCGTCTATATAATCTCCTCTCAATCTCTGGATCACTTTCAACTAATGTCGAAGGGTGTCCACGGGGCATTACCTGGAGCTGAAATCAAGAAAAGAAAACAAAATCAGAACAATGGAAGAACAAGAAGTGTGGAACAGAATATAAAGCGAAACAAAGTATAAGTGTTCCTAAAACGCCTAACTCCCCGGCAACGACGCCAAAAACTTGACACACCCTTGCGGGTGTACTCAGCAAGTGCACGGGTGTCGAAGTAATAAAGTACCCAAACGGGTGGGTAGTCGAATGCACAGGGAGTAGACGATAGAAACAAAAACACTTCGCTAGGTAGCCAAAGAAAACCGATTTTTGTTGAGATTAAAAAGTGATTCAAAACAGAAATTAAGAACTGAAAGTTAAAGCTAGAGTGTAGGAAAAGATCGAGATAAGAATGGGGTACTCGGACACTGCTCCCCCTAGGTTCCTTGTTTCAAGTGCAAGACTTCAAATACTTTTACTCAATAGAGATTTCAAGAGTCGTGGAATCCAAAGATACAAGGTCCCAAATCTAAGGTCAACCTTGACTAGTCCCCTACGAGGTTCCGGCGGAGAGAAGACTCACGACACCTCACACCACGTATGAGTGCGCTATGCTCTAGGGATTCCAAGCGGTAAACCCTATTCCCAACTATAGATCAATCCCTTTGGTCCAGGTGAAAGATCCCTAATCACAAATAAGTCCCGGCGGAAAGGCCTCTCTCAACGCCTAACTCTCTTTGAGATCGAAGGCAAAACTTGGAATAAGAAGGTAGTGAAAAAAACACCGGAGGGGAAAGGGGACGTGTCGCTACCTCTCAACTCACCCTCTCGACCCTCTTCAAACTTGGTTAATCTAATCCTAATGGTGATGGTCACTCGTCAAAAGGATGATTGGATTAGGCCTCAACCCTAGTGTCACTCTAAGGGAGAAACAATTAAGCACACAAGATTGAAACTCAAATTTAAACTCAAATTGAATAAAAGCATTAAAGTCAATGAAACATAGAAAACCTAGGGTTTACAAGTCCAAGTACCCACTAGGGGTTTAGCCCTCCATGGAGCAATACAAGTTCATCAAAATAAATGAAGATAAGTGCAAGAAATCCATAAAGAAAACCCCCTTAAGCTTCGTGTCGATGGCCTATGAGGGTTGTTTCTTCTTCTCCACGGATCCTTCCTCCAAGCCTAGGGCACACCTTGCCGAATCGAAGTCGTCGAAGGCTCCCCAATAGCTCTCCTTGGAAGGAATCGGTGTTGAAATCGGTGAAGAAACGCCGCCAAAACGCAGCAAAAACCCTCTCAAACCCTAGCCGAACCTCCTCTCAAAGTTAGGAAAAAGTTTTCCCCAAAACGCTTCAGAACGGCCTTTAAAATGGCAAACATCGAGTGAAAATCCACACGGCCATGTGGAAAATCCACACGGCTGTGTGGAAATTTAGCCTCTATAAAACTGCATCTATAGTTCCCCGATTTCGCCTGTTTTTTCCTCTGAGGCCACACGAACGGACACACGATCGCGTGGTAGGTCATGAGGCATTTCTTGATGTCGAAAAACCCTTGGAGAGCTTTTGAAATCTTCGATCAAATCAGAACGAGCGAGCATGACTGCCTTCGTGTCCTTCTACAAAAATTGTCTCGAAACCTTTAGAAGTTGGCACATACTCTCTTGTTTGACCCGATTTACATCTTGAACTTTGTATTTGCACAAAATGACTCCACTTGGCACCATCATGACCTATTTTTGCTTTTCTTCGCATAAACCTTCTTCACAACCCTAATTGCATGAAAGAACACAAAAACACACGAAATGAGAAATAAAAACTGAAAAATGTGATGCTCATGCATGGAAAAACATCTCAAATAATATGTACATGCAAGCACTTATCACAAGTTCATCTTGGTAGCGGTAGATTATGCCTCCAGGTGGATAGAAGCTCAGGCTCTCCCAACAAGCGATGCAAGATCGGTAATTCAATTCTTAAAAAAACTCTTCTCCCGATTCGGTACTCCAAGGACAATCATTAGTGATCGGGGGGCACATTTTTGCAATACGCAATTTGAAAAGATCCTCAAACGATACGGAGTTCGACATCATACCTCAACTGCTTATCATCCCCAGACCAGCGGGCAAGTCGAAGTTTCAAATCGGGAGCTCAAGAGGATTCTTGAGAAAACTGTGGCATATCATCAAAAGGATTGGTCCGACCAGCTAGAAGACGCTTTGTGGGCCTACAGAACTGCCTACAGGACACCCATTGGGAGTAGTCCCTATCGCCTAATGTACGGCAAGGCTCGTCACTTACCCATGGAACTCGAACATAAGGCGTATTGGGCAACAAAAGTTTTGAATTTCGATTTCCAAGCGGTGGGAGAAAAGAGGAAAATGCAACTGAACGAACTCGATGAATGGAGGGCTGTTGCTTATGAAAACTCGCGAGTATATAAGGAAAGGGAAAAAATTTATCACGATCAAAGGATTAAACAAAACAAGCAGTTTGCAGAAGGGGATCAAGTCCTTCTATACAACTCCTGTCTCCGTTTATTTCCGGGGAAACTCAAGTCCCGATGGTCAGGACCCTACACAATCACTCGGATATCAAAACAAGGGGTAATTGAGATAAATCACCCTGAAAAAGGTCAGTTTAAAGTCAATGGTCACCGCCTTAAGCCATATTTTGGTCGGTCTAGCTCATCCTCCTCTTTCTTCGCGGAACAAGGTAATACTTTTCCCTTTGACCCACCTTAAGACTGTGCATAAGGGATGTCAGGCTCGTGACTCTAAACAAGCGCTCCTGGGAGGCAACCCAAGTTTGTTTTCATGTATTCCCCTTTAGTCTTCATGTTTCCCATTTTCTTTCGTTGATGTTTCGCTAGTTGGTGATACATGATTTTCGTGTTTGTCGGTGTAGTGTGCGTGCCTTAAAACGATTTAAACTGATTGATGTTCTCATTTTCTTCGTACTAATTAAGTCACAAATCTGATTCAGGCACCTCTGGAGGCTGTGCGGGCCATGTGCGGCCGACCAGAAGGCCGACCAGAAGGCCGACCAGAAGGCTGTGCGGCCCATGTGCGGCCGCACAGCCCCCGCACACGACCGCCAGACCCATGTGCGGCCTGGTGTGCGGCCGCACATGGGCCGCACCGCGCGGGCAGAAGCCCGTGCGGCCTGGCGTGCGGCCCGCACGCTAGGCCGCACAGACGTGTGCGGTCGGTACACCGCCCGCACATGTATGTGCGGTAGTTCATGATGTGAGGACATATGGTACTCTCACTCGTTCTAATTGATGTTGTTGGTATTTTGCTCCCCAATTCATCGTGTGGTCACTTTGTGTCGGGGTTTTATTTTATTTTTTTTTCATGAAGAATTATGTTTACCTCTTGCAAACACATGAATGTATGATTTATTGCATCCCCGAAATTGTTCTCTCATATTTAATCAACATGATGATGGAAGCATTTGTAATCAAGGGTCATCTTGTGTTATGTAGGAAGATGCCAAACAAGCGGGTGGCACACAAGCGACCTCGCGAGGGGTCTAGTTCATCCTCGACACCCCAATTCACTGATGGCCGTTTCGCTCGCCAATACGACATACTCAAAGAGAAGCAATTCGCCCTAACTCGAGTGCTTGATTGGCAAGTATTGGAGATGCTCGGTTTGGTAGATGATGTCCGCCATCTAGTCGGATTCGATCGCTGGCTTGCCATACTTGAAATCGACGATCCTGCTTATAAGGAACTCACTCTAGAGGTGTTGAGCACTTTTGAAGCCGATCGGAATGTCGCCCACATCCGTCGTCCTGGAAAGATCAAATTCCAAGTAAATGGCGAACAACAAGTTATGAGCCACGCGGATTTTGCCATATGCTTGGGTATCTACGATCGCGACTTTGTAACTAGCATGGAATACCCCCGTTTGGCGTGCGATTTCCCCTACACCCTCACCCCAAGCGCATTCTGGAATTCGATCACTACAGGGGCCAGTCATGTCACCCCCGACCCTCGGGTCCCGGCCCATGGCACTACCGCCACGACAACCCAGGAGAGGTCAAGCACCTGCCTCAACCCCAGATCGCCGCAAGGCTTACTTGTTACCTGTACAATATTAACATCACAACAGTAACATTCTAAATCTAAGGTATTCAACCACAACCCTGTACAAGATCAATATAGTCACACCAGGTATATATCCCTGAGAATCTCAAAATCAATGATCATGGACACAATCATAGTTTCTCCCAAACACTGGGTGTAAACCTTATACAACCTAAGGTCCTGACTGAACCAATCAAGATTATACAAGATCAAATGGAAATACGAATACATAGGTCCTAGTGGATCCATCTTATGCATGACGACAATGTTTATGAATCATACACTACTCAAAGGTAAATGCAAGAATAGATGCCAAGCACTATCACGTCTCACGCCCTGCTGCCGTGCTAACACCTGTAAAGAAGAGAAGAAGAATGAGTGAGTAACTAAGTTACTCAGTGAGGGGTTGAACATGGAGCTATAACTCATACAAGTGTAAAGAATGATATGCCGAAAACATATGTAAATCTTTAACAACCACAACTTACAAAATGCTTTAAATACACATTTCAATATAAGAAGCTTTCCAACTTTCTCAAAGAAAGGCATCAATAAAACTTTGAAAATCATTTGTAAAGAGATTCAATACTAAAAATTCAAGTTAAGAATACTCGTTAAAAGATCAAAAGATCAAACCCATCGAAATAAGGATTTATAGTGCAACACATGCGGAAATCCTCTATCGATAGCATCATCAATAGCCTATGAAAACCCTCCATCACTAACCATGGCCGTGGCTAGGTCAAGAGCCACCAAGATGCGCGTATCTTGGCGTTAGCCGTTGAGAATCCCGTGTGGTGACTCCGGGATCCCAACACAGCACCTTCAGGTTCTCTACGCGCCTCCTGTAAGGGCTCGTCAGCCGAGAACTCCACGCCACCCCAACTAGGTCGGTCCGTGGAGACTCGCTTCTGCAGAAGACGGGGATCCTCCCCAATGTCACCATCGAAACATTTGGGATATCCATCCCGCCCGTAGGCTCATCATAAACACATCATATATCTCATCAAGAGATCACAAATAGTTTGCCCGTAGGCTCATCATAAACGTATCATTATAAAATCATATATCTCAACAAGAGATCACAAATTCGCATAAAATACAACTCTTAATCGAAGAGTAAATCCTTTTGCGAAAGCATCGACAATAAAGTCATTTTCATCAAGAATATCAACACAAGAGTATTCTTTGAAAACTCATTTCAAATACGATAACATCGTGGAGAATCTCACTTTGGTTTACATAGACCCTTATTCGGTCAAAATAACAAGAACATCGAATTCTCAAATTCACAAATCTTGAAAACATGTAGTTCAAACCATAGGATTTTCCAATCCTCATGAAATATAAATAATCAAGAATTTAACAAGATCATAAACTATCATGGTTTATAGGCCTCAAGGAAATCATCTCATGAGCCTTTTGTAATAGAATCAATAGTTAAGCAAAATCACAAACATCATGGTTTCTAGATCTCAAGGAAATCATCTCGTGAGTCCATTAAAATGAAATCAAGAATTAAGAAGATCATATAGCATCATAATTTCAGTTTTCAAGAAACACTTCAAGAATCCATTGAAATCAAGAATTTCTCATTCCAAGGCATGCATTATTAAACAAGCATGATCATAGCTCTTTAATTAAACAATTCCCACTCACAAACTTGGCGAGATCGAATACTTGGATCACTCGCCTACTTGATCTTTACCCTTGCCTTTAGATCCACCTTCTTGAAGCCATTAACCATCCAAGAAAAACAAGAATCAATCACATAAACCAAACAATAAACAAGAGAGGAAAGAATGATCTAAAATTAGATCTCAAGGCTTCTAGGGTTTACTAAGTGTTGTAGATTCAAGAATTAACAATAATAGAATCCTCAAACCCATTAAATCAAAATGAAATCAAGAATATCCTAATTGGGTTCGGATCTAAAAGAATCAAAGGTTTAGAGATGAAGGATCTCCTTCATTCTTCACCAAAACATGAAATCAAGGCTCCTATACCTTTCAAACATAAGATCCATGGCTAAATTCCAATTAAATATTAGATCCATACTAAATCCACACTAATTCTTCATGGATCTAAAGAGAATTGAATAAAAGAACAAGGAATTGAAGAAGAGAAGAAAACCCACCTCAAACTTTGCTAGAACTAGAGGAGAATCATCACCAATGGAGAAGAGGGGAAGATCAACACCTTTCTTCTTTCTTGGAGCTCAAGAATGAAGATCTAATGGAGGGGAGAATGAGGATTTAAGATGGGGAGAGAAAGAGAGGGAAATGGGGTCTTATAAAGGCCCTTTGAGTTTGAAAACGGTTTAAATAGGCCCCAAAACGCGGGAGGCCGCGAGCCTCAACCAGGAAGCCATGCGGCCTCCCATGCGCCCGCATGCTCTTCTGGCCGGGGTCCTTGCGGGCTCCCATGCGGGCGCATGGGAGGCCGCAAGGCCCCTATTTTGGCTCCTTGTGGGCACACTAAGTGCCCGCAAGGTCCCTTCCTTGCTTACGCCTTTTAAAACACTTTTCCCCCATCTTTTAACCTCTCAAAAAGACCTTACCTAAGATCCCAACAAAAATAAAACTCGACAAAAACTTAAACACACAACTTTTACACAAGAAACAAAGCACAAGAGAAGCGAAAAAGGTCGAACTTCCACAAGTCAAGATTCAAAAAAGGCCTCCCATTTAGCTCAACCCTCGTACCGGAAGGTCCAGGCCCTCCTCAGTCGCTCTATCACGGGGCGAAGCGATAGCACCGGGGTCGTGACGAAAATGGACCTCCTAATTCTCTGTAGCATGATTCGTCGCGAGCCGCGAACCTAGGCCATGTCATGGCCAAATTATTTGCTCGCCCCGCCCAAGCACCCTCCGATAGCACGAGATCTTCCTTGGACCCTTCGTTACTCGCTTAGCACGGGGCGCGAACGCTCTAGGCCGAGTACGGTCCATGGAGCGCGTTGGAGGCATCCTTTCCCTCGGGCTACGTACACCGAACTCTATCCCTAATGATGATCCCGGGAGTACCAAAATGAAAGAAAGAGACAGTGGTGAGGACGACGACGATGAGATGGCTACACCCGCTACCCCTCGAGCCGGCCGCACTCCGTCGCGAACTAGTGATTTAGCCGATGTGCATTGTCGGCTACAAGAACTTGGACTTGTGCAGCAACGACAGAGTGCGGATATTGCTGCCCTCCTCCAAGGGCGAGAGGCAATCCTACAAGGCCAGCGGCAGATTCGCGAGCTTCTTCAGCAGCCCCCCGGCACCCACCCACCTCCGCACCACCGGCCTCCACCGACTCTTGGGACACTTGGTTTTGAGTTTCTTGTTGTTTGTCGCAGTTTATTTTATTACTTTTCGTACGGTGGTGTTTGTAGTCGGTTCGATGGAGCTTAACTCTTCCAAATCTGTGTTTTACTTTTCTTTGTCTTTTAGTAGCTCTATAATAAACTTTCGTGATGACGATGGATGTTTCGATTTAATGTCATGTTCTACCTCGCAGGGGTAGACCCGAACATCTTCTTACCTTCTCTCCACTATCCTAGTGAGCACTGCGCCCACTCTGCCGACCTTGACACGCACTCGCCACTATGATTCGGGAAAGTTCTCCCTAACCCCCTATCTATGCTTTATACGGTTTATTATATTCTTTGGGCATTGACTTTGTACATTGGGGACAATGTAAGACTTTAAGTAGGGGGGTGACATGCATACACTTTTGTTCTTCGAGTCAAAATCTTTGTTATTTGCTATGCATGCCTATTTTGTGGATGAAATTTAATGACATTGATGCATGATTGGAACCATTGATGGCAATGAGACACAAGTATACGGTAGAGTAGGATAATGATGGATGCTAAGCTTTGCACACAACCCCACACTTAATGAATTTTGATCATTCACGGCATACCGTCACATACCTTTTAGCTCTGGACCTTGGACACCTAGGTTGGATTAAGTGGTAATCTTCGTGACCCTCTTAGTAGCTAACCTATTTTTAGCGGTACGCACCTTGATGTGTTAAGCTTCTCCCTAATGAATCATGTGAGGGGTTCTGTTTCTCTTGAAAATTGGCAAATCAGAAAATATGTTGTGGTTTCTAAGGAAATTTTGTATAGAAATAAGAATGACAATGCTCCTCTTCTTGAATAGCAAATTAACTTAGGGTACGGGCTCCTAAAAAGAGTGTTCTCTAAGCCAAAAGCTAGGAAAGCATGAGCATGTTCATGTGAGCCTGTAATCTTCCAAGTAAGTTGGGACTTCTTGGTGCCGTATCAGCACAGTTATCCTTCTAAAAAGTCGATTACAGGTCATGTTAGTCAAGAAAAAAAAAAAGCCAACTCTTGCATTGGAGAAACAGAAGTACCTTGGGAATTCAATAGGGGGTTCCCTACCGTTTCAAGGTCTGTTATCGCTGGAAGTGGTGTGATGTGCTTTAAGAAGTGGTCCTCGGGGTATCGTTTTCTCTTATCTAGGTTACAAGTGTCCAGGTGAAGAAGGTTGCACACACACAGCATCATCTTGCCGAACGAATGGTTCAAAATGTTGTTATTGGTTGTAGCTTAGCATCTAGAGTTCTACATGTGCTACTGTATGCTTACACTTGAGCCGGAGGTTGTGTATTGATGAGCGCATTTCATATATATGTATTGCATGCTTTACCCTCATAATTATTGAATATTTTGGCTGTAATTCTCCAAGTACGGTGCTATTTGAGGTATTCGTTGTTCGTCATGCAGATATCAAAGTCCTGAAGTAAGAAGAAGTGTTTTTGGAACAATTTTAGAAGCTAAAGGACTTAGAAGAAACCTCATCAAGCTCAGCACGGCTTGGGCACGCCCGTGCCGTTTCCCGTGCAAAATGCAGAAGAATCCAACCACAATTCGGCACAGCCTGAGTGATAAACGTCTAAAAGTACATATTTTACATGTATTTGTTGTGTATTAGTTTCATATCTTTTTGTTGAATCTATGCCCTTTTAGATCTAAATTGCTCTATTTTTGTATTTCAGGCCAGCCAGAAGCCCTGGGGACTCGACGACGAGATGGGGAGCGATTTCGACATCAAAACAGCGTTTTCGAAACGGGACACTGTAGCACGGTACTGTAGCAGCCACTGTAGCAGTCACTGTAGCTCATCGCGGGCTTCGTGGCAGAAAAGTAGAAATCCCGAGGGGTCAGCATACCGGCAGTATGCTGACCCGTTTACCCATCGGGATTTGGGGTTTTAAGGCCGATCTAGGGCATTTTGAAGGATACTTTTGCATCTTCTTGGAGAGAGCTTTTCGGGGGAAAAGAAGGCTAGGGTTTGAGCATCATTTCTACACCATTTTGGAGGGCAAAAGGAGAGGAAATTCGGGTTTTCTAAGGAGAGGAGAGCAAGATCTAGGAGGATCTACTTCAAAAGCTTCATTGTTTGGAGGTTGAAGACAACGGGAAGCCACCCCTTCGAGTGGCGTCTTCGGAAGGTTTTCTCCGGGGATCCAAGCGGCATTCGACCTTCACCATTTGAGGGAGTGTTCCTCATGTTTATTTTAGTTATTTGCATGGTTTGTGTGGTGGATTTGTTGAACATGAACAACTAAACCCCAAGGTCACCGGATGTAGGTGAACCTTGGGGGCAAAACTTGTGATGTTTTGTATTATTTGAGCTATTTATTGTATGATTGGCTTGTTGTGATCCTTGTTTGGTATTCTTAATCATTTTGGTACAAGTGCTTAATTGTTGTATCAAATTCTTGGTAGCACTTTGTAGCATGACCATTGCCTTAGTGCTAGACTCTACCAAACTTGGAAGGGATTATTGTATAAATACGCCGTGATCATCGGGTATTTGTACCCCTCCATTTCTAGGGTTGAAAACTAACTAGTGTTTCCACCCTAACTTGAGAAAACCATCATTCTCCTTGCAACCGTGTGAGAGGTTGAGTGGAAGAAATTCCTTATTCAATACTTGTACCGGGTTAGGGGTCAATTGCCGTGACCATCGGGTTGGCCTAAGCTTAGGTTTTCTCGGTCCAACTAGCCACATACTTAATTTCTCAATTATCCTACTCACTTGAGTAGCCCCCTTGGGGATCCTCATCCGTGACCGTTTTCCATCCCTGAGCATCTCCCGAGTTTTGATTCAATCGTATTTATAAAGAAAATTTCTCTTATTGCTATTTGTTTTCTTTCTTGTCTATTCTCTTAAAAAATGGAATTGGTGAGCTAAACAACAAGTGAGAAGTGAGTAAGGTAGCTCCTCGGGCCCCTTGGGAATACGACCCACTCGTGCGTGCACGAGTGGTTTATTACTTGACGACCCGTGCGCTTGCGGGTGTTGACATTTCTGTGTCGATCAAGTTTTTGGCGCCGTTGCCGGGGAATCGCCGAGGGATATCTGGAAAGCTTCAAGCTTGTTGATTTAGCCTTTTCTTTTTCTTTTGTTTTTCTTTCTTTTGTTGTGTGTTTTATTTTGTTTTTGTGTTTTCTTGTTTTTGGTTGTTAAGATTTTGTAATTATTCCAGCTTTGTATTCTATTGTTGCTCCTTTGTATTTTTTTTGTTGTTAGCTAACTTTGTGTCTCCTTTTCAGAGTGACAGCGTGGATTTCAGCAATAATCTTCTGAAGGAAGATTTGTGGCGAGATACACGTATGCAATCTGTCACGTAATCAAGGAGCTCGGTCAATCTTCGAGTAAATATTTGGAATCAAATTGGGGAAAGTTGGCAATAGAAATTCTCTCATCCAATAGTCGGGCCAACTATACTCATGAGGAACTAGACACTTGTCTGAAGAGTCCTCCCGAGTAAACCTGTTTTGATCAAGAGGAGGTAATTCAGTCAACCCTTGAAAAAGTAGAAGAGGTGAACTACTGATAAGTGCTTGCATGTACATATAATTTGAGATGTTTTTCCCTGCATGAGCATCACATTTTTCAGGTTATATTTCTCATTTCGTGTGTTTCGTGTTCTTTCGTGCAATTAGGGTTGTGAAAAAGGTTTACGCGAAGAAAAGCAAGATTAGGTCATAATGGTGCTATGTGGAGCTCTCTTTTGTGCAAATACGAAGTTCAAGACACAAATCGGGTTCAAACGAGGGGGTATGTGCCAACTTCTAAAGGCTTCAAGACAATTCTTGTAGAAGGACACGAAGGCGAGTCATGCTCGCTCGTTCCGATTGGTTCAAAGATTTCAAAAGCTCTCCAAGGTTTCCCATCATCAAGAAATGCCACTTGACCTTTCACATGGGCGTGTGTCCGTCCATGTGACCTCGAGAGAAGAAACGGGCGAAATCGAGGATTAGTATGAAGATTTCACAAGGCGAGAAAATCCACATGGGCGTGTGGAATTTCCACACGGCCGTGTGGAATTTCCACACGGCCGTGTGGACTATCCACACGCCCGTGTGGATCCTCGAGATGGCCAATTATAAAGCCGTTCGAAGCGTTATCCGGGGATCTATCTTCTAACTTTGGAAGGAGGCGACGGCTAGGGTTCGAGGAGGTTCTTGCTACACTTTGGGGGCGCTTCTTCACCGGTTTCATCATCATTCCCTTCCAAGGAGAGCCATTGGGGGAGCCTTCGACGACTCGATTCGGCGAGGTGGGCCTTAGGCTTGGAGGAAGGGACTCTTTGAAGAAGAAGGAGAAGTTCCCATAGTCTATCAACACGAAGCCAAAGGGGGTTTTCTTTATGGATTTCTTGCACTTATCTTCATTTATTTTGATGAACTTGTATTGCTCCATGGAGAGCTAAACCCCTAGTGGGTACTTGGACTTGTAAACCCTAGATTTCCTATGTTTCATTGACTTAAATGCTTTTATTCAATTTGAGTTTGAATTTGAGTTTCAATCTTGTTTGCTTAATTGTTTCTCCCTTAGAGTGACACTAGGGTTGAGGGCTAATCCAATCATCCTTTTGACGAGTGACCATCACCATTAGGATTAGATTAATCAAGATTGGAGGGGGTTGAGAGGGTGAGTTGAGAGGTAGCGACACGTCCCCTTTCCCCTCCGGTGTGGTTCTCCCTACCTTCTTATTCCAAGTATTACCTTCGATCTCAAAGAGAGTTAGGCGTTGAGAGAGGCCTTTCCGCCGGGACTTATTTGTGATTAGGGATCTTTCGCCTGGACCAAAGGGATTGATCTATAGTTGGGAATAGGGTTTACCACTTGGAATCCCTAGAGCATAGCGCAGTCATACGTGGTGTGAGGCGTCGAGAGTCTTCTCTCCACCGGGACCTCGTAGGGGACTAGTCAAGGTTGACCTTAGATTTGGGACCTTGTATCTCCGGGATTCCACGACTCTTGAAATCTCTATTGAATAAGAGTACTTGAAGTCTTGCACGTGAAACAAGGATTCTAGGGGGAGCATTGTCCGAGTACCCCATCTTCTTATTGATCTATTTCTCCGACCTAGCTTTCATTTTCAGCACTTTATTTCTACTACTTTCTGATTTTATTTTCTTTCAACAACAATTGGTTTATCTTTGATTACTTAACAAAGTGTGATTGTTCTTACGTCTACTCCCTGTGGATTCGACTACCCACCCGTTTGGGTACTTTATTACTTCGACACCCGTGCACTTGCGGAGTACACACGCAAGGGTGTGTCAACTACATCCAGGGGGATGATGTGAATACAAGTGAGACAGAATTTCAAGCGAAGGAATGCAGCTTGAACAGTGATGGTGACTCAGAAGAAATGGAGGAGATTGAGGAACGTGACCTTAGAAATTATGGAAGGATAAAGTCATCAATTGAAGAACCTCCAGAGCTAGAATTGAAACCCCTCCCTGATCATCTAGAATACGCTTTCCTGGGGGAAAAATCTACACTCCCTGTTGTCATTGCTTCAGATTTAACAAGGGAACAGAAGGACCAACTCTTGAACACGCTGAGGAGGCACAAAAAGGCAATTGCTTGGAAGATTTCTGACATTCGAGGAATCAACCCATCTTTTTGTACGCACAAAATACTTATGGAGGATAATCACAAACCCTCAGCAATCCCCCAACGAAGACTCAACCCCAACATGAAGGAGGTTGTGAAGAATGAAGTCATAAAGTTGCTTGATGCGGGCATTATATACCCTATCTCTGATAGTGCCTGGGTGAGCCCAGTGCAAGTGGTGCCAAAGAAAGGAGGAATGACAGTCATCACTAATGAAAAAAATGAGCTTGTTCCCACAAGAACAGTCACAGGTTGGAGAGTCTGTATCGATTATAGGAAACTCAATGATGCTACAAGAAAGGATCATTTCCCTTTACCTTTCATTGATCAGATGCTTGACAGACTCGCGGGACATTCTTACTCTTTGTTTCTTGGACGGTCTTTCTCGGATACTTTCGGATCCCTATTGCACCCAGAAGATCGGAGAAGACTACTTTCACATGCCCTTACGGGACATTTGCGTATCGTCGTATGCCTTTTGGACTTTGTAATGCACCGGCTACATTCCAAAGATGTATGTTAGCAATATTTGAAGATATGGTAGAAGATATCATGGAGGTGTTTATGGATGATTTTTCGGTGTTCGGGGATTCATTCGAGTTATGCCTTAAAAATCTTAAACGGGTCCTAAAAAGGTGTGAGGAGACTAATTTAGTCCTCGGTTGGGAGAAATGCCACTTTATGGTCAAGGAGGGCATAGTACTCGGGCATAAGATTTCAAAGAGGGGAATTGAAGTAGACAGAGCGAAAGTCTCCACCATCGAAAAACTACCCCCTCCAAGTTCGGTGAAGGCAATCGAAGTTTTTCGGGACATGCGGGGTTTTATAGAAGATTCATCAAAGATTTTTCTCGCAATCGCCCGACCACCGACAAAGCTCTTGGAGAAAGATGCTCGTTTTGAGTTTAATGAAGATTGCATGAATGCCTTCCTCTCGCTTGAAAAAGAAACTAGTTGAAGCACCAATAGTGGCTTCTCCGGACTGGAATTTACCTTTCGAGGTGATGTGTGATGCAAGTGACTATGCGGTGGGTGCAGTATTAGGACAAAGACGGGATAAACACTTTCATCCTATTTATTACGCAAGCAAGACTTTGAATGACGCACGGGAGAACTACACTACCACGGAGAAAGAATTGCTAGCGGTGGTCTTTGCTTTTGATAAATTTCGATCATATTTGGTGCTATCTAAGGTAATTGTTTATACCGATCACTCTGCACTCAAATACCTACCGAATAAATCAGATGCCAAGCCTCGATTGATCCGTTGGGTGCTTCTACTACAAGAGTTTGATCTAGAGATAAGGGATAAAAAGGGGGGCAGAAAACTTGGCCGCCGATCATTTATCACGCCTTGAAGGGCCTCATGATGAGGAGTTGAAGAGAGAGGGGATAAATGACACATTCCCTGTGGAGCGCTTATGCAGCATTCAAGTAGTGGAAGAGGATGAGACACCATGGTTTGCTGATATCGCAAATTACTTGGCAGCAGGGGTTTTCCCAAAGTGGCTCACCTATCAACAAAGAAAGAAGTTCTTTGCTGACCTGAAGCATTATACTTCGGAGGATCCATACCTGTTCAAGACTTGTTCGATCAAATTGTCAGGAGATGTGTCTCAACAAGAGAAGGACATGACATCCTGTTGCATTGCCACTCGGGGCTCGCATGGGGGCACTACGGTGGAAACGGGACAGCGAGGAAGGTACTTGATGCCGGATTTTATTGGCCCACGATATTCCATGACGCTCGGATGCTTGTGCAAAGACCGTGATAGGTGTCAACGCGTAGGTAACATATCAAAAAGGGACGAGATGCCGCAAACTTGGAATCAAGCTTGTGAAATTTTTGATGTTTGGGGGATCGACTTCATGGGACCGTTTCCTAGTTCTCATGGCAATAAGTTTATTCTCGTGGCCGTAGATTACGTCTCCAAGTGGGTAGAAGCGCAAGCATTCCCAACCTGTGATGCAAGAGTGGTAGTAAAATTCTTAAAAAAATTGTTCGCTAGATTCGGCACTCCAAGGGCGATCATCAGTGACCGGGGCACTCATTTTTGCAATTCACAATTTGAAAAATTTTAAAACGATATGGGGTATCACATAGAATCTCAACTGCTTACCATCCCCAAACGAGTAGTCAAGTCGAGGTATCTAATAGGGAATTGAAAAGAATCTTGGAGAAAACGGTGAGTCATCACAGGAAGGATTGGGCGGATCAACTTGATGATGCACTCTGGGCATACAGAACAGCATTTAAGACCCCTATTGGATCAACTCCGTATAGGTTGGTATATGGGAAGGCTTGTCACTTGCCCGTCGAATTAGAGCACAAAGCTTATTGGGCCATAAAGCAATTGAATTTTGAACCCCGTCTAATAGGCCACAAGAGAAAATTCCAGTTAAATGAATTAGATGAATGGCGGTCGGTGGCATATGAGAGTTCAATATGGTATAAAGAGAAGACAGAGGAATACCATGACCGACACATTAAACAAGCTAAACATTTTCAAGTCGGAGACCAAGTGCTACTTTTCAACTCTCGATTGAAACTTTTTCCGGGAAAACTGAAATCAAGATGGTATGGGCCATTTTCAGTCTCACAAGTGTTTCCTCACGGGGCCGTTGAGGTTCACCATCCAACAAAAGGTACTTTTAAAGTCAATGGCTATCGTTTGAAACATTATTTTCCGAGTGGCAACCCGGTTCCAAAGGTTGGAGGTAACTTCCCTCCATTTGTCCCACCATGAAATTTTGAGGTAATGCAAGTCAAGCTAATGACGTTAAAGAAGCGCTCCTTGGGAGGCAACCCAAGTTCCTTTCATTTCCCGTATTCTTTTTGCTATTCGTGTTGTGTTGTTTTGCTTATGTTTTTAGTAGTAGTTCTTGTGTTGTTTTGCTTTTCGTCATTTTTCTTGTTTCTTTCGCCTTTTTGTTAACTTGTTTGTCATGAGGTTTTTGAAGAATTCTTGCTCTAGATGCATTCATGTTGATGTTTTGAGTGTTTAAATGTTGTTTCCGGCCATATTTTTCAAGGTTTCATCGAGGGTTGACGCGTGCGAAGTGTGGAGAAAGAACCGGTGCAAAAATTGGGTCTTGCCGACCATCCTTACGGCCGTAAGGATGGGCGGCAAGACCACCCGAACTTAGGTTTTAAAAGGGGTTTTGGGGATTTCACACTATTCATTCTCTTCCCCATTCTTCCAACCTTTTCTCCCTCATTTCTCCACCGTTTTTACTCATTTTTTTTGCTCTAGTTTGCTCTCCTCCTCCTCTTTTCCATCTTGGTGACAAAAAATTGGAGTTTGAGCAAGCTTTTGGCCGGATTTACCATTTGGATCTACTCATTTTACCCTAGGGCACAAGTATGACACTCACTCAAAAACTTTGATTTTTCCTTACTTTTATGGCTGAAATTTGTTGGAAATTGTTGGAATATTGTATTTGGGTGAATGTTTAAGATTTATCAAGGCATTTTTCATAGTTTGTAAAATTTTTTTGGCTACTCCTACAAGCAAAATGCTTGAAAAAAAAT
This sequence comes from Dioscorea dumetorum, assembly GCA_902712375.1. Classification (NCBI taxonomy): domain Eukaryota; kingdom Viridiplantae; phylum Streptophyta; class Magnoliopsida; order Dioscoreales; family Dioscoreaceae; genus Dioscorea; species Dioscorea dumetorum. The sequence goes on from CACTHL010000355.1 coordinate 264,554, forward strand.
TTTCCGGAATTACTGTAGCAATGAACATTTTCTTGGATTTCCTCATTTTTTGGTGCTTATTTTGCTTGTAATTTAGTTGGTTAATCTCTATTTTATTTTTATAGGATTCCAATCAAGAAACTAGCTTCCAAGAGACCTAGGCGGGAACCTTCGACTCCCGTCCATGAACCTCAATTTTCCAAGGAAGAACACAAGACGCGCTACGCACTCTTATCGCGAAAAGGGTTCGGCACGGTGGGGAAGATTGATTGGGAAGCTTTGAGCACTTTGGGAAGCTTTGAGCACTACTTGCGCCGCATCATCACTTTAGACCCATGACAAGACCTTGTTTATTTTCCTTCTGTTGTGCTTTGTTGTTTGTTGTTAAAACTTGTACTTTTGAGTTAGCTAGGGTTCACTCCCTACTAAACTCTCGTGTTATTTTTGTTGGAGCTCTCTTTTCCTTACTTTATTTATTTTTCCTCCTGAAAAACTTTGAATGATAATAAGCTCCTTATTCTTTTAAGGATTATTAATTTTGGGAGCTTTACTTGTGTTGGCCCTCCTTAGGTGAAATACTTCTGATCCAAGTGGAACAACTGAGAACCACATCAAGGAATCAGGGAAGTTTCTTCACCCCCATTTTTGGTTATCATTCACATCCCCCACATTATTCTGCCGACTTAGGTACATTGAGGACAATGTACAACTTTAGGTGTGGGGATGGTTATTTACTTAGGGTATTTTGCATTTATGCATGCTTGTTACCTATGATGGCTATGACTGTGTTGTTAAAGGATTTCCTAGCTTGGTAGGATGATAGTAGTGAGCTGTACAGTACTTGTACTTTAATGTAGCTCTGTTTCATCTTTAGTGCACCTGTATACATACTCACGATCACTCTCACCTTGTACACTCTATCCAACCCATCTTAGTGACTTTGGCATTAATTTGTTAAATTCTTTCTTCAATGCACTTTTAAAAGCTTTTAAGTTCCTTTGTTGTTTTCTCCAACCTAAGTGAAGTTTTTAGCAGGTAGTTTATCAGGGATCGAAAAAAAAAAAAAAAAAAAAATTGGGGTCTATGTCAGTATTCCTCTGTTTTTAAGCATGAATGCGTATATGTAGATTGTAATTGATTAAGAGGGTGACTCTTGTGCCTGGCCAGCATGTGCATCCATCTGAAAGATTTTTGTGCAGTCTATGTTAGGCGAACCCAGAAAAGTAAGAATTTGTGTATATTTGTGAGTGAAAGAAATAAAGTTTTCATTTTTGATCCCTAGAGCCTGTTTTATGGTCACTTAAGAGTTGGAGTTGTATTTAGGAACCAAAGGACTTTAACTGGGCATTGAGGAAGTCTTTAGCACTCTAATGCCATCTTCATTTTGTGTGGGGTGAATGGTCATCCTGGGGTAATCCGGGGTGTGGAGGTGATAAGTGCCTGTATGTACATATTATTTGAGATGTTTTTCCATGCATGAGCATCACATTTTTCAGGTTATATTTCTCATTTCGTGTGTTTTTGTGTTCTTTCGTGCAATTAGGGTTGTGAAGAAGGTTTATGCGAAGAAAAGCAAGATTAGGTCATAATGGTGCCATGTGGAGCTCTTTTGTGCAAATACAAAGTTCAAGACACAAATCGGGTTCAAACGAGGGGGTATGTGCCAACTTCTAAAGGCTTCAAGACAATTCTTGTAGAAGGACACGAAGGCAGTCATGCTCGCTCGTTCGGATTTGTTCAAAGATTTCAAAAGCTCTCCAAGGGTTTTTCATCATCAAGAAATGCCATATGACCTTTCACATGGGCGTGTGTCCGTCCGTGTGACCTCAGGAGAAGAAACGGGCGAAATCGGGGACCAATAAGCAAGTTTCCACAAGGCTGAAATTCCACATGGGCGTGTGGAATTTCCACACGGCCGTGTGGAATTTCCACACGGCCGTGTGGCTCATCCACACGCCCGTGTGGATCCTCGAGATGGCCAATTATAAAGCCGTTCTGAAGCGTTATAAAGGAAAACTTTTTCCTAACTTTGGGAGGAGGTTCGGCTACGGTTTGAGAGGGTTTTTGCTGCGTTTTGGGGGCGTTTCTTCACCGATTTCAACACCGATTCCTTCCAAGGAAAGCTATTGGGGGAGCCTTCGACGACTTGGATTCGGCGAGGTGTGCCCTAGGCTTAGAGGAAGGATCCGTGGAGAAGAAGGAGCAGCCCTCATAGGCCATCAACACGAAGCTTAAGGGGGTTTTCTTTATGGATTTCTTGCACTTATCTTCATTTATTTTGATGAACTTGTATTGCTCCATGGAGAGCTAAACCCCTAGTGGGTACTTGGACTTGTAAACCCTAGGTTTTCTATGTTTCATTGACTTTAATGCTTTTATTCAAGTTGAGTTTAAATTTGAGTTTCAATCTTGTGTGCTTAATTGTTTCTCCCTTAGAGTGACACTAGGGTTGAGGGCTAATCCAATCATCCTTTTGACGAGTGACCATCACCATTAGGATTAGATTAACCAAGATTGAAGAGGGTCGAGAGGGTGAGTTGAGAGGTAGCGACACTTTCCCTTTCCCCTCCGGTGTGGTTTTCCCTACCTTCTTATTCCAAGTATTACCTTCGATCTCAAAGAGAGTTAGGCGTTGAGAGAGGCCTTTCCGCCGGGACTTATTTGTGATTAGGGATCTTTCGCCTGGACCAAAGGGATTGATCTATAGTTGGGAATAGGGTTTACCGCTTGGAATCCCTATAGCGTAGCGCAGTCATACGTGGTGTGAGGTGTCGAGAGTCTTCTCTCCGCCGGGACCTCGTAGGGGACTAGTCAAGGTTGACCTTAGATTTGGGATCTTGAATCTTTGGTTTCCACGACTCTTGAAATCTCTATTGAGTAAAAGTATTTGAAGTCTTGCACTTGAAACAAGGAACCTAGGGGGAGCAGTGTCCGAGTACCCCATTCTTATCTCGATCTTTTCCTACACTCTAGCTTTAACTTTCAGTTCTTAATTTCTGTTTTGAATCACTTTTTAATCTCAACAAAAATTGGTTTTCTTTGGCTACCTAGCGAAGTGTTTTTGTTTCTATCGTCTACTCCCTGTGGATTCGACTACCCACCCGTTGGGTACTTTATTACTTCGACACCCGTGCACTTGCGGAACACACACGCAAGGGTGTGTCAGGAGGTCAAGGTAAGAGTCAGCACACACACACATAGGGCACTGTGGAGGAACCAGAGCTATTAGTTTGGAGCAGCTCACTTCTTGATTTATGTCCAATTGTGCTTGTGGAGTTCTTTACTTTTGAGCCTGAGGTCGTGTTTTTAGCCGTTTATCTTCTTTCCCTTGTTACTTCATGTTTGTTTGCTTGGGGACAAGCAAACGCTTAGGTGTGGGGATGTTTGATAAACGTCTAAAAGTACATATTTTACATGTATTTGTTGTGTATTAGTTTCATATCTTTTTGTTGAATCTATGCCCTTTTAGATCTAAATTGCTCTATTTTTGTATTTCAGGCCAGCCAGAAGCCCTGGGGACTCGACGACGAGATGGGGAGCGATTTCGACATCAAAACAGCGTTTTCGAGACGGGACACTGTAGCACGGCACTGTAGCAGTCACTGTAGCTCATCGCCGGCTTCATGGCAGAAAAGTAGAAATCCCGAGGGGTCAGCATACCGGCAGTATGCTGACCCGTTTACCCATCGGGATTTGGGGTTTTAAGGCCGATCTAGGGCATTTTGAAGGATACTTTTGCATCTTCTTGGAGAGAGCTTTTGGGGGAAAAGAAGGCTAGGGTTTGAGCATCATTTCTACACCATTTTGGAGGGCAAAAGGAGAGGAAATTCGGGTTTTCTAAGGAGAGGAGAGCAAGATCTAGGAGGATCTACTTCAAAAGCTTCATTGTTTGGAGGTTGAAGACAACGGGAAGCCACCCCTTCGAGTGGCGTCTTCGGAAGGTTTTCTCCGGGGATCCAAGCGGCATTCGACCTTCACCATTTGAGGGAGTGTTCCTCATGTTTATTTTAGTTATTTGCATGGTTTGTGTGGTGGATTTGTTGAACATGAATAACTAAACCCCAAGGTCACCGGATGTAGGTGAACCTTGGGGGCAAAACTTGTGATGTTTTGGATTATTTGAGCTATTTATTGTATGATTGGCTTGTTGTGATCCTTGTTTGGTATTCTTAATCATTTTGGTACAAGTGCTTAATTGTTGTATCAAATTCTTGGTAGCACTTTGTAGCATGACCATTGCCTTAGTGCTAGACTCTACCAAACTTGGAAGGGATTATTATATAAATACGCCGTGATCATCGGGTATTTGTACCCCTCCATTTCTAGGGTTGAAAACTAACTAGTGTTTCCACCCTAACTTGAGAAAACCATCATTCTCCTTGCAATCGTGTGAGAGGTTGAGTGGAAGAAATTCCTTATTCAACACTTGTACCGGGTTAGGGGTCAATTGCCGTGACCATCGGGTTGGCCTAAGCTTAGGTTTTCTCGGTCCAACTAGCCACATACTTAATTTCTCAATTATCCTACTCACTTGAGTAGCTCCCTTGGGGATCCTCATCCGTGACCGTTTTCCATCCCTGAGCATCTCCCGAGTTTTGATTCAATCGTATTTATAAAGAAAATTTCTCTTATTGCTATTTGTTTTCTTTCTTGTCTATTCTCTTAAAAAATGGAATTGGTGAGCTAAACAACAAGTGAGAAGTGAGTAAGGTAGCTCCTCGGGCCCCTTGGGAATACGACCCACTCGTGCGTGCACGAGTGGTTTATTACTTGACGACCCGTGCGCTTGCGGGTGTTGACATTTCTGTGTCGATCACTAAGTCCGCTGAGCACGGGTGTGAAAACCTCAGCACGGTCGAGGCACGCCCGTGCTGTTTCCCGTGAAAATTACAGGAGAATGCAGCCACAGATCAGCACAGCCAGAGTTCGCTGAGCACGGTCGTGGAAACCTCAGCACGGTCTAAGCACGCCCGTGCTGTTCCCCGTGCAGATTACAGGTTTGTGAGTTTTCTGAAGAGTTATTTGGCCGTAATCTGCACGGCTTGAAGCACGGCTTCAGCACGCCCGTGCTCACATCGAGAAGACTTTATAAGCCTAGAAACTCAGTTTCTAAGGGGACTTTTTGGTGGGCAAACTTTGGGAGAAAGAAAGGGAGAGCTTTGGGGGTTCATCCTCCACTTCATCAAGGGTATGCCAAGCTTATGGTAGGCCGATCGGGAGGAGATTACACGGCATTGTAGATCCTTCGACAACCTTAAGGATGCAAGAAATTAGGGAGCTTTCAATTCCTTGTCTTTTAATTTCTTTGGCATTGTATTTGTTGGTTGTCATCATGAGGGGCTAAACTCTTAAGGGAGCCCCGGGGTTGGTTGTATGACGTTGTAGCTTGAACTCATTGTCTTTACTTGCAGTATTTTGAATGTCTTGTTCCTTTCAATAAATCAAGGTTATTGGCTATCTCGTATGTTGTTTAGTGCTTGATGCTTGGTAGTTAGGTTCTCCTATCTAGGCTTGCGAATCATTATTGATTGTTGCAAGCAGTGGGAGTTCAACTTAGGGCTCGGCAGCGCTAGAAACCACATGCTTATAGCATAACTAGGTTTAGATATGAAGACTTCGCTGATAAATACTGAGAAAGACCGAGTTAGTAAACGACGGAAACCCAACCCCGGGGCCCCATCTCCTCCATCGAGTCAAACCTAAATCTTCCCTTGGTGAATTTCCTATTCCCTTAACTTCCTAGAAGTTAATCCAAAGTCAATTCCTTCATCTTCTGTTTGGTTAGATATTAAGTAGGACGTTAGTATTAGAAGCTATACCAGTCCCTGTGGATTTAACTACCCGACCCAAAGGGTACACTTTACTACTTGTGCGACCCGTGCACTTGCGGTTACGCAAGGGGCGTACCATGTATTTAGCCACTTATTAATTCCTCTTGTTCTCAATGTTTGTTTTCTTGGGGACCAGCAAACCCTTAAGTGGGGGGTGATTTGATAAGTGTCTAAATACACCGTTTTATAACGGTGAACTACTTACACTTTCATGCATTAATTGAATAAAACAGGTGCCTTTGATGTGTTTTTCTTGTTTTTCTTACTTCAGGGCATCCACGGACCATTTACGTTGAGAGGAACATTTACAACGACAAAATCAAGGCCGAGGAGCGAAGAAACGAAGGATAAACGAGCTCCGAAAGGCACCGAGCGTTCCTGCACAACCAGGCCCATTTTAGGGCCTGTGTGCGGGCTGTACACAAGCCGCACACCACTGGCAGAAGGGTGTGCGGCCGCATGCGGTCGGGTAGTTAAGCCCGGTTAGGGTTTTTTCTGAAGGGACTTTTGCCACCGACGCCTCCGAACACCCCTACGCTCAAAGCTTCATCAACGGAGGTCGTTTTGGAGTGAAATCAAGGGAGAGAAGAAGGTAGGACTTGAGGATCATCATCCTAGAGCTTGCCGACGCGGATTCGGCAAGTGTATTCATCAACCCTAGTCGACACGGTCAAGAGGGAGTTGTGAGTTTTCTTGTTGATGTATTCTTATTTGTGCAAACTTCCCTTGTTATTCATGTCGAACTAAGCCTCCCAAGGCCGCCGGGCAACCGGTGAACCTTGAGAGGAATACTTGTATTGGATGCTATGCTTTTAATTCAATGAATGGATGGTGTGGAATTTGGTTTCATACATTGTGTGCTTAATTGTAGTGATTTGCATGAGAACTTTGCATTTCATTTTATCGAATGTGCTTGGTTGTGCGAGGTGCGCTCTTGCATTAGATCCACATAGTATGAAGAGGGACTCATTGTACCGGTACACCGGAGGTTCCGGGTGCCGGTAGCCTCCCGTAGGTTGTAGAGTTCATCGTAGTGAAATTGCTTATAGATAACTCCAACCAAGGCTCCTTAGTCCCAATGACATCGTGTGAGTATCCTTTGGATAAAGGAACTTGTACTGGATTAGGGCTACACTACGGAGGTTCCGGGGTAGTCGACTTCCGAGCCTAGATGGACCAAAACAATACTCCATGCATGCATTACCTGTTTTTATAGCATCCTTACTTGTATTTCTCCCGGTTGAATCCTCGCTCGGAGCCTTGTCTTCTCTATCTGATTTTTTCGTCGTTGTGCGCAACTTGTTATTGATTAAAGTTTCTTTCATTTGTTTAAATTTCATTTCATTACAACAACCTCTGTTTTGATTCGGCTAAACAATTATCGAAGAGGAAGTAATAGTGGATCTCGGGACCCCACGGAATACGACCCTCTTGTGCCCACACAAGAGGTATTACTTGACAACCCGTGCACTTGCGGCCGGGGAGCCGTGTGCCCGCTTTTTAGCGACGCGCGCGGCGACCATCAGCCACTTGTTTGCGGGTGGTACGGAGTGGCTAGCCGATGATATACTCCATATTGTTTCAGTACCTTATCGAGCTGCATATTACAAAAATGAGTCCCTCTATCGCTAATGATGATCCTGGGAGTACCAAAATGAGCAAATAGGCGCTTGAGAAATCTAACTACAGTTCTAGCGTCGTTTGTGGGGAGAGCTTGTGCCTCAACCCACTTGGACACATAATCCACGGTGACTAGAATGTATCGGTTTAAATTTGAACTAGGGAATGGTCCCATAAAGTCAATACCCCAAACGTCGAATACTTCACAGAACTGAATAGGATTTTGAGGCATCTCGTCCCGTCTAGACAAATTACCAGCTCTTTGACATTTATCACAGCTTTGAATGAATTGATGAGCATCTTTAAATATGGTTGGCCAATAAAAACCTGCAGCCAACACTTTCTCTGCAGTTCGGCCTGCTGCATAATGACCACCAGTGGGTCCCGAGTGGCAGTGAGTAAGGATGCTCCACCCTTCTTCCCTTGAAACACATCTTCGCACTACATGGTTTGCACATACTCGAAACAGATATGGATCTTCCCAAAGGAAATTTTTCAGGTCGGCGAAAAACTTCTTCTTTTTGCTGAAATGTGAGTCCCTTGGGGAGAACCTTGCCCGAAAGATAGTTTGCAAAATCAGCAAACCATGGAGTATCAGATATTGACTGATCTTGAACTCCATACAGGTGCTCCTCTGGAAATGAGTTGTTGATTTCATGATGAATGGCTTCATCATCTTCTAAACCCTCCAGCTGGGATAAATGATCTGCTGCCAGATTTCTGCAACCCTCTTGTCCTTGATTTCCACCTCAAATTCCTGCAACAACAAAATCGAACGAATTAGTCTTGGTTTGGCATCAGCATTGCTCATTAGATAACGAAGGGCCGAATGGTCTGTGAAAACAATCACTCTAGATAAGATTAAATAGGGTCTGAATTTATCAAAAGGAAAAACTACAGCCAGCAATTCTTTTTCGGTAGTTGTATAATTTTCTTGGGCACTTGTCAATGTCTTGCTCGCATAATAGATTGGTTGAAAGTGTTTGTGATAAGTGCTTGATTATATATATTTTATAATATCAGTTTACATGCATGGAGCATCACTTTTATCAGGTTCTAGCATTAACAAGGTGTGTTTTGTGTTCTTTTGTGCAAACAGGGCTTTGGAGACATGACATACAGGAAGAAGCAAAGATAGGGTGTGATGACACGTTTCAAGACCACAATCAGAAGCTGTGTTCATATGCATGGGGTGTTGCCAACTTTCGGAGGAGTACAAGTCATTACACAAACCGAAAGGGCACAAAGGCAGTAGTACGCCCATGTCCCAGTTTCCGTACAAAGCAGAAGAAGGTTTTTGAGGATTTCAAAGCATAGAAAGCCACACACCCGTGTGGAATTTCCACACGGGCGTGTGGATGGCCGTGTGGATGCCCGCGTAAAGCCCCGAATTCAAATTATAAAAGCCGCATTGTGATAATTTTTAGGGATCTTTTTGGCCACTTTCGAGAGACAAGGCGGCGAGGGCTTGGAAGGAGTTCTTTGCGGCTTTGGGAAGCTTTCCTCACCAACTTGGATCGATTCCTCCTCCGTCATAGCATCAAGGAAGCCATCGGCGACCTAGCTTCGGAGTGGATTCAATCCAGACGTGGAAACTACCCATCAAGACCATCATCACGGATTCAAGGGGGTTATTCTTTATGTCTTTGGAATTTATTTCTGAATTTATTATTTGTTTTGTGACTCGCTCCATGGAGAGCTAAACCCCTAGAGGGTATTCGGACATGTAAACCCTAGGATTCTTATTTTCATTAGATTTACATTGTGTTTCTATTCGAATTTATCAGTTTGAGTTTTACTCTTGAGTTCTTAATGCTTGTTTGTGCTTTTGATTTCATTATTAATTGCCTTGCATGTTTTATTCAATCTAGTGAAGAGAGAGATCACCGCTAGGTTTAGAATTACCAAGAGTTAAGAGGGTCGAGAGGGTGAGCCGTGAGATAGCGGAGTGTCCCCTTTCCCTTCCGACAGATATTGTGTCAAGCAACCATATGTGGTGTGAGGCGTCGAGAGAATTCTCCGCCGGGACCTCGTAGGGGGTTAGGGATCTTTCACCTGGAGGCAGGGTTAGATCTACTTTTAGGAATTGGTTATATCTTTGGGATCCCTAGAGTTTTAAGCAGTTATATGGGGTGTGAGGCGTCGAGAGAATTCTCCGCCGGGACCTCGTAGGGGACTAGTTATCGGTGACCTGGAGGCAGGGGCCGTTATACCTTTGGATACCCACGACTCATTGTTTTCGTTTAGAAACACTTGTAATCTACATCCAACACCCGAATCTTAGGGGGAGCATTGTCCGGATACCTCACTTTTATTGATTGAGAACTCTTTTCCTTTTATTTCCTGCGCACTTGTGGTGTCACTCTTAGTGTTGGCCATTAGATCATCAAACACTACATTCATTAGGCTAGATAACAAAAGAGGGGCTATTACTAGTACTGCTGTTCCCTGTGGTTCGACAACCCGACCCTTTGGGTCCACTTTTATTACATGACAACCCATGCACTTGCGGTAACGCAAGGGGTTGACACACATCACCCTGTTGTGTTGTTGCGGAGACACATCAAGTTTTTGGCACGGTTGCCGGGGAACAGGATATTAGGAACGCTAGTATATTGTTACTTTAGCCATTCATTTATTTTTACTGTTTTTTCTACTCCATCTTCTCTACTTTCATTATTCTCATTTTCTGATCTTGTGTCTTTTATTGTACCCAAGGACTATGTTCAATGCGAAGGAAATATTGGAGACATTGAAGGAAGTAATGGCGACGAATGAAGAGAAGGTAGAACAATTAGTTGCAACTTACAAGTGGAGCCACGAAGACTCGATCACTGGGTTCGGGAATTCATATCACGGTGCATATCTGGCTAGCTTACTAGACCAATTTGATAAGTCGGCAATCCTCTCTTTTAATGAAGAACCTGAAGTTAATATGAAAGAAGCAATGGCACAGTTTAATATGATCATGACAGAAAGTAATTCAGATGGAGATGATGATTCTATAGAAGATGTTGATCAAATCCTAGCGGCAGAAATTTGTAGCATTGGCATTCGAGAAGACTATCCTGAAGATTTAGAGATTGTCCCACCAGCCCAACCAGAACTGGAGGTATTCGAGGAGGAACCGGAAAATGAACACAAGGGTTTCGAAGAAATTGAGCAGAAACAGGGTAATTGATTACGGCCTTCAGTGGAAGAACCCCCTGAGCTGGAATTGAAGACATTACCTGACCATCTAGAGTACGCTTTCCTAGCCGAAGGGTCGAAGTTGCCGGTAATCATTGCTTCCAACCTCTCTGCATCACAAAAAGAAAAACTGGTGGTTTTATTGAAAGCACATAAAGCTGCTATTGCATGGAAGATTTCAGACATCAAAGGGATAAACCCATCCTTTTGCACGCATAAGATTCTGATGGAAGACAACTATAAAACAGTCATCCAACCTCAACGAAGGCTTAATCCAAACATGAAGGAGGTAGTAAAAGCAGAGGTGGTGAAGCTCCTTGATGCAGGCATTATTTACCCTATATCCGATAGTGCTTGGGTGAGTCCTACTCAAGTAGTGCCGAAGAAGGGGGGTATGACTGTGGTGAAGAACGAGCAAAACGAGCTGATACCCACACGTACAGTAACCGGTTGGCGTGTGTGCATTGATTACCGAAGATTAAATGAAGCCACAAGAAAGGATCATTTCCCTCTTCCTTTTATTGATCAAATGCTCGAGCGTCTCGCAGTCATCGGTTCTATTGTTTTCTGGATGGCATGTCTGGGTATTTTCGGATCCCGATCGCCCCGAAGATCGGGAGAAAACAACATTTACATGCCCCTATGGTACGTTTGCATACGTAAGGATGCTTGTTCGGGTTATGTAATGCACCGACCACATTTCAAAGATGCATGACAGCCATTTTTGATGAACTACTTGGAGGATGTCATGGAGGTCTTCATGGATGAATTTTCGTGTTCGGTGATTCTTTTGACGCATGTCTTAAGAACTTGGAAAGGGTACTCATGCGGTGCGAGGAAACGAATCTTGCCTTGAATTGGGAAAAGTGTCACTTCATGGTGCAAGAGGGGATAGTCTTTGGGGCATAAAATCTCTAGCCGGGGAATCGAAGTGGACAGAGCAAAGATTGAAACAATAGAGAAGCTACCACCACCAACTAACGTCAAGGCAATTCGCAGCTTCTTGGGGCATGCGGGATTCTATCGCCGCTTCATAAAAGATTTTTCCAAGATCACTCGACCTCTTACCAAACTTTTGGAAAAGGATGTCCATTTTGAGTTTAATGATGAGTGTGTATCTCGCTTTCAGCTTATTAAAAGAAAAACTTACTCATTCACCCATCCTAATCACGCCTGATTGGAACCTTCCCTTTGAGCTCATGTGTGATGCCAGTGACCATGCAGTTGGGGCTGTTTTGGGACAAAGAAGAGACAAACACTTTCAACCAATCTATTATGCAAGCAAGACATTGACAAGTGCCCAAGAGAATTATACAACTACCGAAAAAGAATTGTTGGCTGTAGTTTTTGCGTTTGATAAATTCAGACCCTATTTAATTTTATCCAGAGTGATTGTTTTCACGAGACCATTCGGCCCTTCGTTATCTAATGAGCAAGGCCGATGCCAAACCAAGACTAATTCGTTGGATTTTGTTGTTGCAGGAATTTGATGTGGAAATCAAGGACAAGAGGGGTGCAGAAAATCAGGCAGCAGATCATTTATCCCTGCTGGAGGGTTTAGAAGATGATGAAGCCACTCATAATGAAATCAACGACTCATTTCCAGAGGAGCACCTGTATGGAGTTCAAGATCAGCAGAGGAATACTGACATAGGCTCTTTTTTTTTTTTTTTTTTTTTTTTTTTCACAACGCCCGATCAAACTCCGCTAAAAACTTCACTTAAAAACCTCACCGAGGGTTAAAGCAAAAACAGGAGACTCAAAAGTTTTTAAAGGACTATTGAAAGAAAAATTTAACATCCTAACACAAAAATCAATAAGATGGGTTAGAGCGTCAGAATTGGGAGTTATAGTGAGCAGGTATAAATATGCACTAAGGATGAAACAGAACTACATTCATGCACATGTAAAGTACAACTCACTACTGTCATTCTACCAAGCTAGGAAATCCTTAACCAAAAGATCATAGCTATCATAGGTAAAATACAAGCATGCAATACAATATAAATACTCCATCCCCACACCTAAAAGCTGTACATTGTCCCCAATGTACATAAATCAGCGATACGGGGTGGGAAATAAATATAACAAGAATTAAAAGATGGAGTAAGAAACTTCCCCAATCCGTCGATGAAATGCATGTGGATTGGGGGGTCCATTTGGTGAGGGCTGGGAGTGTGAAGCATTCCTAAAGAAATTCCTGGAAAAAGACAGAACACTGATCACAACTCCAGAATGAAAATGATAGAGAAGAGTGCAAAAACAGAAAGTGCAAAATAAACAGAGAAAGTTTAGTAGGGTCGGAACCCTAACTAACTTAAAAAGTAACACTAAAGCAAACAACAATAAGAGCAGCAAAATAAATAAAAAGAACAACAACAAGTGCCGTGATGCTGGGAGTCTAAGAGTCAGATGGCCGTGATGATGCAGCACAGGTGGTTGCTGCGGAGGTGGTGCCCGCTGAAGATGAAGAGCTGCGTAGGAATGTCAGGATCTCAGTGGTGGCACTCTCAATGTGACTCACTGATGCAGCTAACTCTCTATGTCCTCTCTCAAGTGTCTGCAGCTGTTGGTAGACCTCAGTACGAAATTCTGCAAACTGGGCCTCAAGTGATGGTCTCTGCTCTCTAGACTCTGGCTCGGACTCAGACTCTGAACCGGTGTCCGTCTCGTGCGAAGAACCGGACTCAGACTCTGTTCCTTGGTGTTGTGCAAGCCTGTGTATGGTACCCCGCTTCTCAACTATACCAATGCAAGTCAGAGTCTGCATGCTAAGTGGCGCCATAGAACCAACAACTGTCATGCCTTGGGTGTGCTCAAGAAGGCCCATGCCTTTGATCATTCTTGTGATATATGGCCCGGCGAAAATTGCTCCAAGGCGAACAAACTGGCCCTAGTGTGCTAAGACTTCCGCAAGAAGATGCCCCATGTGTAGTGGATAGCGCTCGATAATGCTGTACAGCATCAGTAGGTCTGTGAGCGAGACAACCCCTGTCGAGTCCAGTCTACCCCCAATGCCTCTAGTCAGCAGTGCATGGATGTATCGATGGGCAGGGTTGAGTAGTTGGGATGCCTTCCTTGTCCCCGAGCGATTTGCTATAGAACACCAATAGGACTCATTTGTAACGGGGTGCGGTAAGTCATAGCCTAGGGCTTTAAACTCAGGAGTGTGGGTGTATGCTTCTGTGTAGAATCCCATGTATACGCCCAGTTCATCTTGAGAGATTCGGTGTTTCTCCCCAAATGCTTGAAATGTAATCACACTCGGTCGGCCGGCACACCATTGCTTTGCAACTTCAATGGAGCTTAACACTTCTAATGTGAGCTCTTTGTAGGTGGGTTCTTCAATGGAGAACAATTTGTCCCACCCACCATGAGAGATAAGCTCCAAGATGACTTCATCTAAACCCAAGGCTCTCAAAACATTCCAATCAATTTTTCGTATGGTGCCGAATTGTTTCCTTGACAAAAGGGCGAATCGGGTCTTGTGATCGTCCTTTCGAAATCGTGGTCCGTCACCGGGCGGAGAATGGTCTCTCCATGTCCTCTTATGAGCCACTTTCTTGGTCCTCATACCTACAAGACCAAGGGGACACCATTAAACCAAATTTTAAAGAAATTGAGGCTTCATGGAATGAAAATTAAGGAGAATGGTTTATTGCTACAGTAACTCCGAGAAATTTTGGCAAGAGTTTTGCTTGAAAAAGTAGCCAAAAATTTCTACAATCATGCAAAACCAATCTCACAATGCTATATTAAACAAAGAGAACCAAAAACACAAAGATTACATCCCCACAATTCATTAAAACATAAAGTAAAAGAATGAAAACCAAACCTTAATCCTAGAGTATGTGGGATGAATCAAAAGCTTGAAACGGCTTGAAAAGGTTGTAATCTTCCAAAATCCTTCAACAAAAGAGTTTAGAGGAGGAGAAGAGTGATTTAGAGCAAAAAAAATGAGGTGATTTGGTGGAGAAATGAGTGAGAAATAAGAGGAAGAAGATGGGAGTGTGAAGATGAGGGAAAGAGTTGGGAAGAAGCCTTTTTAGGGCTTTTATCGGGCATCCTTGCGGGTGGCCTTGCGGGCGCAAGGTTGCCCGCAAGGATCCTCGGGAAGCCTTGCGGTTGGGCTTGCGGGCGCAAGCCCACCCGCAAGGCCCCTCTGGATGGTTCACGGGCAAGCTTGCGGGCGCAAGCTTGCCCGCAAGCTTGCCAAATCCGACCAAAACCCTCTCTAACGGTCATAAAACGGCTCCAAACTTGTTTAGCATCAACATAACCTCCTTTAAACCCTAAAAACAATGAAAACAAAGCCGATATAATCCCATAAACACACAAGAAGCAAGCTTCATGGCATCAACACATCAAACAACTCAAAGAATCCCAATATCAAGCAACAAAGAAATGACAAAGAAGAAGAACAAAATAACTAAAACAAAGACAACAACTAACCACTACAAAATTAAAGAAAACGAAAACTAGAGTGCAAGGAATTTTAAAAGCTTGGGTTGCCTCCCAAGAAGCGCTTGTTTAAAGTCGTTAGCTCGACTTATCATACCTTGATTCATGGTGGGTCAAATGGTGGAGAATTACCTCCATTTCTTGGCTGGGGGTTGTTACCTGGAAAGTAATGCTTAAGACGGTGACCATTAACCTTGAATGTTCCGTTCTGAGGGTGAGTTATTTCGATGGCACCGTGAGGAAAAACTTCCGTGACAATGTATGGCCCATGCCATCTTGATTTCAATTTCCCGGGGAATAGTCTCAGTCTAGAATTGAACAATAAAACTTGATCTCCTTTTTGAAAATTTTTAGCTCTTTTAATGTGGCGATCATGATACTCCTTTGTTTTCTCCTTGTATCGCACCGAGGTTTCATATGCCAAAGTTCGCCATTCGTCTAATTCATTTAATTGAAACTTCCTCTTGTGGCCACTAAGGTGAGGGTCGAAGTTGAGTTGTTTCATGGCCCAGTAAGCTCTGTGCTCCAATTCAACTGGTAAGTGACAAGCCTTTCCATAAACTAATCGGTAGGGTGTTGATCCGATAGGTGTCTTGTATGCCGTCCTATATGCCCAAAGTGCATCATCAAGCTGTTCTGCCCAATCTTTTCGTTGATGGTTGACAGTTTTCTCTAGGATCCGCTTTAACTCCCTGTTTGACACCTCAACCTGCCCACTGGTTTGAGGATGATACGCAGTCGACATGCTATGAGATACCCCATACTGTTTTAGGACTTTCTCAAGTTGAGAGTTGCAAAAATGGGTGCCTCGATCACTTATGATCACTCTGGGTGCGCCAAACCGGGAGAACAGTTTCTTTAGAAATTTCACCACCGCCCTAGCATCACAGGATGGAAAGGCTTGGGCTTCCACCCATTTTGAGACATAATCTACCGCCACCAAAATGTATTTGTTACCTTGGGAGCTAGGGAATGGACCCATGAAATCAATCCCCCAAACATCAAACACTTCGCAAGCTTGATTCCACGATTGCGGCATTTCTTCTCTTTTTGAGATATTACCAGTCCTTTGACATCTGTCACACTGTTGTACCAACTTTTGCGCATCCTGGAACATAGTGGGCCAGTAGAATCCCGAGTCAAGAGCCTTCTTAGCTGTTCTGTTCCCGCCGTAGTGGCCTCCTGTCGGACCTGAATGGCAATGCATCAAGATATCTTGCCCTTCCTCTGTGGAAACACATCTCCTGACGACCTGATCAGCGCACATCCTGAATAGGTACGGGTCTTCCCAAATGTAGTGCTTTAAATCGGCAAAGAATTTCTTCCTTTGTTGATATGTGAGCCGCTTTGGGAATATTTTTGCTGCTAAATAATTTGCGATATCTGCGAACCACGGAGTCTCATCTTCCTCGATCACCTGAATATTGCACAATTGTTCACCAGGGAATGAATCATTTATCTCACCCTTCTGCCAATTATTCTCCATAGGCTCCTCAAGGCGTGAGAGATGATCAGCAGCTAAATTCTCCGCCCCCTTTTTATCCTTTATTTCTAGATCAAACTCTTGCAGTAGTAGGACCCATCGGATCAATCGGGGTTTTGCGTCTGACTTGCTAAGTAGATATTTCAGGGCAGAATGGTCTGTGTACACAATCACCTTCGATAGCACCAAATATGATCTGAATTTGTCAAATGCAAATACAACAGCGAGCATTTCTTTTTCAGTGGTGGTGTAGTTTTCTTGCGCGTCGTTCAGGGTTTTGCTTGCATAGTAGATGGGGTGGAAATGATTGTCTCGCCGCTGTCCAAGCACGGCTCCCACAGCATAGTCACTCGCATCACACATTAGTTCAAATGGTAGACTCCAATCTGGAGAAACCATAATTGGTGCTTCTATAAGCTTTTTCTTCAGGGTGAGGAAGGCTTTCATGCAGTCTTCGTTGAAATCAAAAGGGGCATCCTTCTCGAGTAGCTTCGTCAAAGGTCGGGCAATTAAAGAAAAATCTTTTACAAACCTCCTATAGAACCCTGCATGGCCCAAGAAACTTCTGATTGCTTTTACTGAAGTTGGAGGAGGAAGTTTCTCAATGGTAGCAACTTTTGCCTGATCCACTTCTATCCCCTTTTTAGAGATTTTATGTCCAAGTACTATACCCTCCTTGACCATAAAATGACACTTCTCCCAGCTAAGTACCAAATTCGTTTCTTCACACCTTTTTAAGACTCGCTCCAAATTTTTGAGACAGAAATCAAACGAGTCACCAAAGACTGAAAAGTTATCCATAAACACTTCCATAATGTTCTCCACCATACCCTCAAAAATGGCCAACAAGCATCTCTGGAATGTGGCAGGTGCATTGCAAAGCCCAAAGGGCATACGGCGGTAGGCAAATGTTCCATACGGACAAGTGAAAGTGGTCTTCTCTTGGTCCTCAGGAGCAATCGGTATCTAAAAATATCCAGAGAGACCATCCAAGAAGCAGTAATAAGCGTGTCCTGCCAATCGTTCGAGCATCTGGTCTATGAAAGGCAAAGGGAAGTGATCCTTCCTTGTGGCATCGTTCAGCTTCCTGTAATCAATACAGACCCTCCAACCTGTGACTGTTCTCGTCGGGATAAGCTCGTTCCTCTCATTGGTAATAACTGTCATTCCTCCCTTTTTGGGTACTACTTGCACAGGACTCACCCAGGCACTGTCAGATATAGGGTATATAATGCCGGCGTCGAGAAGCTTGATGACCTCATTTTTCACTACTTCCTTCATGTTAGGATTCAACCTTCGTTGAGGTATTGCCATGGGTTTGTGATTGTCTTCCATAAGAATTTTGTGCGTGCAAAATGATGGACTGATCCCTTTGATATCAGCTATTTTCCAAGCAATTGCCTTTTTATACTTTTTGAGTACCTCAAGGAGTTTGCCCTTTTGTTCCTCTGTCAAATCTGACGCGATGATGACTGGAAGTTTGGAACCCTCACCCAGAAATGCGTATTCCAAGTGCACCGGTAATGGTTTTAGTTCCAGTTCAGGCGGTTCCTCCAATGATGACTTCAATTTCCCAAAACTGCCCATATCGCATTTTTCAGTCCTCACCTCTTCTGCTTCTGATGCACTGTCACTAAAATAACTTTCTTCCCTTGCTTGTGCCTCCGTTTCTCCATGAATTGGGTTTTCCTCCATTCTAAATTCCCCTTCTTCTAAATTGGTTGTCAATGGGTGCTCTGTGCCCTGTTCCGTTGGAGAATGCTCTACGAGGTTCAATTTTTCTGTTTGCATGTACTGGTTGAGGAACGACTGAGTATCAAGATCTCCATGGGCGTGATTAATCGAACCCCCACAATACTGCTTCTTCCAATTATCATCATAAAAGTTTTTAGTGTTTGACTCAATCCCAGTGCTAGAGTAGTAAGAGCACGGCACCTGCGACAGATGATAGTTAACCCAATCATTGGTTGCATACATAATTAAATAATAGAAAAACAATATTTACAATCTCAGAATAAAAAGAATGGAAGCAAAACAAGAAAAAGAAAGTCAATAGAAGTAATAATGGAATATAAACAAGAATGGTAAAAACAACAAAACAAAAGCCAAATCAACACGCTAAAAGTTTTCCGAATATTTCTCGAGGGTCCCCGGCAACGGCGCCAAAAACTTGGTGGTTGTCCCGCAAGCGCACGGGGTCGTCAAGTAATAAACCACTCGCGCACGCACGAGTGGGTCGTATTCCCAAGGGCCCGAGAATCTATCCTTACTTCCTTCTCGCAATGTTGTCTAGCCGATCAATTTCGAGAGTAAAGGAAGAAAATGCAAAAACAAGAAATAAATGCAATTCAGAATGCTAATTAACCAGGGCAATAGAAAGTGTGAAATCGGGGTGAGAAAGCGGTCCCGGATAAGGATCCCCTCGGGGGCTACTGAAGTGTACGGGATCTTTGGATTAACATGTAAATGGCTTGTTGGACCGAGAAAACCCTAGATTAGGTCAACCCGATGGTCACGGCAGTTGACCCCTAATCCGGTACGAGTATTGAATACGGGCTCTACCCGTATAAATCCTCATACGATTGCAAAGGGTGAGGTGGTTTTCTCAAACTAAGGTTGAATCACAAATAAGCAATTAACCCTAGAATTGGAGGGGTACAAATACCCGATGGTCACGGCGTATTTATACGTATTTCCCTTCCAAGCTTGGTGAGTCTAACACTAGGGCAATGGTCATGCAACCTAGTATTGGCTAAGTATGGATACACAGAGTTCTCATGCATACCCTAACATTCAAAAGCACCAAACAAGGATCACAAACAAGTCTACAAACATTAATTGAAACCAAGCATCCAAAATACACAAGTTCACCCCCAAGGTTCACCTACATCCGGTGACCTTGGGGTTTAGTTGTTCATAATATCAAAATACATACTCAAAAGCATGAAAACAACTAAAGAAAGCATAATCACTCCCTCAAATACGAAAATGGAGTTCCGAAGACGCCACTCAAGAGGTGGCTTCTCTTGTCTTCAACCCTCCTTCAATGATGCCCTAGAGTAGGATCTTGCTCCCAAACGCACTCTCCTCCAAGATCTCACCGTGAAAACGCCCTCAAAGCCCTCCTCCAAGCCGGATTTTTAGATGGTTGTGTGGAGCTCCAAGGAAGAAGACTTACTTTTCTCAAAATGCCCTAGAAAAGCCCTTTAAATCAAGACATCGCGATGCCTTGCGGGTGGCCTTGCGGGCGCAAGGTTGCCCGCAAGGCATCCAGAGAGTTTCTCGGGAATTTTTCCATTCGAGCTACAGTACCCTGCTGCCGTATTTGGTGTCGATTTCTTCATGAATACGTTCTTGAGCTTATTTCGGGCCTGTAACACAAGTAAAACCACATTAAACAAGAAAATAGAAAACAACTTAACATAAAGAGAGAATAAACTATACACAAGTACGTATAAAATACGTATATTTAGACGTTTATCACTAGCTCAAATGGAAACCGATACATTCTAGTCGCCGTGGATTATGTGTCCAAGTGGGTTGAGGCACAAGCTCTCCACACAAACGACGCTAGAACTATAGTTAGATTTCTCAAGCGCTTGTTCGCTCGTTTTGGTACTCCCAGGATCATCATTAGTGATAGAGGGACTCATTTTTGTAATGTGCAGCTTGATAAGGTACTGAAACGATATGGAGTGTATCATCGGCTAGCCACTCCATACCACCCGCAAACAAGCGGCCAGGTCGAGGTAACAAACAGGGAGTAAAGAGAATTCTAGCGAAATCGGTGGAACACAGCCGGAAGGATTGGTCCGAACGTCTCGATGACACACTTTGGGCATATCGTACGGCCTACATGACACCAGTGGGAACAACACCAAACAGCTTGGTTTATGGAAAATCTTGTCACTTACCGGTGGAACTCGAGCATAAAGCTTACTGGGCAATCAAGGCGATGAATTTTGACCTTGCACAAGCCGGAGAACAAAGGAAGTTGCAGTTGAATGAATTAGATGAATGGCGGTTGCGTGCATACGAAAATGCAAAGATTTATAAAGAGAAAATGCGTCGGTGGCATGATAAGCACATCAAACTGCAGAAACGGTTCAATGAAGGCGACTTGGTGTTACTTTTCAATTCTCGTTTGAGATTATTCCCAGGAAAATTAAAATCGAGATGGTCAGGACCTTATACAGTGACTCAAGTATCACTGCACGGGGCGGTTGAAATCACTCACCCAGAAAAAGGGACGTTTAAGGTGAACGGGCACAAGGTTGAAGCGCTATTTTTCGGGCGAAGAAGCAAGTTGCGGGAAAGGAGGTATTTCACTTGCATGAGCCCCCATAGAGGAACAGGTACGTCGAGCTAAAGACATAAAACAAGCACTTCTTGGGAGGTAACCCAAGTCATTTTATTGCTTTCTTAGTTAGTTTTTCAATTCTGCGGTAATAATTGGCTTGAGTAGGCGACTTTGCGTTAATTCCGTCGTTCTTTGTATTTTTATTGTTTATTCTTGGTGTTTCATGATAATTATACATGTGTGGCTTGATCTAGAATGATTTAGAGATTTAAAGTTAAGGAATTTGCCTTGTACTTACTGTTTCATGTTAGGCTGAAAATCCACAAGGGCAGGCACAAGGGGGTGTGAGTGCCCCTGTGCCTTGCTGGAAAACTGAAAAAACATGAAACAGAAGGGCACAAGGGCACCCACACGGGCGTGTGGGTGCCCCTGTGGCCCTCCTGAGGAGCCACACGCCCATGTGGCTCATCCACATGGGCGTGTGAGACCTGAAAATTTAATTTTCAGGTCTCCAGAGAGGCACAAGGGCAGCCACACGCCCGTGTGGCTGCCCCTGTGGATTTTCCAGGTCCACAAGGGCACTCACATGCCCGTGTGAGTGCCCCTGTGGCCTTCTGTCTCGATTTTTTAAATCCACACCGGCACTCACACGCCCGTGTCAGTGCCCATGTGGCGTTCTGGCGTCGAATTTCGAAAGCACAAGGGCGTGTGGCTCATCCACACGCCCATGTGGCCATCCACAAGGGCGTGTGAGACCTTCACACGCCCATGTGGCTTATAAAGGAGATGAGAAGGCCTTGAACACTCATTCAAACCTTCGCGCCTTTTCTCCTTCCGACGCCTCCACGCGAAGAGACGCACCTCTTGGGTTCCTAACGCCTCTCCTTAGCTTATTTAAGGATTCTTGGGTGTTTTTCCGGCGATTTCCATCTTCTTCTTCATCAAAAAGCTCCAGTAAGCTCCAAGTTTTCCTAGTTCTTGCCATGAATTTTAAATTTCAGATCTGGTGATTTGTTGATGTTTTATGCATAAATCTTCCATGAGAACTATCATAATATGCATGCTTGTCGATTTAGAGGTAGTTTTTGATGTGGAAACCAGCCAACCAAGGCTTTTTGGCCATGGTCGGGCATCCACACGATCGTGTGGCCCATCCACACGCCCGTGTGGATGAAGAGGATGATCCACAAGGGCGTGTGGACCATCCACACGCCCATGTGGATTTCTGCATAGTGAAATTTTGTACTAACTTGCCCTGATTTTCACAGATATAGCCCCTAGGACCAAGAAGGTCGCCCACAAGCGCTCTCGCGCCGCTCGGGAGCCTTCTCCTCCCGAGGAACTGGAGTTCGCCGTCCATGAGCATCAGCAGCGATATGAGCGCTTAAAGCGTCTCAAATTCGGACAGGCGCGCATGATCGATTGGAAGGCACTCGAGGAGATCGATTTGGTCGATGAGGTGCGCGAGCTTACCGCTGTGGGAGGCTGGGACCGGCTCCTCACTATTCGTGATCCCACTTATCGTGAGCTCACACTTGGAGGTCTTGTCTTCGTTCGACTTCGATTGCGCTCGTCATGATTTTGAGAAGGAGGACACGATCTGCTTCAGGCTATTCGGTCAGTACCACTCCATGAGCCTCACGCAGTTCTCTGTTTTACTCGGTTTATATGACAGAGACTATGTTCACACGGGGGAGTACGAGCAACTCATCGTCAATTACCCTATTGGACTCACCCCGAGTCGTGCGTACGGGACCATATGCGGAGGTTTCCAGTACGAGCCGGGATCTTCCAAGGCCACCATGCTCAGCCGTCCGGCCTACAGGTATATACATTCTATTTTCAGCAGGACCGTGACGGGACGAGGCGACAGCACTGGAGTTTTGAGCCGCCTCGACTTGCTTTACCTGTACACCATGGTCCAGAACATCCCCATGCATTTAGGCTTTGTTGTGGCGGATTACCTCCGCCATCAAAGCCATTACGTGCGGGTCGGTGTGATCTTTTCAGGAGTATACATTACCCGACTCGTTCGTGACATGGGGTTGTCTGAGGCACTTCGAGGGATGGGGAGGATCAGCATACCAGCAAACTTGGGGCTTTGATGCGTCTCCGCAATAACACAACAGGGTGATGTGTGTCAACCAATTGCGTTACCGCAAGTGCACCGGTCGTCAAGTAATAAAAGTGGACCCAAAGGGTCGGGTTGTCGAACCACAGGGAACAAAAGTACTAGTAATAGCCCCTCTTTTGTTATCTAGCCTAATGAGTGCAGTATGTGACGATCTAATGGCCAACACTAAGAGTGTCACCACAAGTGCGCAGGAAATAAAAGGAAAAGAGTTCTCAATCAATAAAAGTGAGGTATCCGGACAATGCTCCCCCTAGGATTCGGGTGTTGGATGTAGATTACAAGTGTTTCTAAACGAAGACAATGAGTCGTGGGTATCCAAAGGTATAACGGCCCCTGCCTCCAGGTCACCGATAACTAGTCCCCTACGAGGTCCCGGCGGAGAATTCTCTCGACGCCTCACACCACATATGACTGCTTAAAACTCTAGGGATCCCAAAGATATGACCAATTCCTAAAAGTAGATCTAACCATGCCTCCAGGTGGAAGATCCCTAACCCCCTACGAGGTCCCGGCGGAGAATTCTCTCGACGCCTCACACCACATATGGTTGCTTGACACTTAGGGAATATGGAGATAGGAAATATCTGTCGGAAGGGAAAGGGGACACTCCGCTATCTCACGGCTCACCCTCTCAACCCTCTTTACTCTTGGTAATTCTAAACCTAGCGGCGATCTCTCTCTTCACTAGATTGAATAAAACATGCAAGGCAATTAATAATGAAATCAAAAGCACAAACAAGCATTAAGAACTCAAGAGTAAAACTCAATATGATAAATTCGAATAGAAACACAATGTAAATCTAATGAAAATAAGAATCCTTGGGTTTACATGTCCGAATACCCTCTAGGGGTTTAGCTCTCCATGGAGCGAGTCACAAAACAAATAATAAATTCAGAAATAAGTTCTAAAGACATAAAGAATAACCCCCTTAAATCCGTGATGATAGTCTTGATGGGTAGTTTCCACGTCTGGATTGAATCCACTCCGAAGCTAGGTCACCGATGGCTTCCTTGACGCTATGACGGAGGAGGAATCGATCCAAGTTGGTGAGGAAAGCTTCCCAAAGCTGCAAAGAACTCCTCCCAAGCCCTAGCCGCCTTGCCTCTCGAAAGTGGCCGAAAAGATCCCTAAAAATTATCACAAGGCGGCTTTTATAATTTGAATTCGGGGCTTTACGCGGGCATCCACACGGGCATCAACAGTAAATGCTACAGTAAATGCTACAGTGACTTTTCCCCCCGAAGTCTTCCTTGGAGTCCACACGGTCGGGCACACGCTCGTGTGGTAGGGTGTGTGGCTTTCTATGCTTTGAAATCCTCAAGAACCTTCTTCTGCTTTGTACGGAAGCTGGGACATGGGCGTACTACTGCCTTTGTGCCCTTTCGGTTTGTGTAATGACTTGTACTCCTACGAAAGTTGGCAACACCCCCATGCATATGAAAACAGCTTCTGATTGTCGTCTTGAAACGTGTCATCACACCCTATCTTTGCTTCTTCCTGTATGTCATGTCTCCAAAGCCCTGTTTGCACAAAAGAACACAAAACACACCTTGTTAATGCTAGAACCTGATAAAAGTGATGCTCAATGCATGTAAACTGATATTATAAAATATATATAATCAAGCACTTATCAAAACTCCCCCACACTTAAGCTTTTGCTTGTCCTCAAGCAAACTAAACATTCATTACAAGGAAAGAAAGGATAAGTGCTTGGCCTCAGGTTCACTAGAAAGTACGAGAGTATGATTCTATAACAAAAGGGGAAAACTATTTAACACCAAACAGCTCAGTCAATGCTCTAGAAAACAATCCAATGACAAGAAAGAAAAAGAAATCCGAAATCGTGTGTGTGTGGAAAAACTCATCTCAATTCAACTCTATGTCCACTACTTACAGTTTTTATTGTTCGAGACTTATATAATAGCAAAAAGAGTGGTAGTAGCTGCACACAATCTCCAAGGTAGCCCTTTCTCAGGCGGCCTCCCGAGTGGCTTTCACACTTAAGAGATGGTAGCTCTTTCTACCGAGGGTGCTAGCTTTCACATATCCCTTGTGATAGCTCTTTCTCTCATTAGGGCATAACTAGTATCCGACTTATGAGAGTAGCTGCATACAATCAAAGGTAGTAGCTCTTTTCACCCCCTATATACACGAAATAATTCACAATTGCTAAGCTATATAAATATCTATATTTTTTTTTTCTTTTTCTTCTTTTTTTTTTTTTTTTTTCGAATAAAACAACTACTAACAAGTCTCAAAACATTAAACTAGAGCTTCTATAGGTCTAATGAGTGAGTAGAGTGCATAAATGGCAATCGGACAAAAATTTCTCAAAAAATTGGATGACAACTAGAGCATGATGAAATCTAGTGTTCGAAGCTCCCCTATAGTCTAGAATCTAACTCTTAACCTTAAAGTGAACCTTCATAGGTTGCATGAGCATATATAATGAAAACAGACAATAAAGTGGTGTATAAAGTGATCCCTCCCCCACACTTAAGATGTACATTGTCCCCAATGTACACATGCAAGCACAATAAATATAAATTCTGAAAACAAAGCATGTGAGGGTGTGCAAAAATCAAAATAATACTCCCCTGAATTCCAAGGGAAATAGTTGGTGGAATCTCGTACAAGGGTGTGTTTGGCTCAACGGGCATTTGGAGGTGAAACGGCCGTGTGACCTAGTCACACGGCCATGTGCATAACTTGATTTCCATTTCCCAAGACTCTCAAGACTATCTGCGGATTCAGGGGGTTCAATGAAGCTCAACAAGATTAGAAAATAAAACAACGAAAAACAACTAGAACCACAAAATAAAAATGACAGAAATAAAAGACAGAGTCTCCACTAGCATGCTGAAAAATAAAACTACAGAAAATAAAAATACAGAAGATAAAATAAAATGACTCAAGGGCGCCTCATGCGTCAGGAAACTCTGCTGGTGCTGCTGGTGGTGCTGGTGGTGCTGATGTCGTCGCCTCAGATGCTGTGTCGCTCTCCAGAAGATGTCGAATGATGGACAACTGCGACATCATCATGGACTGGTTGGCGAGCACAGTCGCCATGTCCCCCTGGAGAGCTCCAACTGCCACCTCGAGCCTCGCCAAACGGTCACGGGCTCGAGTGGAGGGCTGCTCTGGCTCTGGCTCGGATGCAGGGGCCTCGGTGTCCATCGGCACAGCTGTGGGTGCCGGTGAATCAGGAGCGTCTGCTGGGTCGGCTGCCTCCTCTTCTGACTCCTCCTCCTCAGCCTCCACTGCGAGTATATAACGGCCAGTGCTCGTCTTCTTCACCATACGCATGGCTCGGAGAGATGCAAGCCCCAAGGGTGCTGGTATGCTGATCCTCTCCATCCCTCGAAGTGCCTCGGACAACCCCATGCCACGAACGAGTCGGGTAATGTATACTCCTGAAAAGATCACACCGACCCGCACGTAATGGCTTTGATGGCGGAGGTAATCCGCCACAACAAAGCCTAAATGCATGGGGATGTTCTGGACCATGGTGTATAGGTAAAGCAAGTCGAGGCGGCTCAAAACTCCAGTGCTGTCGCCTCGTCCCGTCACGGTCCTGCTGAAAATAGAATGTATATACCTGTAGGCCGGACGACTGAGCATGGTGGCCTTCGAAGATCCCGGCTCGTACTGGAAGCCTCCGCATATGGTCCCGTACGCACGACTCGGGGTGAGTCCAATAGGATAATCGACGATGAGTTGCTCGTACTCCCCCGTATGAACATAGTCTCTGTCATATAAACCGAGAAAAACAGAGAACTGCATGAGGCTCATGGAGTGGTACTGACCGAATAGCCTGAAGCGGATCGTGTCCTCCCGCTCAAAATCATGGCGAGCTCGGTCGAAGTCGAACGAGGACAAGACCTCCAGTGTGAGCTCACGATAAGTGGGATCACGAATAGTAATTAGCCGATCCCAGCCTCCCACAGCGGTAAGCTCGCGCACCTCATCGGCCAAGTCAATCTCCTCGAGTGCCATCCAATCGATCACGCGCGCCTGTCCGAATTTGAGACGCTGTAGGCGCTCATATCGTTGCTGATGCTCAGGGACGGCGAACTCCAGTTCCTCGGGAGGAGAAGGCTCCCGAGCGGCGCGAGAGCGCTTGTGGGCGACCTTCTTGGTCCTAGGGGCCATATCTGTGAAAATCAGGGCAAGTTAGTGCAAAATTCCACTCCTCCGAAAGTTGGCAACACCCCCATGCATATGAACACAGCTTCTGATTGTGGTCTTGAAACGTGTCATCACACCCTATCTTCGCTTCTTCCTGTATGTCATATCTCCAAAGCCCTGTTTGCACAAAAGAACACAAAACACACCTTGTTAATGCTAAAACCTGATAAAAGCGATGCTCAATGCATGTAAACTGATATTATAAAATATATATAATCAAGCACTTATCAAAACTCCCCCACACTTAAGCTTTTGCTTGTCCTCAAGCAAACTAAACATTCATTACAAGGAAAGAAAGGATAAGTGCTTGGCCTCAGGTTCACTAGAAAGTACGAGAGTATGATTCTATAACAAAAGGGGAAAACTATTTAACACCAAACAGCTCAGTCAATGCTCTAGAAAACAATCCAATGACAGGAAAGAAAAAGAAATCCGAAAGCGTGTGTGTGTGGAAAAACTCATCTCAATTCGACTCTATGTCCACTACTTACAGTTTTTATTGTTCGAGACTTATATAATAGCAAAAAGAATGGTAGTAGCTGCACACAATCTCCAAGGTAGCCCTTTCTCAGGCGGCCTCCCGAGTGGCTTTCACACTTTAGAGATGGTAGCTCTTTCTACCGAGGGTGCTAGCTTTCACATATCCCTTGTGATAGCTCTTTCTCTCATTAGGGCATAACTAGTATCCGACTTATGAGAGTAGCTGCATACAATCAAAGGTAGTAGCTCTTTTCACCCCCTATATACACGAAATAATTCACAATTGCTAAGCTATATAAATATCTATATTTTTTTTTTCTTTTTCTTCTTCTTTTTTTTTTTTTTTTTTCGAATAAAACAACTACTAACAAGTCTCAAAACATTAAACTAGAGCTTCTATAGGTCTAATGAGTGAGTAGAGTGCATAAATGGCAATCGGACAAAAATTTCTCAAAAAATTGGATGACAACTAGAGCATGATGAAATCTAGTGTTCGAAGCTCCCCTATAGTCTAGAATCTAACTCTTAACCTTAAAGTGAACCTTCATAGGTTGCATGAGCATATATAATGAAAACAGACAATAAAGTGGTGTATAAAGTGATCCCTCCCCCACACTTAAGATGTACATTGTCCCCAATGTACACATGCAAGCACAATAAATATAAATTCTGAAAACAAAGCATGTGAGGGTGTGCAAAAATCAAAATAATACTCCCCTGAATTCCAAGGGAAATAGTTGGTGGAATCTCGTACAAGGGTGTGTTTGGCTCAACGGGCATTTGGAGGTGAAACGGCCGTGTGACCTAGTCACACGGCCATGTGCATAACTTGATTTCCATTTCCCAAGACTCTCAAGACTATCTGCGGATTCAGGGGGTTCAATGAAGCTCAACAAGATTAGAAAATAAAACAACGAAAAACAACTAGAACCACAAAATAAAAATGACAGAAATAAAAGACAGAGTCTCCACTAGCATGCTGAAAAATAAAACTACAGAAAATAAAAATACAGAAGATAAAATAAAATGACTCAAGGGCGCCTCATGCGTCAGGAAACTCTGCTGGTGCTGCTGGTGGTGCTGGTGGTGCTGATGTCGTCGCCTCAGATGCTGTGTCGCTCTCCAGAAGATGTCGAATGATGGACAACTGCGACATCATCATGGACTGGTTGGCGAGCACAGTCGCCATGTCCCCCTGGAGAGCTCCAAGCGCCACCTCGAGCCTCGCCAAACGGTCACGGGCTCGAGTGGAGGGCTGCTCGGCTCGGCTCGGATGCGGGGGCCTCGGTGTCCATCGGCACACTTGTGGGTGCCGGTGAATCGGGGAGCGTCTGCTGGGTCGGGCGGCTGCCTCCTCTTCTGACTCCTCCTCCTCAGCCTCCACTGCGAGTATATAACGGCCAGTGCTCGTCTTCTTCACCATACGCATGGCTCGGAGAGATGCAAGCCCCAAGGGTGCTGGTATGCTGATCCTCTCCATCCCTCGAAGTGCCTCG
The DNA here is from genome assembly GCA_902712375.1 of Dioscorea dumetorum. Classification (NCBI taxonomy): domain Eukaryota; kingdom Viridiplantae; phylum Streptophyta; class Magnoliopsida; order Dioscoreales; family Dioscoreaceae; genus Dioscorea; species Dioscorea dumetorum. Next base: position 293,716 of record CACTHL010000355.1, read on the forward strand.
GACAACCCCATGCCACGAACGAGTCGGGTAATGTATACTCCTGAAAAGATCACACCGACCCGCACGTAATGGCTTTGATGGCGGAGGTAATCCGCCACAACAAAGCCTAAATGCATGGGGATGTTCTGGACCATGGTGTATAGGTAAAGCAAGTCGAGGCGGCTCAAAACTCCAGTGCTGTCGCCTCGTCCCGTCACGGTCCTGCTGAAAATAGAATGTATATACCTGTAGGCCGGACGACTGAGCATGGTGGCCTTCGAAGATCCCGGCTCGTACTGGAAGCCTCCGCATATGGTCCCGTACGCACGACTCGGGGTGAGTCCAATAGGATAATCGACGATGAGTTGCTCGTACTCCCCCGTATGAACATAGTCTCTGTCATATAAACCGAGAAAAACAGAGAACTGCATGAGGCTCATGGAGTGGTACTGACCGAATAGCCTGAAGCGGATCGTGTCCTCCCGCTCAAAATCATGGCGAGCTCGGTCGAAGTCGAACGAGGACAAGACCTCCAGTGTGAGCTCACGATAAGTGGGATCACGAATAGTAATTAGCCGATCCCAGCCTCCCACAGCGGTAAGCTCGCGCACCTCATCGGCCAAGTCAATCTCCTCGAGTGCCATCCAATCGATCACGCGCGCCTGTCCGAATTTGAGACGCTGTAGGCGCTCATATCGTTGCTGATGCTCAGGGACGGCGAACTCCAGTTCCTCGGGAGGAGAAGGCTCCCGAGCGGCGCGAGAGCGCTTGTGGGCGACCTTCTTGGTCCTAGGGGCCATATCTGTGAAAATCAGGGCAAGTTAGTGCAAAATTCCACTCCTCCGAAAGTTGGCAACACCCCCATGCATATGAACACAGATTCTGATTGTGGTCTTGAAACGTGTCATCACACCCTATCTTCGCTTCTTCCTGTATGTCATATCTCCAAAGCCCTGTTTGCACAAAAGAACACAAAACACACCTTGTTAATGCTAAAACCTGATAAAAGCGATGCTCAATGCATGTAAACTGATATTATAAAATATATATAATCAAGCACTTATCAAAACTCCCCCACACTTAAGCTTTTGCTTGTCCTCAAGCAAACTAAACATTCATTACAAGGAAAGAAAGGATAAGTGCTTGGCCTCAGGTTCACTAGAAAGTACGAGAGTATGATTCTATAACAAAAGGGGAAAACTATTTAACACCAAACAGCTCAGTCAATGCTCTAGAAAACAATCCAATGACAGGAAAGAAAAAGAAATCCGAAAGCGTGTGTGTGTGGAAAAACTCATCTCAATTCGACTCTATGTCCACTACTTACAGTTTTTATTGTTCGAGACTTATATAATAGCAAAAAGAATGGTAGTAGCTGCACACAATCTCCAAGGTAGCCCTTTCTCAGGCGGCCTCCCGAGTGGCTTTCACACTTTAGAGATGGTAGCTCTTTCTACCGAGGGTGCTAGCTTTCACATATCCCTTGTGATAGCTCTTTCTCTCATTAGGGCATAACTAGTATCCGACTTATGAGAGTAGCTGCATACAATCAAAGGTAGTAGCTCTTTTCACCCCCTATATACACGAAATAATTCACAATTGCTAAGCTATATAAATATCTATATTTTTTTTTTTTTTTTTTTTTTTTTTTTTTTTTTTTCGAATAAAACAACTACTAACAAGTCTCAAAACATTAAACTAGAGCTTCTATAGGTCTAATGAGTGAGTAGAGTGCATAAATGGCAATCGGACAAAAATTTCTCAAAAAATTGGATGACAACTAGAGCATGATGAAATCTAGTGTTCGAAGCTCCCCTATAGTCTAGAATCTAACTCTTAACCTTAAAGTGAACCTTCATAGGTTGCATGAGCATATATAATGAAAACAGACAATAAAGTGGTGTATAAAGTGATCCCTCCCCCACACTTAAGATGTACATTGTCCCCAATGTACACATGCAAGCACAATAAATATAAATTCTGAAAACAAAGCATGTGAGGGTGTGCAAAAATCAAAATAATACTCCCCTGAATTCCAAGGGAAATAGTTGGTGGAATCTCGTACAAGGGTGTGTTTGGCTCAACGGGCATTTGGATGTGAAACGGCCGTGTGACCTAGTCACACGGCCATGTGCATAACTTGATTTCCATTTCCCAAGACTCTCAAGACTATCTGCGGATTCGGGGGGTTCAATGAAGCTCAACAAGATTAGAAAATAAAACAACGAAAAACAACTAGAACCACAAAATAAAAATGACAGAAATAAAAGACAGAGTCTCCACTAGCATGCTTGAAAAATAAAACTACGAGAAAATAAAAATACGGAAGATAAAATAAAATGACTCAAGGGCGCCTCATGCGTCGGGAAACTCTCTTTGGTGCTGTCTTGGTGGTGCTTGGTGGTGCTGATGTCGTCGCCTCGGATCTTTGTGTCGCTCTCCGGATGATGTCGAATGATGGACAAGCTGCGACATCATCATGGACTGGTTGGCGAGCACGGTCGCCATGTCCCCCGGGAGAGCTCCAAGCGCCACCTCGAGCCTCGCCAAACGGTCACGGGCTCGAGTGGAGGGCTGCTCGGCTCGGCTCGGATGCGGGGGCCTCGGTGTCCATCGGCACAGTTGTGGGTGCCGGTGAATCGGGAGCGTCTCGTCGGGTCGGCTGCCTCCTCTTCGACTCCTCCTCCTCGGCCTCCCATTGCGAGTATATAACGGCCGGTGCTCGTCTTCTTCACCATACGCATGGCTCGGAGAGATGCAAGCCCCAAGGGTGCTGGTATGCTGATCCTCTCCATCCCTCGAAGTGCCTCGGACAACCCCATGCCACGAACGAGTCGGGTAATGTATACTCCTGAAAAGATCACACCGACCCGCACGTAATGGCTTTGATGGCGGAGGTAATCCGCCACAACAAAGCCTAAATGCATGGGGATGTTCTGGACCATGGTGTATAGGTAAAGCAAGTCGAGGCGGCTCAAAACTCCAGTGCTGTCGCCTCGTCCCGTCACGGTCCTGCTGAAAATAGAATGTATATACCTGTAGGCCGGACGACTGAGCATGGTGGCCTTCGAAGATCCCGGCTCGTACTGGAAGCCTCCGCATATGGTCCCGTACGCACGACTCGGGGTGAGTCCAATAGGATAATCGACGATGAGTTGCTCGTACTCCCCCGTATGAACATAGTCTCTGTCATATAAACCGAGAAAAACAGAGAACTGCATGAGGCTCATGGAGTGGTACTGACCGAATAGCCTGAAGCGGATCGTGTCCTCCCGCTCAAAATCATGGCGAGCTCGGTCGAAGTCGAACGAGGACAAGACCTCCAGTGTGAGCTCACGATAAGTGGGATCACGAATAGTAATTAGCCGATCCCAGCCTCCCACAGCGGTAAGCTCGCGCACCTCATCGGCCAAGTCAATCTCCTCGAGTGCCATCCAATCGATCACGCGCGCCTGTCCGAATTTGAGACGCTGTAGGCGCTCATATCGCTGCTGATGCTCAGGGACGGCGAACTCCAGTTCCTCGGGAGGAGAAGGCTCCCGAGCGGCGCGAGAGCGCTTGTGGGCGACCTTCTTGGTCCTAGGCGCCATATCTGTGAAAATCAGGGCAAGTTAGTGCAAAATTCCACTCTGCAGAAATCCACATGGGCGTGTGGATGATCCACACGCCCTTGTGGGTCATCATCCTCATCCACACGGGCGTGTGGATGGGCCACACGCCCGTGTGGATGCCCGACCATGGCCAAAAGGTCATGGTTGGGTGGTTTCCACATCAAAAACTACCCCTAAATCGACAAACATGCATATTATGATAGTGCTCATGGAAGATTTATGCATAAAACATCAACAAATCACCAGATCTGAAATTCAAAATTCATGGCAAGAACTAGAAAAACTTGGAGCTTACCGGAGATTTTTGATGAAGAAGAAGATGGAAATCGCCGGAAAAACACCCAAGAATCCTTAAATAAGCTAAAGGAGAGGCGTTAGGAACCCAAGAGATGCGTCTCTTCGCGTGGAGGCGTCGAAAGGAGAAAAGGCGCGAAGGTTTGAATGAGTGTTCAAGGCCTTCTCATCTCCTTTATAAGCCACATGGGCGTGTGAGGGTCTCACACGCCCTTGTGGATGGCCACATGGGCGTGTGGATGAGCCACACGCCCTTGTGCCTTCAAAAATCGACGCCAGAACGCCACAAGGGCACTCACACGGGCGTGTGAGTGCCGGTGTGGATTAAAAACTCGAGACAGAAGGCCACAGGGGCACTCACACGGGCGTGTGAGTGCCCCTGTGGACCTGGAAAATCCACAGGGGCAGCCACACGGGCGTGTGGATGCCCTTGTGCCTCTCTGGAACCTGAAAAATAAATTTTCAGGTCTCTCACGCCCATGTGGATGAGCCACATGGGCGTGTGGCTCCTCAGGAGGGCCACAGGGGCACCCACACGCCCGTGTGGGTGCCCTTGTGCCCTTTTGTTTCATGTTTTTTCAATTTTTCAGCAAGGCACAGGGGCACTCACACCCCCTTGTGCCTGCCCTTGTGGATTTTCAGCAAAACATGAAACACTTAAGCACAAGGCCAATTCCTTAACTTTAAATCTCTAAATCAATCTAGATCAAGCCACACATGTATAATTATCATGAAACATCAAGAATAAACAATAAAAACACAGCAACGACAGAATTAACGCAAAGTCGCCTACTCAAGCCAATTATTACTGCAGAATTGAAAAACTAACTATGAAAACAATAAAATGACTTGGGTTACCTCCCAAGAAGTGCTTGTTTTAAGTCATTAGCTCGACGTACCTGTTCCTCTATGGTGGCTCATGCAAGTGAAATACCTCCTTTCCTGCAACTGCTTCTTCGCCTGAAAATAGCGCTTCAACCTGTGCCCGTTTACCTTAAACGTCCCTTTTTCTGGATGAGTGATTTCAACCGCCCCGTGCGGTGATACTTGAGTCACTGTATAAGGTCCTGACCATCTCGATTTTACTTTTCCTGGGAATAATCTCAAACGAGAATTGAAAAGTAACACCAAGTCGCCTTCATTGAACCCTTTCTGCAATTTGATGTGCTTATCATGCCACCGACGCATTTTCTCTTTATAAATCTTTGCATTTTCGTATGCACGCAACCGCCATTCATCTAATTCATTCAGCTGCAACTTCCTTTGTTCTCCGGCTTGTGCAAGGTCAAAATTCATCGCCTTGATTGCCCAGTAAGCTTTATGCTCGAGTTCCACCGGTAAGTGACAAGATTTTCCATAAACCAAGCTGTATGGTGTTGTGCCCACTGGTGTCTTGTAGGCCGTACGATATGCCCAAAGTGTGTCATCGAGACGTTCGGACCAATCCTTTCGGCTGTGTTCCACCGATTTCGCTAGAATTCTCTTTAACTCCCTGTTTGTTACCTCGATCTGGCCGCTTGTTTGCGGGTGGTGTGGAGTGGCTAGCCGATGATACTCTCCATATCGTTTCAGTACCTTATCAAGCTGCACATTACAAAAATGAGTCCCTCTATCACTAATGATGATCCTGGGAGTACCAAAACGAGCGAACAAGCGCTTGAGAAATCTAACTACAGTTCTAGCGTCGTTTGTGGGGAGAGCTTGTGCCTCAACCCACTTGGACACATAATCCACGGCGACTAGAATGTATCGGTTTCCATTTGAGCTAGGGAATGGTCCTGATAAGTGCCTGCATGTACATATTATTTGAGATGTTTTTCCATGCATGAGCATCACATTTTTCAGGTTATATTTCTCATTTCGTGTGTTTTTGTGTTCTTTCGTGCAATTAGGGTTGTGAAGAAGGTTTATGCGAAGAAAAGCAAGATTAGGTCATAATGGTGCTATGTGGAGCTCTTTTGTGCAAATACGAAGTTCAAGACACAAATCGGGTTCAAATGAGGGGGTATGTGCCAACTTCTAAAGGCTTCAAGACAATTCTTGTAGAAGGACACGGAAGGTCATGCTCGCTCGTTCCGATTGGTTCAAAGATTTCAAAAGCTCTCCAAGGTTTCCCATCATCAAGAAATGCCACTTGACCTTTCACATGGGCGTGTGTCCGTCCATGTGACCTCAGGAGAAGAAACGGGCGAAATCGAGGATTAGTATGAAGATTTCACAAGGCAGAAAATCCACATGGGCGTGTGGAATTTCCACACGGCCGTGTGGAATTTCCACACGCCCGTGTGGATCCTCGAGATGGCCAATTATAAAGCCGTTCTGAAGCGTTATCAAGAGTATCTTCTTCTAACTTTGGAAGGAGGCGACGGCTAGGGTTCAGGAGGTTCTTGCCACACTTTGGGGGCGCTTCTTCACCGGTTTCATCATCATTCCCTTCCAAGGAGAGCCATTGGGGGAGCCTTCGACGACTCGATTCGGCGAGGTGGGCCTTAGGCTTGGAGGAAGGGACTCTTTGAAGAAGAAGGAGGAGTTCCCATAGTCTATCAACACGAAGCCTAAGGGGGTTTTCTTTATGGATTTCTTGCACTTATCTTCATTTATTTTGATGAACTTGTATTGCTCCATGGAGAGCTAAACCCCTAGTGGGTACTTGGACTTGTAAACCCTAGATTTCCTATGTTTCATTGACTTAAATGCTTTTATTCAATTTGAGTTTGAATTTGAGTTTCAATCTTGCTTGCTTAATTGTTTCTCCCTTAGAGTGACACTAGGGTTGAGGGCTAATACAATCATCCTTTTGACGAGTGACCATCACCATTAGGATTAGATTAATCAAGATTGGAGGGGGTTGAGAGGGTGAGTTGAGAGGTAGCGACACGTCCCCTTTCCCCTCCGGTGTGGTTCTCCCTACCTTCTTATTCCAAGTATTACCTTCGATCTCAAAGAGAGTTAGGCGTTGAGAGAGGCCTTTCCGCCGGGACTTATTTGTGATTAGGGATCTTTCGCCTGGACCAAAGGGATTGATCTATAGTTGGGAATAGGGTTTACCACTCGGAATCCCTAGAGCATAGCGCAGTCATACGTGGTGTGAGGCGTCGAGAGTCTTCTCTCCGCCGGGACCTCGTAGGGGACTAGTCAAGGTTGACCTTAGATTTGGGACCTTGTATCTCTGGATTCCACGACTCTTGAAATCTCTATTGAATAAGAGTACTTGAAGTCTTGCACGTGAAACAAGGATTCTAGGGGGAGCATTGTCCGAGTACCCCATCTTCTTATTGATCTATTTCTCCGACCTAGCTTTCATTTTCAGCACTTTAATTCTACTACTTTCTGATTTTACTTTCTTTCAACAACAATTGGTTTATCTTTGATTACTTAACAACGTGTGATTGTTCTTACGTCTACTCCCTGTGGATTCGACTACCCACCCGTTTGGGTACTTTATTACTTTGACACCCGTGCACTTGCGGAGTACACACGCAAGGGTGTGTCAGGTCCCATAAAATCAATAACCCAAACGTCGAATACTTCACAGAACTGAATAGGATTTTGAGGCATCTCGTCCCGTCTAGACAAATTACCAGCTCTTTGACATTTATCACAGCTTTGAACGAATTGATGAGCATCTTGAAATATGGTTGGCCAATAAAAACCTGCAGCCAACACTTTCTCTGCATAATGACCACCAGTGGGTCCCGAGTGGCAATGAGTAAGGATGCTCCACCCTTCTTCCCTTGAAACACATCTTCGCACTACATGGTCTGCACATACTCGGAACAGATATGGATCTTCCCAAAGGAAATTTTTCAGGTCGGCGAAAAACTTCTTCTTTTGCTGAAATGGGAGTCCCTTGGGGAGGACCTTGCCCGAAAGATAGTTTGCAAAATCAGCGAACCATGGAGTATCAGATATTGACTGATCTTGAACTCCATACAGGTGCTCCTCTGGAAATGAGTCGTTGATTTCATTATGAGTGGCTTCATCATCTTCTAAACCCTCCAGCCGGGATAAATGATCTGCTGCCAGATTTTCTGCTCCCCTCTTGTCCTTGATTTCCACATCAAATTCCTGCAACAACAAAATCCAACGAATTAGTCTTGGTTTGGCATCAGCCTTGCTCATTAGATAACGAAGGGCCGAATGGTCTGTGAAAACAATCACTCTGGATAAAATTAAATAGGGTCTGAATTTATCAAACGCAAAAACTACAGCCAACAATTCTTTTTCGGTAGTTGTATAATTCTCTTGGGCACTTGTCAATGTCTTGCTTGCATAATAGATTGGTTGAAAGTGTTTGTCTCTTCTTTGTCCCAAAACAGCCCCAACTGCATGGTCACTGGCATCACACATGAGCTCAAAGGGAAGGTTCCAATCAGGCGTGATTAGGATGGGTGAATGAGTAAGTTTTTCCTTTAATAAGCTGAAAGCAGATACACACTCATCATTGAACTCAAAATGGACATCCTTTTCCAAAAGTTTGGTAAGCTGTCGAGTGATCTTGGAAAAATCTTTTATGAAGCGGCGATAGAATCCTGCATGCCCCAAGAAGCTGCGAATTGCCTTGACGTTAGTTGGTGGTGGTAGCTTCTCTATTGTTTCAATCTTTGCTCTGTCCACTTCGATTCCCTGGCTAGAGATTTTATGCCCCAGCACTATCCCCTCTTGCACCATGAAGTGACACTTTTCCCAATTCAAGGCAAGATTCGTTTCTTCGCACCGCATGAGTACCCTTTCCAAGTTCTTAAGACATGCGTCAAAAGAATCACCGAACACAGAAAAGTCATCCATGAAGACCTCCATGACATCCTCCAGTAGTTCATCAAAAATGGCTGTCATGCATCTTTGAAATGTGGCTGGTGCATTACATAACCCGAACGGCATCCTTCTGTATGCAAACGTACCATAGGGGCATGTAAATGTTGTTTTCTCCTGATCTTCAGGGGCGATCGGGATCCGAAAATACCCGGGACATGCCATCCGAGAAAACAATAGAACGATGACCTGCGAGACGCTCTAGCATTTGATCAATAAAGGGAAGAGGGAAATGATCCTTTCTTGTGGCGTCATTTAATCTTCGGTAATCAATGCACACACGCCAACCGGTTACTGTACGTGTGGGTATCAGCTCGTTTTGCTCGTTCTTCACCACAGTCATACCTCCCTTCTTCGGCACTACTTGAGTAGGACTCACCCAAGCACTATCGGATATAGGGTAAATAATGCCTGCATCAAGGAGCTTCACCACCTCTGCTTTTACTACCTCCTTCATGTTTGGATTAAGCCTTCGTTGAGGTTGGATGACTGTTTTATAGTTGTCTTCCATCAGAATCTTATGCGTGCAAAAGGATGGGTTTATCCCTTTGATGTCTGAAATCTTCCATGCAATAGCAGCTTTATGTGCTTTCAATAAAACCACCAGTTTTTCTTTTTGTGATGCAGAGAGGTTGGAAGCAATGATTACCGGCAACTTCGACCCTTCGGCTAGGAAAGCGTACTCTAGATGGTCAGGTAATGTCTTCAATTCCAGCTCAGGGGGTTCTTCCACTGAAGGCCGTAATCGATTACCCTGTTTCTGCTCAATTTCTTCGAAACCCTTGTGTTCATTTTCCGGTTCCTTCTCGAATACATCCAGTTCTGGTTGGGCTAATGGGACAATCTCTAAATCTTCAGGATAGTCTTCTCGAATGCCAATGCTACAAATTTCTGCCGCTAGGATTTGATCAACATCTGTTATAGAATCACCATCTCCATCTGAATTACTTTCTGTCATGATCATATTAAACTGTGCCATTGCTTCTTTCAGATTAACTTCAGGTTCTTCATTAAAAGAGAGGATTGCCGACTTATCAAATTGGTCTAGTAAGCTAGCCAGATATGCACCGTGATATGAATTCCCGAACCCAGTGATCGAGTCTTCGCGGCTCCACTTGTAAGTTGCAACTAATTGTTCTACCTTCTCTTCATTCGTCGCCATTACTTCCTTCAATGTCTCCAATATTTCCTTCGTATTGAACATAGTCCTTGGGCACAATAAAAGACACAAGATAAGAAAATGAGAATAATGAAAGTAGAGAGGATGGAATAGAAAAACAATAAAAATAAATGAATGGCTAAAGTAACAAAATACTAGCGTTCCTAATATCCTGTTCCCCGGCAACGGCGCCAAAAACTTGATGCATCTCCGCAACAACACAACAGGGTGATGTGTGTCAACCCCTTGCGTTACCGCAAGTGCACGGGTCGTCAAGTAATAAAAGTGGACCCAAAGGGTCGGGTTGTCGAACCACAGGGAACAGAAGTACTAGTAATAGCCCCTCTTTTGTTATCTAGCCTAATGAGTGTAGTATGTGATGATCTAATGGCCAACACTAAGAGTGTCACTACAAGTGCGCAGGAAATAAAAAGGAAAAGAGTTCTCAATCAATAAAAGTGAGGTATCCGGACAATGCTCCCCCTAGGATTCGGGTGTTGGATGTAGATTACAAGTGTTTCTAAACGAAGACAACGAGTCGTGGGTATCCAAAGGTATAACGGCCCCTGCCTCCAGGTCACCGATAACTAGTCCCCTACGAGGTCCCGGCGGAGAATTCTCTCGACGCCTCACACCACATATGACTGCTTAAAACTCTAGGGATCCCAAAGATATGACCAATTCCTAAAAGTAGATCTAACCCTGCCTCCAGGTGGAAGATCCCTAACCCCCTACGAGGTCCCCGCGGAGAATTCTCTCGACGCCTCACACCACATATGGTTGCTTGACACTTAGGGAATATGGAGATAGGAAATATCTGTCGGAAGGGAAAGGGGACACTCCGCTATCTCACGGCTCACCCTCTCAACCCTCTTTACTCTTGGTAATTCTAAACCTAGCGGTGATCTCTCTCTTCACTAGATTGAATAAAACATGCAAGGCAATTGATAATGAAATCAAAAGCACAAACAAGCATTAAGAACTCAAGAGTAAAACTCAATCTGATAAATTCGAATAGAAACACAATGCAAATCTAATGAAAATAAGAATCCTAGGGTTTACATGTCCAAATACCCTCTAGGGGTTTAGCTCTCCATGGAGCGAGTCACAAAACAAATAATAAATTCAGAATAAAGTTCCAAAGACATAAAGTGAACCTTCATAGGTTGCATGAGCATATATAATGAAAACAGACAATAAAGTGGTGTATAAAGTGATCCCTCCCCCACACTTAAGATGTACATTGTCCCCAATGTACACATGCAAGCACAATAAAATTATAAATTCTGAACACAATGCATGTGAGGGTGTGCAAAAATTAAAATAACACTCCCCTGAATTCCAAGTGAAATAGTTGGTGGAATCTTGTACAAGGGTGTGTTTGGCTCAACGGGCATTTGGAGGTGAAACGGCCGTGTGACCTAGTCACACGGCCATGTGCATAACTTGATTTCCATTTCCCAAGACTCTCAAGACTATCTGCGGATTCAGGGGGTTCAATGAAGCTCAACAAGATTAGAAAATAAAACAACGAAAACAACTAGAACCACAAAATAAAAATGACAGAAATAAAAGACAGAGTCTCAACTAGCATGCTGAAAATAAAACTACAAAAAATAAAAATACAGAAGATAAAATAAAATGACTCAAGGACGCCTCATGCGTCAGGAAACTCTGCTGGTGCTGCTGGTGGTGCTGATGTCGTCGCCTCAGATGCTGTGTCGCTCTCCAGAAGATGTCGAATGATGGAAAACTGCGACATCACCATGGACTGGTTGGCGAGCACAGTCGCCATGTCTCCCTGGAGAGCTCCAACTGCCACCTCGAGCCTCGCCAAACGGTCACGGGCTCGAGTGGAGGGCTGCTCTGGCTCTGGCTCGGATACAGGGACCTCGGTGTCCATCGGCACAGCTGTGGGTGCCGGCGAATTAGGAGCGTCTGCTGGGTCGGCTGCCTCCTCTTCTGACTCCTCCTCCTCAGCCTCCACTGCGAGTATATAATGGCCAGTACTCGTCTTCTTCACCATACGCATGGCTCGGAGGGATGCAAGCCCCAAGGGTGCTGGTATGCTGATCCTCTCCATCCCTCGAATTGCCTCGGACAACCCCATGCCACGAACGAGTCGGGTAATGTATACTCCTGAAAAGATCACACCGACCCGCACGTAATGGCTTTGATAGCGGAGGTAATCCGCCACAACAAAGCCTAAATGCATGGGGATGTTCTGGACCATGGTGTATAGGTAAAGCAAGTCGAGGCGGCTCAAAACTCCAGTGCTGTCGCCTCGTCCCGTCACGGTCTTGCTGATAATAGAATGTATATACCTGTAGGCCGGATGGCTGAGCATGGTGGCCTTGGAAGATCCCGGCTCGTACTGGAAGCCTCCGCATATGGTCTCCCGTACGCACGACTCGGGGTTAGTCCAATAGGGTAATCGACGATGAGTTGCTCGTACTCCCCCGTGTGAACATAGTCTCTGTCATATAAACCGAGAAAAACAGAGAACTGCGTGAGGCTTATGGAGTGGTACTGACCGAATAGCCTGAAGAGGATCTTGTCCTCCCTCTCAAAATTATGGCGAGCACGGTCAAAATCGAATGAGGACACGACCTCCAGTGTGAGCTCACGATAAGTGGGGTCACGAATAGTGAGGAGCCGGTCCCAGCCTCCCACAGCGGTAAGCTCGCGCACCTCATCGACCAAGTCAATCTCCTCGAGTGCCTTCCAATCGATCATGCGCGCCTGTCCGAATTTGAGATGCTGTAAGCGCTCATATCGCTGCTGATGCTCAGGGACGGCGAACTCCAGTTCCTCGGGAGGAGAAGGCTCCCGAGCGGCGCGAGAGCGCTTGTGGGCGACCTTCTTGGTCCTAGGGGCCATATCTGTGAAAATCAGGGCAAGTTAGTACAAAATTTCACTATGCAGAAATCCACATGGGCGTGTGGATGGTCCACACGCCCTTGTGGATCATCCTCCTCATCCACACGGGCGTGTGGATGGGCCACACGCGCGTGTGGATGCCCGACCATGGCCAAAAAGCCATGGTTGGGTGGTTTCCACATCAAAAACTACCCCTAAATCGACAAGCATGCATATTATGATAGTTCTCATGGAAGATTTATGCATAAAACATCAACAAATCACCAGATCTGAAATTTAAAATTCATGGCAAGAACTAGGAAAACTTGGAGCTTACCGGAGCTTTTTGATGAAGAAAGAGATGGAAATCGCCGGAAAAACACCCAAGAATCCTTAAATAAGCTAAGGAGAGGCGTTAGGAACCCAAGAGGTGCGTCTCTTCGCGTGGAGGCGTCGGAAGGAGAAAAGGCGCGAAGGTTTGAATGAGTGTTCAAGGCCTTCTCATCTCCTTTATAAGCCACATGGGCGTGTGAGGGTCTCACACGCCCTTGTGGATGGCCACATGGGCGTGTGGATGAGCCACACGCCCTTGTGCCTTCAAAAATCGACGCCAGAACGCCACAAGGGCACTCACACGGGCGTGTGAGTGCCGGTGTGGATTAAAAACTCGAGACAGAAGGCCACAGGGGCACTCACATGGGCGTGTGAGTGCCCTTGTGGAGCTGGAAAATCCACAGGGGCAGCCACACGGGCGTGTGGCTGCCCTTGTGCCTCTCTGGAAACCTGAAAAATGGGTTTTCAGGTCTCACACGCCCATGTGGATGAGCCACATGGGCGTGTGGCTCCTCAGGAGGGTCACAGGGGCACTCACATGGGCGTGTGAGTGCCCTTGTGCCTTTCTGTTTCATCTTTTTCTCAATTTTCAGCAAGGCACAGGGGCACTCACACCCCCTTGTGCCTGCCCTTGTGGATTTTTAGCACAACATGAAACAATTAAGTACAAGGCCAATTCCTTAACTTTAAACCTCTAAAACATTCTAGATCAAGCCACACATGTATAATTATCATGAAACACCAAGAATAAAAAATAAAAACACAGCAACGACAGAATTAATGCAAAGTCGCCTACTCAAGCTAGTTATTACTGCAGAATTAAAAACTAACTACGAAAGCAATAAAATGACTTGGGTTACCTCCCAAGAAGTGCTTGTTTTACGTCATTAGCTCGACGTACCTGATCTTCCTTATCTTATGGAGGCTTGAAAAGGGTGTGCTCCTCCCGACTATCTCTTGCGTAGCTACTTCCCATGAACATAATTTTGCCTCGACGGTGATGCACTTTTATTCGAGGCTTGCACAATTTTACTTTAGGTCTCCATGGAAACAATTTTGGCTGAGAATTGTTCAAGTTCACCTTAGGTGGGTCCTTGGATGGTTTGAGCCTCTTATCCACATCTTCTTCAATTCCCATGGCCTTTTTCTTGCATTTTGTTGGTTGATCGATTTCAAGGAGAGGTACTTGTTCCATTGCCTTCGGGTTTGTTTCTTTTACCTTTTCAACTTGCAAGAAATATGGCTTCAACAAAGCCTCTTCCAAAGCTTCCTCCTCAAAAACATGTTGTCCATTCAAGTGTTCATCATTCTCAAATTGGGGCTCTTCTTCCTCCATTTGATTCTCTGCAACATCTTGTTCTTTCTCCCCCACTTGCCCATTGTTCTCGCACTCTTCCTTGTCATTTTCTAAAGAAACATCCTCAACAAGTCCTTCAGTATGGTTCTCAAAGTCATGAATGTTGTCTTGTTGATTTTGTCGTGAAATCTCAGGGGCTTTGATGCTAGTTTCAGTGTTCTGGTTAAACTTAGCTAATACATCCTTCAAATTCAACTTTTCATCTTGAGATTCTTCCACTAGGGGAGCCTCAGAACCCTGAACAAATCTTGCCAATAGACCTTTTAGGCTAGGATCATGCTCTTGTGGTGGAATGTGCTCTTTAAAACTGAATTGTGGGCTTTGCCATTGTTGTCCACGCACATTCCAAGAGATGATGGGGGAACTCCTATGACTTGAATGATATGTGTTACAGAAAGGAAAGCTTTGTTGTCTTGCACCTAAAAGTTTATCAATCCTTGCATTGCAAGCTTCAATTTGCATGGACAAAGTTATAATTGGATCAACCATCTTTCATGTTCCTTGTACAAAAGACATATACAAAGATAAGTGAGAACGGCGAAAGTAAGAAAAATGAAATAGAAAAATAGTAAAAGATAAATGAATGGCTAAAGTAACAAAATACTAGCGTTCCTAATATCCTGTTCCCCGGCAACGGCGCCAAAAACTTGATGCGTCTCCGCAACAACACAACAGGGTGATGTGTGTCAACCCCTTGCGTTACCGCAAGTGCACGGGTCGTCAAGTAATAAAAGTGGACCCAAAGGGTCGGGTTGTCGAACCACAGGGAACAGAAGTACTAGTAATAGCCCCTCTTTTGTTATCTAGCCTAATGAGTGCAGTATATGATGATCTAATGGCCAACACTAAGAGTGTCACCACAAGTGCGCAGGAAATAAAAGAAAAAGAGTTCTCAATCAATAAAAGTGAGGTATCCGGACAATGCTCCCCCTAGGATTCGGGTGTTGGATGTAGATTACAAGTGTTTCTAAACGAAGACAATGAGTCGTGGGTATTCAAAGGTATAACGGCCCCTGCCTCCAGGTCACCGATAACTAGTCCCCTACGAGGTCCCGGCGGAGAATTCTCTCGACGCCTCACACCACATATGACTGCTTAAAACTCTAGGGATCCCAAAAGATATAACCTATTCCTAAAAGTAGATCTAACCCTGCCTCCGGGTGAAAGATCCCTAACCCCCTACGCGGTCCCGGCGGAGAATTCTCTCGACGCCTCACACCACATATGGTTGCTTGACACTTAGGGAATATGGAGATAGGAAATATCTGTCGGAAGGGAAAGGGGACACTCCGCTATCTCACGGCTCACCCTCTCAACCCTCTTTACTCTTGGTAATTCTAAACCTAGCGGTGATCTCTCTCTTCACTAGATTGAATAAAACATGCAAGGCAATTAATAATGAAATCCTAGGGTTTACATGTCCGAATACCCTCTAGGGGTTTAGCTCTCCATGGAGCGAGTCACAAAACAAATAATAAATTCAGAAATAAGTTCTAAAGACATAAAGAATAACCCCCTTAAATCCGTGATGATAGTCTTGATGGGTAGTTTCCACGTCTGGATTGAATCCACTCGGAAGCTAGGTCGCCGATGGCTTCCTTGACGCTATGACGGAGGAGGAATCGATCCAAGTTGGTGAGGAAAGCTTCCCAAAGCCGCAAAGAACTCCTCCCAAGCCCTAGCCGCCTTGCCTCTCGAAAGTGGCCGAAAAGATCCCTAAAAATTACAAGGCGGCTTTTATAATTTGAATTCGGGGCTTTACGCGGGCATCCACACGGGCATCCACACGCCCGTGTGGAAATTTCCACACGGGCGTGTGAAGTACTCTGCTACAGTACTGCTACAGTAACTTGCTACAGTGATTTTCCTCTTGAGTTTTACATTGTGTTTCTATTCGAATTTATCAGTTTGAGTTTTACTCTTGAGTTCTTAATGCTTGTTTGTGCTTTTGATTTCATTATTAATTGCCTTGCATGTTTTATTCAATCTAGTGAAGAGAGAGATCACCGCTAGGTTTAGAATTACCAAGAGTGAAGAGGGTCGAGAGGGTGAGCCGTGAGATAGCGGAGTGTCCCCTTTCCCTTCCGACAGATATTTCCTATCTCCATATTCCCTAAGTGTCAAGGAACCATATGTGGTGTGAGGCGTCGAGAGAATTCTCCGCCGGGACCTCGTAGGGGGTTAGGGATCTTTCACCTGGAGGCAGGGTTAGATCTACTTTTAGGAATTGGTTATATTTTTGGGATCCCTAGAGTTTTAAGCAGTCATATGTGGTGTGAGGCGTCGAGAGAATTCTCCGCCGGGACCTCGTAGGGGACTAGTTATCGGTGACCTGGAGGCAGGGGCCGTTATACCTTTGGATACCCACGACTCATTGTTTTCGTTTAGAAACACTTGTAATCTACATCCAACACCCGAATCTTAGGGGGAGCATTGTCCGGATACCTCACTTTTATTGATTGAGAACTCTTTTCCTTTTATTTCCTGCGCACTTGTGGTGACACTCTTAGTGTTGGCCATGAGATCATCAAACACTACATTCATTAGGGTAGATAACAAAAGAGGGGCTATTACTAGTACTTCTGTTCCCTGTGGTTCGACAACCCGACCCTTTGGGTCCACTTTTATTACTTGACGACCCGTGCACTTGCGGTAACGCAAGGGGTTGACACACATCACCCTGTTGTGTTGTTGCGGAGACGCATCAGTTTGTCTCTTCGTTGTCCCAACACAGCCCCAACTGCATGGTCACTGGCATCACACATGAGCTCAAAGGGAAGGTTCCAATCGGGCGTGATAAGGATTTACAAATGAGTAAGTTTTTCCTTTAATAAGCTCAAAGCAGATACACACTCATCATTAAACTCGAAATGGACATCCTTTTCCAAGAGTTTGGTAAGCGGTCGAGTGATCTTTTAAAAGTCTTTTATGAAGCGGCGATAGAACCCCGCATGCCCCAAGAAGCTGCGAATTGCACCGACGTTTGTTGGTGGTGGTAGCTTCTCGATTGTTTCAATCTTTGCTCTGTCCACTTCGATTCATTAGCTAGAGATTTTATGCCCTAGCACTATCCCCTCTTGCACCATGAAGTGACACTTTTCCCAATTCAAGGCAAGATTCGTTTCCTCGCACCACATGAGTACCCTTTAAAAGTTCTTAAGACATGCGTTAAAAGAGTCGCCGAACACAGAAAAGTCATCCATAAAGACCTCCATGACATCCTCCAATAGCTCATCAAAAATGGCTGTCATGCATCTTTGAAATGTGGCTGGTGCATTACATAACCCGAACGGCATCCTACTGTATGCAAACGTACCATAGGGGCATGTGAGTGTTGTTTTCTCTTGATCTTCAGGGGCGATCGGGATCTGAAAATACCTAGACATGCCATCCAGAAAACAATAGAACTGATGACCTGCGAGGCGCTCTAGCATTTGATCAATAAAAGGGAGAGGGAAATGATCCTTTCTTGTGGCGTCATTTAATCATCGGTAATCAATGCACACACGCCAACCGGTTACTGTACGTGTGTGTATCAGCTCGTTCTGCTCGTTTTTCACCACAGCCATACCCCCCTTCTTCGGCACTACTTGAGTAAGACTCACCCAAGCACTATCTGATATAGGGTAAATAATGCCTGCATCAAGGAGCTTCACCACCTCTGCTTTTACTACCTCCTTCATGTTTGGATTAAGCCTTCGTTGAGGTTGGATGACTGTTTTATAGTTGTCTTCCATCAGAATCTTATGCGTGCAAAAGGATGGGTTTATCCCTTTGATGTCTGAAATCTTCCATGCAATAGCAGCTTTATGTGCTTTCAATAAAACCACCAGTTTTCTTTTCGTGATGCAGAGAGGTTGGAAGCAATGATTACCAGCAACTTCGACCCTTCGGCTAGGAAGGCGTACTCTAGATGGTCAGGTAATGTCTTCAATTCCAGCTCCGGGGGTTCTTCCACTGAAGGCCGTAATCGATTACCCTGTTTCTGCTCAATTTCTTCGAAGCCCTTGTGTTCATTTTCAGGTTCCTCCTCGAATACCTCCAGTTCTGGCTGAGCTGATGGGACAATCTCTGAATCTTCAGGATAGTCTTCTTGGATGCCTATGCTACAAATTTCTGCTGCTAGGATTTGATCAATATCTTCTATAGAATCATCATCTCCATCTGAATTACTTTCTGCCACAGCAACTTTATCTGCCATGATCATATTAAACTGTGCCATTGCTTCTTTCAGATTAACTTCAGGTATCAAATTGGTCTAGTAAACTTGCCAGATCTGCACCGTGATATGAATTCCCGAACCCATTGATCGAGTCTTCTTGTCTCCATTTGTAAGTTACAATTAACTGTTCCACCTTCTTTTCAATCGTCGCCATTACTTCCTTCAATGCCTCCAGTATTTCCTTCGTATTGAACATAATCCTTGGGCACAATAAAAGACACAAAATCAGGGTTAGACAATGAAAGTAGAGAAGATGGAATAGAAAAACAGTAAAAATAAATGAATGGCTAAAGTAACAAAACACTAGCGTTCCTAATATCCTGTTCCCCTGCAACGGCGAAAAAACTTGATGCGTCTCCGCAACAACACAACAGGGTGATGTGTGTCAACCCCTTGCGTTACCGCAAGTGCACGAGTCGTCAAGTAATAAAAGTGGACCCAAAGGGTCGGGTTGTCGAACCACAGGGAACAGAAGTACTAATAATAGCCTCTCTTTTGTTGTCTAGCCTAATGAGTGTAGTGTGTGATGATCTAATGGCCAAAACTAAGAGTGTCACTACAAGTGCGCAGGGAATAAAAAGAAAAAGTGTGCTCAATCAATAAAAGTGAGGTATCCGGACAATGCTCCCCCTAGGATTCGGGTGTTGGATGTAGATTACAAGTGTTTCTAAACGAAAACAATGAGTCGTGGGTATCCTAAGGTATAACGGCCCCTGCCTCCAGGTCGCCGATAACTAGTCTCCTACGAGGTCCCGGCGGAGAATTCTCTCGACGCCTCACACCACATATGACTGCTTAAAACTCTAGGGATCCAAAAGATATAACCAATTTCTAAAAGTAGATCTAACCCTGTATCCAGGTGAAAGATCCCTAACCCCCTACGAGGTCCCGGCGGAGAATTCTCTCGACGCCTCACACCACATATGGTTGCTTGACACTTAGCGAATATGGAGATAGGAAATATCTGTCGGAAGGGAAAGGGGACACTCCGCTATCTCACGGCTCACCCTCTCAACCCTCTTTACTCTTGGTAATTCTAAACCTAGCGGTGATCTTTCTCTTCACTAGATTGAATAAAACATGCAAGGCAATTAATAATGAAATCAAAAGCACAAACAAACATTAAGAACTCAAGAGTAAAACTCAAACTGGTAAATTCGAATAGAAACACAAAGTAAATCTAATGAAAATAAGAATCCTAGGGTTTACATGTCCGAATACCCTCTAGGGGTTTAGCTCTCCATGGAGCGAGTCACTAAACAAATAATAATTTGAGAATAAAGTTCCAAAGACATAAAGAACAACCCACTTAAATCCGTGATGATGGTCTTGATGGGTAGTTTCCACGTCTGGATTGAATCCACTCCGAAGCTAGGTCGCCGATGGCTTCCTTGATGCTATGACGGAGGAGGAATAGATCCAAGTTGGTGAGCAAAGCTTCCCAAAGCCGCAAAGAACTCCTTCCAAGCCCTAGCCGCCTTGTCTCTCGAAAGTGGCCGAAAAGATCACTAAAAATTATCACAAGGTAGCTTTTATAATTTGAATTCGGGGCTTTACGCGGGCATCCACACGCCCGTATGAAAATTCCACACGGGCGTGTGGAGTACTTTGCTACAGTACTGCTACAGTACTTCGCTACAGTAAATGCTACAAATGATGTTTCCCCCGAAGTCTTCCTTAGGGTCGGGCACACGTTCGTGTGCTTGGGTGTGTGGCTTTCTATACTTTGAAATCTTCAAGAACCTTCTTCTTCTTTGTACGGAAGCTGGGATATGGACGTACTACTGCCTTTGTGCCCTTTCGGTTTATGTAATGACTTGTACTCCTCCGAAAGTTGGCAACACCCCCATGCATATGAACACAGCTTCTAATTGTGTCTTTGAAACGTGTCATCACACCCTATCATTGCTTCTTCCTGTACGTTATGTCTCCAAAACCCTGTTTGCACAAAAGAACACAAAACACACCATGTTAATGCTAAAACCTGATAAAAGTGATGCTCAATGCATATAAACTGGTATTATAAAATATATATAATCAAGCACTTATCAAGTAACAAAATACTAGCATTCCTAATATCCTGTTCCCCGGCAACGGCGCCAAAAACTTGATGCGTCTCCATAAGAACACAACAGGGTGATGTGTGTCAACCCCTTGCATTACCGCAAGTGCACGGGTCGTCAAGTAATAAAAGTGGACCCAAAGGGTTGGGTTGTCGAACCACAGGGAACAGAAGTACTAGTAATAGCCCCTCTCTTGTTATCTAGCCTGATGAGTGTAGTGTATGATGATCTAATGGCCAAAACTAATAGTGTCACTACAAGTGCGTAGGGAATGAAAAGGACAAGAGTTCTCAATCAATAAAAGTGAGGTATCCGGACAATGCTCCCCTAGGATTCGGGTGTTGGATGTAGATTGCAAGTGTTTCTAAACGAAAACAATGAGTCGTGGGTATCCTAAGGTATAACAGCCCCTGCCTCCAGGTCGCCGATAACTAGTCCCCTATGAGGTCACGGCGGAGAATTCTCTCGACGCCTCACACCACATATGACTGCTTAAAACTTTAGGTATCCCAAAGATATAACCAATTCCTAAAAGTAGATATGACCCTGCCTCCAGGTGAAAGATCCCTAACCCCCTACGAGGTCCCGGCGCAGAATTCTCTCGACGCCTTACACCATATATGGTTGTTTGACACTTAGGGAGTAAGGAGATAGGAAATATCTGTCGGAAGGGAAAGGGGACAATCCGCTATCTCACGGCTCACCCTCTCAACCCTCTTTACTCTTGGTAATTCTAAACCTAGCGGTGATCGCTCTCTTCACTAGATTGAATAAAACATGCAAGGCAATTAATAATGAAATCAAAAGCACAAACAAGCATTAAGAACTCAAGAGTAAATCTCAAACTGATAAATTCGAATATAAACACAATGTAAATCTAATGAAAATAAGAATCCTAGGGTTTACATGTCCGAATAGCCTCTAGGGGTTTAGCTCTCCATGGAGTGAGTCACAAAACAAATAATGAATTGAGAAATAAGTTCCAAAGACATAAAGAATAACCACCCTAAACATATAATCAAGCACTTATCAAAGTGGTGTCCAAACCCTAGCCTCTCTTCTCCCCCAAAAACCCCGCCAAAGATGATCCAAAAGTTCTTTAAAAAGATGCCCTAAATAGCCTTTAAACACCCAAATCCCGATGGGTAAACGGGTCAGCATATAGCCGGTATGCTGACCCCTCGGAGATCAGGGGAGTGTTGTTTTTAATACCCACGCCCTCATGTTTTTTTTTATTTGCGTTCTTATGTTGCATGTTTGTATGAGTACATTGAGGGCAATGTACAGCTTAAGAGTGGGGGGGAGTTCACACTGCACACGTTCTTTATTTTTGATCATCACTTTCATGCTCATCTAGCCAATGACAGTTCACCCTAAGGAACATGACTGTATTTTCGAATTTAGGAGAAATTTAAACTTCGGTTGTTACCATGCTCTAGTTTACTCGAAAAACTTAGAAATTTTTTGTCTGATTGCATTTTTTGCACTTTACTTGCTCTGTTAACCTTGATAACGCTAGTTCAGTGTGAAAGGACATTAGTTTCATTTTTCTTGAACAGTAAAAAAAAAAAAAAAAAAAAAAAAAAAAATGGTGCTCCTTTGTTCTTGGGGTGGAAAGAGCTACCACCTATTCAGTATGCAGCTACTCTCATAAGTCGGATACTGGCTATGCCCTAATGAGAGAAAGAGCTATCTAATAGGCTGCGTGAAAGCTAACACTCCCTGGTGGAAAGAGCTACCGCCTTAATAGGGTGAAAGTCGCCTAGGAGTCATCTTGGGAAATGGCTACCTTTGAGGTCGTGTGCAGCTACCACCGATTTCGTTTTTCCTAAATAAGTCCTTGTTTTAATAATGTTCAAGCGTAGACTTGGGGTTGGCATGAGTAAGAGTACACACACTCACGCTTTCATATTTTATTTTCTTCGTAATTTGAGTTTTTGCTAGAGTTGTGGTTTTTATCTATCTATGTCTAAATTCTCCCTTTTTGAGAATACTATCGTTGTACACTTTTGGTGAACTTAAGGCCAAGCATTTTCATCACTCAACCTTTAATTCTCATGGTATGAACTTTGCTTGAGGACAAGCAAAAGCTTAAGTGTGGGGGAGTTTGATAAGTGCTTGCATGTATATAATTCTGGAAATGTTTTCCACGCATGAGCATCACATTTTTCAGGCTTTATCGCTAATTTCGTGTGTTTTGGTGTTCTTTCACGCAATTAGGGTTGTGGAGACATGGTACGTGAATAAAGGCAAGATTAGGTCAGAATGGTGCCAAGTGGAGATCTTTTATGCAATTACGAAGTTCAAGACACAAATCGGGTTCCAACGAGGGGGTATGTGCCAACTTCTAAAGACTTCAAGACAACTCTTGTAGAAGGACACGAAGGCAGTCATGCTCGCTCGTTCCGATTGGTTCAAAGATTTCAAAAGCTCTCCAAGGTTTTCCCATCATCAAGAAATGCCACTTGACCTTTCACATGGGCGTGTGTCCGTCCATGTGACCTCAGGAGAAGAAACGGGCGAAATCGGGGACTAGTATGAAGATTCCACAAGGCAGAAAATCCACATGGGCGTGTGGAATTTCCACACGGCCGTGTGGAATTTCCACACGGCCGTGTGGCTTATCCACACGCCCGTGTGGATCCTCGAGATGGCCAATTATAAAGCCGTTCTGAAGCGTTATTGGGGAGATCTTCTTCTAACTTGGGGAGGAGGTGACGGCTAGGGTTCAGGAGGTTCTTGCTACACTTTGGGGGCGCTTCTTCACCGGTTTCATCATCATTCCCTTCCAAGGAGAGCCATTGGGGGAGCCTTCGACGACTCGATTCGACGAGGTGTGCCTTAGGCTTGGAGGAAGGGATTCTTTGAAGAAGAAGGAGAAGTTCCCATAGTCTATCAACACGAAGCTTAAGGGGGTTTTCTTTATGGATTTCTTGCACTTATCTTCATTTATCTTGATGAACTTGTATTGCTCCATGGAGAGCTAAACCCCTAGTGGGTACTTGGACTTGTAAACCCTAGATTTCCTATGTTTCATTGACTTTAATGCTTTTATTCAATTTGAGTTTAAATTTGAGTTTCAATCTTGTATGCTTAATGGTTTTTCCCTTAGAGTGACACTAGGGTTGAGGGCTAATCCAATCATCCTTTTGACGAGTGACCATCACCATTAGGATTAGATTACCAAGATTGAAGAGGGTTGAGAGGGTGAGTTGAGAGGTAGCGACGCATCCCCTTTCCCCTCCGGTGTGGTTTTCCCTACCTTCTTATTCCAAGTTTTACCTTCGATCTCAAAGAGAGTTAGGCGTTGAGAGAGGCCTTTCCGCCGGGACTTATTTGTGATTAGGGATCTTTCGCCTGGACCAAAGGGAATGATCTATAGTTGGGAATAGGGTTTACCACTTGGAATCCCTAGAGCATAGCGCAGTCATACGTGGTGTGAGGCGTCGAGAGTCTTCTCTCCGCCGGGACCTCGTAGGGGACTAGTCAAGGTTGACCTTAGATTTGGGACCTTGTATCTTTGGATTCCACGACGCTTGAAATCTCTATTGAATAAGAGTATTTGAAGTCTTGCACTTGAAACAAGGATTCTAGGGGGAACATCGTCCGAGTACCCTATCTTCTTAATTGATCTATTTCTCCGACCAAGCTTTCATTTTCAGCACTTTGTTTCTACTTCTTTCTGATTTTATTTTCTTTCAACAACAATTGGTTTATCTTTGATTACTTAACAAAGTGTGATTGTTCTTACGTCTACTCCTTCTGGATTCGACTACCCACCCGTTTGGGTACTTTATTACTTCGACACCCGTGCACTTGCGGAGTACACACGCAAGGGTGTGTCAATGTTACCCACGCGTTGACACCTATCACAGTGCTGCACAAGCATCTGAGCGTCATGGAATATCTGATAAGTGCTTGCATGTACATATTATTTGAGATGTTTTTCCCTGCATGAGCATCACATTTTTCAGGTTATATTTCTCATTTCGTGTGTTTTTGTGTTCTTTCATGCAATTAGGGTTGTGAAGAAGGTTTATGCGAAGAAAAGCAAGATTAGGTCATAATGGTGCCATGTGGAGCTCTTTTGTGCAAATACAAAGTTCAAGACACAAATCGGGTTCAAACGAGGGGGTATGTGCCAACTTCTAAAGGCTTCAAGACAATTCTTGTAGAAGGACCCGAAGGCAGTCACGCTCGCTTGTTCGGATTTGTTCAAAGATTTCAAAAGCTCTCCAAGGGTTTTTCATCATCAAGAAATGCCACATGACCTTTCACATTGCCGTGTGTCCGTCCGTGTGACCTCAGGAGAAGAAACGGGCGAAATCGGGGACCAATAAGCAAGTTTCCACAGGGCTGAAATTCCACATGGCCGTGTGGAATTTCCACACGGCCGTGTGGCTCATCCACACGCCCGTGTTGATCCTCGAGATGGCCAATTATAAAGCCGTTCTGAAGCGTTATAAAGGGGGACTTTTTCCTAACTTTGGGAGGAGGTTCGGCTAGGGTTTGAGAGGGTTTTTGCTGCGTTTTGGGGGCGTTTCTTCACCGATTTCAACACCGATTCCTTCCACGGAGAGCTATTGGGGGAGCCTTCGACGACTTCGATTCGGCAAGGTGTGCTCTAGGCTTGGAGGAAGGATCCGTGGAGAAGAAGAAACAGCCCTCATAGGCCATCAACACGAAGCTTAAGGGGGTTTTCTTTATGGATTTCTTGCACTTATCTTCATTTATTTTGATGAACTTGTATTGCTCCATGGAGGGCTAAACCCCTAGTGGGTACTTGGACTTGTAAACCCTAGGTTTTCTATGTTTCATTGACTTTAATGCTTTTATTCAATTTGAGTTTAAATTTGAGTTTCAATCTTGTGTGCTTAATTGTTTCTCCCTTAGAGTGACACTAGGGTTGAGGGCTAATCCAATCATCCTTTTGACGAGTGACCATCACCATTAGGATTAGATTAACCAAGATTGAAGAGGGTCGAGAGGGTGAGTTGAGAGGTAGCGACACGTCCCCTTTCCCCTCCGGTGTGGTTTTCCCTACCTTCTTATTCCAAGTATTACCTTCGATCTCAAAGAGAGTTAGGCGTTGAGAGAGGCCTTTCCGCCGGGACTTATTTGTGATTAGGGATCTTTCGCCTGGACCAAAGGGATTGATCTATAGTTGGGAATAGGGTTCACCGCTTGGAATCCCTATAGCGTAGCGCAGTCATACGTGGTGTGAGGTGTCGAGAGTCTTCTCTCCGCCGGGACCTCGTAGGGGACTAGTCAAGGTTGACCTTAGATTTGGGATCTTGTATCTTTGGTTTCCACGACTCTTGAAATCTCTATTGAGTAAAAGTATTTGAAGTCTTGCACTTGAAACAAGGAACCTAGGGGGAGCAGTGTCCGAGTACCCCATTCTTATCTCGATCTTTTCCTACACTCTAGCTTCAGCTTTCAGTTCTTAATTTCTGTTTTTAATCACTTTTTAATCTCAACAACAATCGGTTTTCTTTGGCTACCTAGCAAAGTGTTTTTGTTTCTATCATCTACTCCCTGTGGATTCGACTACCCACCCGTTGGGTACTTTATTACTTCGACACCCGTGCACTTGCGGAATACACACGCAAGGGTGTGTCAAGTTTTTGGCGCCGTTGCCGGGGAGTTAGGCGTTTTAGGAACACTTATACTTTGTTTCGTTAGTCATTCGCTTTATATTCTATTTCACACTTCTTGTTCTTCCATTGTTCTGATTTTGTTTTCTTTTATTGATTTCAGCTCCAGGTTATGCCCCGTGGACACCCTTCGACATTAGTTGAAGACGATCCAGAGATTGAGAGGAGATTACATAGACGGGGAAAACAACCTGAACAAGAACAGAATTATCAAGCTGAAATAGAGGTTGAGGAGTCAGCAACCATGGCTGAACAGAATGAGCAACAGCGGACACTCTCGGACTATGCAAGACCTACCCCTCGTGGAGCACAATCCAGCATCGTACGGCCACCAATTACAGTTCACAATTTTGAGCTCAAGCCGGGTTTTATTCAAATGGTACAACAGTCCGCACAGTTCAATGGGTTAGCGGATGAAGACCCAAATAATCATATTGAGAATTTTTTGGAAGTGTGCGACATGCTCAAGATTAGTGGGGTTACAGATGATGCTATTCGACTGAGGGCTTTCCCATTTTCCTTGAAGGGAAGAGCAAAGCAGTGGTTACAGTCACTTCCTAGAGCTTCAATTACTACGTGGGAGGAGATGGTTGAGGCCTTTCTTGCTAGATATTTCCCTCCTGGAAAATCTGCGAAGCTTAGGAATGAAATCTCTTCTTTTATGCAAATGGAATTGGAGTCTCTCTTTGAGACATGGGAGAGGTTCAAGGACCTCCTGCGGAAATATCCCCAACATGGGTTTCCTGAGTGGATGATCATCCACACCTTTTACAATGGGCTGAACCCGAGCACAAGACAGTTACTTGACGCAGCGCAGCGGGGAGGTACCTTAGGAAGCAAAACCCCGAAGCTTCCAGGCAACTCATAGAAGAGATGGCTATGAATAGTTATCAATGGAATGCTCGTGATAAGAAGAAGGTAGCCGGTCTTCATGAAATCGATCTTTGTCACCTCCTTAGCAGCTCAAGTAGAAGCATTGAGCAAGAAGCTAGACACTCTAACTTCTTCAAGAGTGGCAGCAGTGATGAACTGTAATGGTTGTGGAGGTGGACATGCCTCATCTGATTGCCCTATTTCTGTGAGTGGTGCATCCCCTGTTGAGCAGGTAGACTTTGTGGGTAATGCAGTAAGAGGACAAGGTAACCCTTACAGTAGCACTTTCAATCCAGGGTGGCGAAACCACCCGAATTTTTCTTTGAGTAATCCGGGACAGAAAAGACCTCTTGCACCACAAGGATTTCAGCAACCACAGCTTCCAAACTTGGAGAATCGAGTTTCAGGTCTAGAGAATCGGATGACAGATCTAGAAAAAGCACTGACTAGATTCATCCAGTCATCTGACACACGCTTTCAGGGTGTAGAGACTATACTTCGCAACCATACTGCGTCCTTGCATAATCTAGAGAATCAGGTTGGACAAATTGCTAAGTTGTTATCAGAGAGACCTCAAAGAAGCTTTCCTAGCAATACAGAGACAAGTGTAAGAGAGCAGCTAAAAGCAATCACTTTGAGGTGTAGTCGCGACATTGAGAGTAAACTTCCAGCTGAGAAGGTTGCACATGGTTCGCCCCAGGAGAAAGAGATTGAGGAGAAGAGTAAGGAGAAGGAGGGGGTTCCCACACCTTACAAACCAAGGATTCCCTATCCTTCAAGGCTGAAGAATGACCACAATGAGGAGCAATACCAGAAATTTTTGGGCTTATTCAAGCAGCTGCACATCAACATTCCATTCGTGGAGGCATTATCACAAATGACTCGCTATGCGAAGTTCTTGAAGGACCTCTTGAGCAATAAGAGGAAGCTGGAAGAGAGTGCAGCGGTGATCTTAGATGCATCATGTTCAGCAATATTGCAGAAGAACATGCTGAACAAGAAGAAGGATCCCGGGAGTTTCATCATCCCGTGCAATATTGGAAATTTAGGTGAAGAAAAGGCATTGGCAGACTCAGGGGCTAGTATTAATGTGATGCCTTACACTTTCTTCCAAAAGTTGGGTTTGGGGGAACCAAGACCCACTCGGATGACGCTTCAATTAGCTGACCGTTCAGTTAGACATCCGAGGGGCATTATTGAAGATATACTTGTTAAGGTTGACAAGTATATCTTCCCTGTAGATTTTGTGGTTCTTGATGTGTATGAGGATGTCGACGTACCACTGATACTTGGGAGGCCGTTCCTGCGCACTGCCAAGGCACTTATTGACATCGAGGGCGGAGAGATGACATTGAGGATTGGAGACGAGAAAGTGACCTACCGCCTTGCAGAAGCCATGGGACATTCTCTTGATTTTGATGATGCGTTATATTTTCTTGACACCACTGATGAGTTAATTGATGATTATGTACAGGAATCACTATGTCCAGACCTATTAGCTGAATTGCTAGAGCAAGAGATGGACGTTGCTGAGGTATCACCATTTGATCTAGTGGATAAGGAAGAACCTTCCCCAGGTATAGTCAATAAGTTTGTCAAAAAGTTGAAGAGAGTGAGACATCGCCACAAGAAACAACCGAATAATTCTACGCATGAACAGTCAAAGTCTAAGAGCGATACACCTTCAGTTGGTAACAACTCCTATTACTCGCCCTCTAACTTGAAGAATTTTTGTTCATCATGCTTGAAGGTTGCAGGTAACAAAGAATTTTCGCCTTATGATCCCCCTTGAGTTGAAGAACAGGTACGTCAAGCTAGTGACGTAAAACAAGCGCTTCTTGGGAGGCAACCCAAGTTTTTAAATTCTTTGCACTTGTTTTAGTTAGTTTTAATTTCTGCATTGTAGTTTTTGTTTAGTTTTAGTTTTTTGTTGTTTCATCTTCGGTGTAGTGCATCATAGTCGTTTCTAAATGCAAATCCATGAATTTTCTTTCTTGGATTTGGGTGATGATTCTTGTGTTTTAGCATGTTATTTTCATGGGAGATACTTGCTTTTATGCTATAAACACCAATGGTGGAAATATGGCAACTTTGCACGCGTCAAAGTGGATCCACCATGGCCGTATAGCCATGGCCGAAGATCCACACGGCCATGTGGATATTCCACACGGCCGTGTGGATCATAAAGGGGAGTTTTTCTCATCCAGAGGGTCCACACGGCCGTGTGGAAATTCCACACGGCCATGTGGATCCCTGGCACTTAGTTTTTGACCCCGAAATGACCGGTTTGCCTCTCTTTTACACAGAAATAGCTCCAAGGACAAGAAAACGTACACATAAGCGTCCATGTGGGCCTCGTGATCCCTCGCCTAAGCAGTTGAAGTTCCCCATACCCAACCATCAAATTGAACTTGAGCACCTCTCAAGGCTCAAGTTCGGCAAGATATGGACCCTTGACTCGCAAGCGTTGGCCGCGATTGACCATGAACAAGTGGAAGAGTTGGCGAACGAGATGGTAGCGAGAGACACCGACTCTACCATGTCTCCCGCACCCCGAGCACCACGTGAATCCCCCGCATCACCAGCAGCACCAGGAGATGATGACGCTTGAGGCGTCTTTCTTTTAGTTGTTTCTTTTTCTTGTACTAGTTTATTTTTTTGTCGCTTTATCTCTGTTACTCAGAAAGGGTTTACCTTCTGAGCTCTATCTTACTATTTTCAGTTGTAGTTTGTTTGTTTCGAGTTTAAGCGTGTACGTCATGCTTATAAACTCTCGTTGTTTATCTTTTGTGTTTAGCTTTACTGAACCCCTTTTGTGATATGCAGATGGTCATGTCAGTCCTGTCTTGAGGAATAGTCATAGGCACGGCCATGAGGATTTTCCACATGGTCGTGTGAGCTTCACAACCCGTCGCAGCTTCACTTCCCCCGTTTGTAGCTACACTCAAATTCGACATTCGGAGCCAAGGGGAGTATCGTTTTTAATCCCCACGCCCTCATGTTTTATTTATATTCTGTTTTTGTATGCCTGCATGAGTACAATGAGGGCATTGTACATCTTAAGTGTGGGGGGGAGTTCACGTTGCACACGTTCTCTATGTATGTATGCTCATCACTCATATGCTCATCTAGCCAATGATAGTTCACCTTAAAAAACAAGGATTGCAGTCTTGAATTTAGGAGAATTTTAAACATCGTTTGTACTCATGCTCTAGTTTACTCGAAAAACATAGAAATTTTTTGTCTGATTGCATTGCTTACACCTTTCTTGCTCTGTTAACCCTGATAACTCTAGTTCAGTGCCGAAAGGACCTTAGTTTTCTTTATTTTGAAAAAAAAAAAAAAAAAAAAAAGGGAAGAATGCCTTTATTTGTTTACTTGTTTTCGGAGTGGAAAGAGCTACCACCTATGTTGTATGCAGCTACTCTCATAAGTCGGATACTAGCTATGCCCTAAGGAGAGAAAGAGCTATCTAATAGGCTGTGTGAAAGCTAACACTCCCAGGTGGAAAGAGCTACCACCTCAAAGCGTGAAAGCCGCCCAGGAGGCATCTTGGGAAATGGCTAGCTTCGAGGTTGTGTGCAGCTACTACCTATTTTTTGTCCTTAAATAAGTCCTTTTCAATAAGAACCTTTAAGAGTAAACTTAGGGTTGGCATGAGTAAGCATACACACACACACGCAGTCAGATTCTATTTTCTTTGTGCTTCGTGTTTTTGCTAGAGCATTGGTTTTTATCTTTCTATGTTGCAAATTGTTCCTTTGTTTAAGAATGCTCTCCTTACATACTTTTTGGTGAACTTAAGGCTAAGCACTTCTATCACTCTACTTGTGGATTTTATTGTATAAATTTTGCTTGAGGACAAGCAAAAGCTTAAGTGTGGGGGAGTTTGATAAGTGCTTGCATGTACATATTATTTGAGATGTTTTTCCCTGGATGAGCATCACATTTTTCAGGTTATATTTCTCATTTCGTGTGTTTTTGTGTTCTTTCATGCAATTAGGGTTGTGAAGAAGGTTTATGCGAAGAAAAGCAAGATTAGGTCATAATGGTGCCATGTGGAGCTCTTTTGTGCAAATACAAAGTTCAAGACACAAATCGGGGTCAAACGAGGGGGTATGTGCCAACTTCTAAAGGCTTCAAGACAATTCTTGTAGAAGGACACGAAGGCAGTCATGCTCGCTTGTTCGGATTTGTTCAAAGATTTCAAAAGCTCTCCAAGGGTTTTTCATCATCAAGAAATGCCACATGACCTTTCACATGGGCGTGTGTCCGTCCGTGTGACCTCAGGAGAAGAAACGGGCGAAATCGGGGACCAATAAGCAAGTTTCCACAGGGCTGAAATTCCACATGGGCGTGTGGAATTTCCACACGGCCGTGTGGAATTTCCACACGGCCGTGTGGCTCATCCACACGCCCGTGTGGATCCTCGAGATGGCCAATTATAAAGCCGTTCTGAAGCGTTATAAAGGGGGACTTTTTCCTAACTTTGGGAGGAGGTTCGGCTAGGGTTTGAGAGGGTTTTTGCTGCGTTTTGGGGGCGTTTCTTCACCGATTTCAACACCGATTCCTTCCAAGGAGAGCTATTGGGGGAGACTTCGACGACTTCGATTCGGCAAGGTGTGCCCTAGGCTTGGAGGAAGGATCCGTGGAGAAGAAGAAACAGCCCTCATAGGCCATCAACACGAAGCTTAAGGGGGTTTTCTTTATGGATTTCTTGCACTTATCTTCATTTATTTTGATGAACTTGTATTGCTCCATGGAGGGCTAAACCCCTAGTGGGTACTTGGACTTGTAAACCCTAGGTTTTCTATGTTTCATTGACTTTAATGCTTTTATTCAATTTGAGTTTAAATTTGACTTTCAATCTTGTGTGCTTAATTGTTTCTCCCTTAGAGTGACACTAGGGTTGAGGGCTAATCCAATCATCCTTTTGACGAGTGACCATCACCATTAGGATTAGATTAACCAAGATTGAAGAGGGTCGAGAGGGTGAGTTGAGAGGTAGCGACACGTCCCCTTTCCCCTCCGGTGTGGTTTTCCCTACCTTCTTATTCCAAGTATTACCTTCGATCTCAAAGAGAGTTAGGCGTTGAGAGAGGCCTTTCCGCCGGGACTTATTTGTGATTAGGGATCTTTCGCCTGGACCAAAGGGATTGATCTATAGTTGGGAATAGGGTTCACCGCTTGGAATCCCTATAGCGTAGCGCAGTCATACGTGGTGTGAGGTGTCGAGAGTCTTCTCTCCGCCGGGACCTCGTAGGGGACTAGTCAAGGTTGACCTTAGATTTGGGATCTTGTATCTTTGGTTTCCACGACTCTTGAAATCTCTATTGAGTAAAAGTATTTGAAGTCTTGCACTTGAAACAAGGAACCTAGGGGGAGCAGTGTCCGAGTACCCCATTCTTATCTCGATCTTTTCCTACACTCTAGCTTCAGCTTTCAGTTCTTAATTTATGTTTTTAATCACTTTTTAATCTCAACAACAATCGGTTTTCTTTGGCTACCTAGCAAAGTGTTTTTGTTTCTATCATCTACTCCCTGTGGATTCGACTACCCACCCGTTGGGTACTTTATTACTTCGACACCCGTGCACTTGCGGAATACACACGCAAGGGTGTGTCAATATCATAGGCCAATAAAATCCTGCATCAAGGACCTTCCTCGCAGTCCTGTTTCCACTGTAGTGCCCCCCTGCTGGGCCCGAGTGGCAATGCAGCAGGATGTCATGTCCTTCTCTTGTTGAGACACATCTCCTTACAATTTGATCAGAACAAGTCTTGAATAGGTATGGATCCTCCCAAGTATAATGTTTCAGGTCGGCAAAAAACTTCTTTCTTTGTTGATAGGTAAGCCACTTTGGGAAAACCTCTGCTGCCAAGTAATTTGCGATATCAGCAAACCATGGTGTCTCATCCTCTTCCACTACTTGAATGCTGCATAACTGCTCCCCAAGGAATGTGTCTTCAATTTCTTTTCTTCCCAAGGTGTTATCATCGGGGCCCTCTAGGCGTGAAAGGTGATCTACAGCCAAATTCTCTCCTCCCTTTTTATCCTTTATCTCTAAATCAAATTCTTGTAGTTGGAGCACCCAGCGAATCAATCGAGGCTTGGCATCTGATTTGTTCAGCAAGTACTTCAGTGCGGGGTGATCAGTGTACATAATTACCTTGGACAGCACTAGATATGATCGAAATTTATCGAATGCAAAGACCACTGTAAGTAATTCTTTCTCAGTAGTAGTATAATTCTCCTGAGCATTGTTCAAAGTTTTGCTTGCGTAGTAAATGGGATGGAAGTGCTTATCCCGTGTCTGTCCCAACACTGCTCCTACTGCATAATCACTTGCATCACACATCACTTCAAAGGGCATACTCCAATTGGGGGAAACTATTATGGGTGTCTCAACATGTTTATTTTTCAGAGTAAGGACGGCATTCATGCAGTCTTCATTAAAATCAAAGGGAGCATATTTTTCCAAAAGCCTCGTCAATGGGCGAGCGATTGCCGAAAAATCCTTGATAAATCTTCTATAAAAGCCTGATGAGCGCATTTCATATATATATATTGCATGCTTTACCTCCATCATTATTGAATATTTTGGCTATAATTCTCCAAGTACGGTGCTATTTGAGGTATTCGTTGTTAGTCATGCAGATATCAAAGTCCTGAAGTAAGAAGAAGCGTTTTTGGAACAATTTTAGAAGCTAAAGGACTTAGAAGAAACCTCATCAAGCTCAGCACGGCTTGAGCACGCCCGTGCTGTGTTTCCCGTGCAAAGTGCAGGAAAGTTCAACCAAAATTCAGCACAGCCTGAGTCCGCTGAGCACGGGTGTGAAAACCTCAGCACGGTCGAAGCACGCCCGTGCTGCTTCCCGTGAAAATTACAGGAGAATGCAGCCACCGATCAGCACAGCCAGAGTTCGCTGAGCACGGTCGTGAAAACCTCAGCACGGTCGAAGCACGCCCGTGCTGTTCCCCGTGCAGATTACAGGTTTGTGAGTTTTCTAAAGAGTTATTTGGCCTAATCTACACGGCTTGAAGCACGGCTTCAGCACGCCTGTGCTCACATCGGGAAAATATTAAAACCCTAAAAACTTAGGTTTTTGGGGGACTTTTGGGGGGCGAACTTTGGGAGAAAGAAAGGGAGAGCTTTGGGGGTTCATCTTCCACTTCATCAAGGGAATGCCAAGCGTATGGTAGGCCGATGGGAAGGAGATTACACGACATTGTAGATCCTTCGACAACCTCAAGGATGCAAGAAATTAGGGAGTTTTCAATTCTTGTCTTGTAATTTCTTTGGCATTGTGTTTGTTGGTTGTTATCATGAGGGGCTAAACTCTTAAGGGAGCCCCGGGGGTGGTTGTATGACGTTGCAGCTCTAACTCATTGTCTTTACTTGCAGTTTTTATGATTGTCTTGTTCCTTTCAATAAATCAAGGTTATTGGCTATCTTGTATGCTGTTTAGTGCTTGATGCTTGGTAGTTAGGTTCTCCTATCTAGGTTTGTGAATCTTTATTGATTGTTGCAAGCAGAGGGAGTTCAACTTAGGGCTCGGCAATGCTAGAAACCACATGCTTATAGCATAACTAGGTTTAGAACTGAAGACATCCCTGATAATTACTGAGAAAGACTGAGTTAGTGAACGTCAGAAAACCAACCCCGGGGACCCATCTCCTCAATCGAGTCAAACCTAAATCTTCCCTTGGTGAACTTTCCGTTCCCTTAACCTCCTCGAAGTTAGTCCAAAGTCAATTCCTTCATTTTCGGTTTGGTTAGATATTAAGTAGGACGTTAGTATTAGAAGCTATACCAGTCCCCGTGGATTCGACTACCCGACCCTTTGGGTACATTATACTACTTGTACGACCCGTGCACTTGCGGATATGCAAGGGGCGTACCAAAGCCTGCATGCCCCAAGAAGCTTCTGATCGCTTTCACTGAAGTTGGTGGAGGTAATTTTTCAATCGTAGAAACCTTTGCCCTGTCTACTTCGATCCCTTGTTTTAAAATTTTGTACCCGAGTACTATGCCCTCCTTCACCATGAAGTGGCACTTTTCCCAACTAAGCACCAAATTTGTTTCTTCGCATCTTCTTAGGACTCGCTCCAAATTCTTGAGACACAAATCAAACGAATCCCCAAAAACTGAAAAGTCCTCCATGAAAACTTCCATGATGTCTTCAACCATGTCTTCGAAATGGGCTAGCATGCATTTTTGGAATGTAGCAGAGTCCAAAGGGCATTCGACGATAGGCAAAAGTTCCATAAGAACAAGTGAAAGTGTGATAAGTGCTTGATTATATATATTTTATAATATCAGTTTACATGCATTGAGCATCACTTTTATCAGGTTTTAGCATTAACAAGGTGTGTTTTGTGTTCTTTTGTTCAAACAGGGCTTTGGAGATATGGCGTAAAGGAAGAAGCAAAGATAGGGTGTGATGATACGTTTCAAGGCCACAATAAGAAGTTGTGTTCATATGCATGGGGGTGTTGCCA
This sequence comes from Dioscorea dumetorum, assembly GCA_902712375.1. NCBI lineage: Eukaryota > Viridiplantae > Streptophyta > Magnoliopsida > Dioscoreales > Dioscoreaceae > Dioscorea > Dioscorea dumetorum. Next base: position 329,437 of record CACTHL010000355.1, read on the forward strand.
ACTTTCATAGGAGTACAAGTCATTACACAAACCGAAAGGGCACAAAGGCAGTAGTACGCCCATGTCCCAGCTTCCGTACAAAGCAGAAGAAGGTTCTTGAGGATTTCAAAGCATAGAAAGCCACACACCCTACCACACGAGCGTGTGCCACTTTCGAGAGAAAAGGCGGCTAGGGCTTGGAAGGAGTTCTTGGCGGCTTTGGGAAGCTTTCTTCACCAACTTGGATCGATTCCTCCTCCGTCATAGCGTCAAGGAAGCCATCGGCGACCTAGCTTCGGAGTGGATTCAATCCAGACGTGGAAACTACCCATCCAGACCATCATCACGGATTTAAGGGGGTTATTCTTTATGTCTTTGGAACTTTATTCTGAATTCATTACTTGTTTTGTGACTCGCTCCATGGAGAGCTAAACCCCTAGAGGGTATTCGGACATGTAAACCCTAGGATTCTTATTTTCATTAGATTTACATTGTGTTTCTATTCGAATTTATCAGTTTGAGTTTTACTCTTGAGTTCTTAATGCTTGTTTGTGGTTTTGATTTCATTATTAATTGCCTTGCATGTTTTATTCAATCTAGTGAAGAGAGAGATCACCGCTAGGTTTAGAATTACCAAGAGTAAAGAGGGTTGAGAGGGTGAGCAGTGAGATATCGGAGTGTCCCCTTTCCCTTCCGACAGATATTTTCTATCTCTATATTCCCTAAGTGTCAAGCAACCATATGTGGTGTGAGGCGTCGAGAGAATTCTCCGCCGGGACCTCGTAGGGGGTTAGGGATCTTTCACCTGGAGGCAGGGTTAGATCTACTTTTAGGAATTGGTTATATCTTTGGGATCCCTAGAGTTTTAAGCTGTGGAAGTTCGACCTTTTTCGCTTCTCTTGTGCTTTGTTTCTTGTGTAGAAGTTGTGTGTTTAAGTTTTTGTCGAGTTTTATTTTTGTTGGGATCTTAGTTAAGGTCTTTTTGAGAGGTTAAAAGATGGGGGAAAAGTGTTTTAAAAGGCTTTAGCAAGGAAGGGACCTTGCGGGCACTTAGTATGCCCGCAAGGAGCAAAATTAGGGGCCTTGCGGCCTCCCATGCGGGCGCATGGGAGCCCGCAAGGACCCCAGTCAGAAATGCATGCGGGCTCCCATGCGGGCGCATGGGAGGCCGCATGGCTTTCTGGAAAGGGCCTCGCGGCCTCCCTTGCGCCCGCAAGGGAGCCCGCGAGCCCTCCCGCGCTTTGGGTCTATAAATACCCGTTTTCAAACGTAAAGGGCCTTTATAAGACCCCATTTCCCTCTCTTTTTCTCCCCATCTTGAATCCTCATTCTCCCCTCCATTAGATCTTCATTCTTGAGCTCCAAGAAAGGAGAAAGGTGTTGATCTTCCCCTCTTTTCCATTGGTGGTGATTCTCCTCTAGTTCTAGCAAAGTTTGAGGTGGGTTTTATTCTCTTATTCAACTCCTTGTTCTTTTATTCATTTCTCTTTAGTTCTATGGAGAATTAGTGTGGATTTAGTATGGATCTATTATTTAATTGGAATTTAGCCATAGATCTAATGTTTGAATGGTATAGGAGCCTTGATTTCATGTTTTGGTGAAGAATGAAGGAGATCCTTCATCTCTAAACCTTTGATTCTTGTAGATCCGAACCCAATTAGGATATTCTTGATTTTATTTTGATTTTGAGGGTTTAAGGATTCTATTATTGTTAATTCTTGAATCTAGAACACTTAGTAAACCCTAGAAGCCTTGAGATCTAATTTTGGAGCATTCTTTCCTCTCTTGTTGATTGTTTGGGTTATGTGATTGATTCTTGTTTTTCTTGGATGGTTAATGGCTTCAAGAAGGTGGATCTAAAGGCAAGGGTAAAGATCAAGTGGGCGAGTCATCCAAGTATTCGATCTCGCCAAGTTTGTGAGTGGGAATTGTTTAATTAAAGAGCTATGATCATGCTTGTTTAATAATGCATGCCTTGAAATGAGAAATTCTTGATTTCAATGGATTCTTGAAGTGTTTCTTGAAAACTGAAATTATGATGCTATATGATCCTTTTAATTCTTGATTTCTTCTTAATGGACTCATGAGATGATTTCCTTGAGATCTAGAAACCTTGATGTTTATGATCTTGCTTAACTATTGATTCTATTACAAAAGGCTCATGAGATGATTTCCTTGAGATCTAGAAACCTTGATGTTTATGATCTTGCTTAACTATTGATTCTATTACAAAAGGCTCATGAGATGATTTCATTGAGATCTAGAAACCTTGATGTTTATGATCTTGCTTAACTATTGATTCTATTACAAAAGGCTCATGAGATGATTTCCTTGAGATCTAGAAACCTTGATGTTTATGATCTTGCTTAGCTATTGATTCTATTACAAAAGGCTCATGAGATGATTTCCTTGAGATCTAGAAACCTTGATGTTTATGATCTTGCTTAACTATTGATTCTATTACAAAAGGCTCATGAGATGATTTCCTTGAGATCTAGAAACCTTGATGTTTATGATCTTGCTTAACCATTGATTCTATTACAAAAGGCTCATGAGATGATTTCCTTGAGGCCTAGAAACCATGATAGTTTATGATCTTGTTAAATTCTTGATTATTTATATTTGATGAGGATTGGATAATCCTATGGTTTGAACTACATGTTTTCAAGATTTGTGAATTTGAGAATTCGATGTTTTTGTTATTTTGACCGAATAAGGGTCTATGTGAACCAAATTGAGATTCTCCACGATGTTATCGTATTTGAAATGAGTTTTCAAAGAATACTCTTGTGTTGATATTCTTGATGAAAATGACATTATTGTCGATGCTTTCGCAAAAGGATTTACTCTTCGATTAAGAGTTGTATTTTATGCGAATTTGTGATCTCTTGTTGAGATATGTGATTTTAAAATGATACGTTTATGATTAGCCTATGGGCAAACTATTTGTGATCTCTTGATGAGATATATGATTTTATAACGATACGTTTATGATGAACCTACGGGCAAACTATTTGTGATCTCTTGATGAGATATATGATGTGTTCATGATGAGCCTACGGGCGGGATAGGATATCCCAAATGTTTTGATGGTGACATTGGGGAGGATCCCCGTCTTCTGCAGAAGCGATTCTCCACGGACCGACCTATGGGGTGGCGTGGAGTTCTCGGCTGACGAGCCCTTTACAGGAGGCGCGGAGTGAACCTGAAGGAGCTGTGTTGGGATCCCGGAGTCACCACACGGGATACTCAACGGCCAACGCCAACATACGCGCATCTTGGTGGCTCTTGACCTAACCACGGCCATGGTTAGTGATGGAGGGTTTTCATAGGCTATTGATGATGCTATCGATAAAGGATTTCTGCATGCGTTGCACTATAAATTCTTGATTCGATGGGTTTGATCTTTTGATCTTTTGACGAGTATTCTTAAGTTGAATTTTCAGTATTGGATCTCTTTAGAAAAGATTTTCAAAGTTTTATTGATGCCTTTCTTTGAGAAAGTTGGAAAGCTTGTTATATTGAAATGTGTATTTAAAGCATTTTATAAGTTGTGATTGTTAAAGGTTTACATATGTTTTCGGCATACCATTCTTTACACCTGTATGAGTTATAGCTCCATGTTCAACCCCTCACTGAGTAACTTAGTTACTCACCCATTCTTCTTCTCTCCTTTTCAGGTGTTAGCACGGCAGCAGGGCGTAAGACGTGATAGAACTTGGCATCTATTCTTGCATTTACCTTTGAGTAGTGTATGATTCATAAACATTGTCGTCATGCATAAGATGGATCCATTAGGACCTATGATTTCGTATTTCCATTTGATCTTGTATAATCTTGATTGGTTAAGACAGGACCTTAGGTTGTATGAGTTTACACCCAGTGTTTGGGAAAAACTATGATTGTGTCCATGATCATTGATGTTGTGATTTCCAGGGATATATGTACATATATGTGTGAGTCTGTTGATCTTGTACAGGGTTGTGATTGAATACCTTAGATTTAGAGTATTATTGTGGTAATGTTAATATCGTACAGGTAACAAGTTAGCCTTACGGCGACCTGGGGTTGAGGCAGGTGTTGACCTCCCCTGGGTTGTCGTGGCGGTAGTGCCATGGACCGGGACCCGAGGGTCGAGGCGTGACATAAGCAGTCATATGTGGTGTGAGGCGTTGAGAGAATTCTCCGCCGGGACCTCGTAGGGGACTAGTTATCGGCGACCTGGAGGCAGGGGCCGTTATACTTTTGGATACCCACGACTCATTGTTTCCGTTTAGAACACTTGTAATCTACATCCAACACCCGAATCCTAGGGGGAGCATTGTCCGGATACCTCACTTTTATTGATTGAGAACTCTTTTCCTTTTATTTCCTGCGCACTTGTGGTGACACTCTTAGTGTTGGCCATTAGATCATCACACACTACATTCATTAGGCTAGATAACAAAAGAGGGGCTATTACTAGTACTTCTGTTCCCTGTGGTTCGACAACCCGACCCTTTGGGTCCACTTTTATTACTTGACGACCCGTGCACTTGCGGTAACGCAAGGGGTTGACACACATCACCCTGTTGTGTTGTTGCGGAGACGCATCAAGTTTTTGGCGCCGTTGCCGGGGAGCAGGATATTAGGAACGCTAGTATTTTGTTACTTTAGCCATTCATTTATTTTTACTGTTTTTCTATTCCATCCTCTCTACTTTCATTGTTCTCATTTTCTTTTGTTTATTTGATTGCAGTTCCAGCTTATAACCAGAGGGAACCCATCGACATTAGTTGAAGGAGACCCTGAAATTGAGCGAAGACTTCACAAGAGAAGCAAGGAGCCTGAAGTTGTTCAAAAGCAGCAAGTTGAAGTTGAAGCTGAAGGATCTGCGACCACGGCAGACCATGAAGATGAACCAAGGACACTTGCTGATTTTGCTAGACCTTCATCCCGAGGAACACAGTCGAGCATTGTTAGACCGCCCATTGCGGCTAATAATTTTGAGCTGAAGCCGGCATTCATCCAGATGGTTCAGCAGTCCGCGCAGTTTAATGGGCTGCCTGATGAAGACCCCAATGCCCATGTTGAAAATTTCTTGGAGGTTTGTGATATGCTCAAGATCAATGGGGTCTCGGATGATGCGATTCGATTGAGGACCTTCCCATTCTCATTGAAGGGACGAGCCAAACAATGGCTCAAATCATTGCCAAGAGCGTCCATCCCCACTTGGGACGAGATGGTGGAAGCCTTTCTTGCACGATATTTCCCTCCCGGGAAATCAGCGAAGCTCCGCAATGAGATCTCTTCCTTTTTTCAGAATGAGTTGGAGTCTCTATTCGAGACATGGGAAAGGTTCAAGAACCTTCTGCGGCGATGTCCCCAACACGGATTCCCAGATTGGATGATTATACACACGTTCTACAATGGACTGAATCCAAGCACTAGGCAACTCCTAGATGCGGCCGCAGGTGGGACTATGGGTAACAAGACCCCAGAAGATGCAAGGCAGCTCATTGAAGACATGGCTCTCAACAGTTGCCAATGGAGCTCGAGGGAGAAGAAGAAGGTTGCAGGAATACATGATGTTGATGCCGTTACATCACTAGCAGCCCAAGTTGAAGCCCTAAGCAAGAAGCTAGACACCATTACAACTTCGAGAGTAGCTGCCATTAGCACTTGAGATAGTTGTGGAGGTGGGCATAGCTCTACAGATTGCCCTATCTCAGTGGAGGTGTCGGCACCAATGGAGCAAGTGGATTTTGTTGGAAATCCAGTGAGGGGACAAGGGAACCCTTATTCAAATACCTACAATCAGGGATGGAGGAACCATCCGAACTTCTCATGGAGCAATCAGGGCCAGCAGAAGCAAGCAGCTCCTCCGGGTTTCCCACAATAGCCTTCTATTCCAGAGAGAGTTTCTGAACTTGAAAAGGTACTTTCTAAGTTTATTCAATCTACTGACACCAGGTTTCAGAACGTGGAGGCGACGCTGCGCAACCACACTGCGTCATTGCACAACTTGGAGACGCAAGTGGGCCAAATAGCAAAATCCTTGGCCGATAGACCTCAGGGAAGCCTGCCGAGCAATACAGAGACAAACCCAAGAGAGCATGTGAAAGCGATCACGTTGAGAAGCGAGCGAGAGGTGGAGAATAAGGTGCAAGAAAAGAAGACTGCACAAGAACCAGAGCGAGTGCAGCCTAAGGCCCAAGAAAAAGAGAAGGAAGCTATAGCAACACCTCCTGCTTACGAACCTCGAGTACCATACCCTTCACGGCTGAAGAAGGACCAAACAGAGGAGCATAACAAGAAATTTCTGGAGTTGTTCAAACAGCTGCACATCAACATTCCTTTTGTCGAGGCATTATCACAAATGCCCAGGTATGCAAAATTTTTGAAAGATCTTTTGACTAACAAAAGAAAAATTGAAGAAAGTGCAGCTGTGATATTGGATGGTAGTTGTTCAGCAATACTCCAAAAGAACCTCCCAAGCAAGAAGAAAGATCCTGGGAGTTTCATCATCCCATGTGTCATCGGGGGTTTAGGCCAAGAGAAAGCGTTAGCTGATTCAGGAGCAAGCATCAACATGATGCCGTACAAATTTTTCCAGAAATTGGGGCTAGGAGAGCCACGGCCAACTCAAATGACGTTGCAGCTAGCTGATCGCTCAATTCGACATCCTAGAGGTATCATTGAAGATGTTCTGATCAAGATTGACAAATATATTTTTCCTGCAGATTTTGTAGTGCTTGATGTCGATGAGGATGTGGAAGTGGCGTTGATTTTGGGAAGGCCATTCCTTCGAACCTCCAAGGCACTGATAGACATGGAGGAAGGCGAATTGACTCTGCGCATTGGAGACGAAAAGATCACTTATCGCCTTACAGATGCTATGAAGCATCCTCACGAATTTGATGACACATGTTATTTTATTGATGCTAATGATGAGCTTGTCGATGAGTATATGCAGGAGATGTTTTACCCTGACCCATATGAGGGGTGGCCTGAGTTTGAAAAGGATGAATCAAGTCTGCAGGAGGTTCGAGTGATAGAGGATCAACCACAACCGGGAATTCTGAAGAGGATTTTCCGTAGACTGACTAGATCAAAGCGTCACCGCAAGAAGCACCAAAAGAGTGTAAAAGATACACATACACGAGAAGAAGGTGATGGCTTTTCAAGTGGTAACAAGATTTCTCATCACTCGCCTCCCATGCAACCATATTGCCTGAATTCTCGGGTAAAGGCTGCTAAGAACACATCTCACTTGCATGAGCCCCCATAGAGGAACAGGTACGTCGAGCTAATGACGTAAAACAAGCACTTCTTGGGAGGTAACCCAAGTCATTTTATTGCTTTCATAGTTAGTTTTTCAATTCTGCAGTAATAATTAGCTTGAGTAGGCGACTTTGCGTTAATTCTGTCGTTGCTGTGTTTTTATTGTTAATTCTTGGTGTTTCATGATAATTATATATGTGTGGCTTGATCTAGGATGATTTAGAGATTTAAAGTTAAGGAATTGGCCTTGTACTTAACTGTTTCATGTTATGCTGAAAATCCACAAAGGCAGGCACAAGGGGGTGTGAGTGCCCCTGTGCCTTGCTGGAAAACTGAAAAAAGCATGAAACAGAAGGGCACAAGGGCACCCACACGGGCGTGTGGGTGCCCCTGTGGCCCTCCTGAGGAGCCACACGCCCATGTGGCTCATCCACATGGGCGTGTGAGACCTGAAAATTCAATTTTCAGGTCTCCAGAGAGGCACAAGGGCAGCCACACGCCCGTGTGGCTGCCCCTGTGGATTTTCCAGGTCCACAAGGGCACTCACACGCCCATGTGAGTGCCCCTGTGGCCTTCTGTCTCGACTTTTTTAATCCACACCGGCACTCACACGCCCGTGTGAGTGCCCTTGTGGCGTTCTGGCGTCGAATTTTGAAGGCACAAGGGCGTGTGGCTCATCCACACGCCCATGTGGCCATCCACAAGGGCGTGTGAGACCCTCACACGCCCATGTAGCTTATAAAGGAGATTAGAAGGCCTTGAACATTCATTCAAACCTTCGCGCCTTTTCTCCTTCTGACGCCTCCACGCGAAGAGACGCGCCTCTTGGGTTCCTAACGCCTCTCCTTAGCTTATTTAAGGATTCTTGGGTGTTTTTCCGGCGATTTCCATCTTCTTCTTCATCAAAAAGCTCCGGTAAGCTCCAAGTTTTCATAGTTCTTGCCATGAATTTTGAATTTCAGATCTGGTGATTTGTTGATGTTTTATGCATGAATTCTTCATGGAAACTATCATAGTGTGCATGCTTGTCGATTTAGGGTTGTTTTAAGGTGTGGAAACCACCCGACCATGGCCTTTTGGCCATGGTCGGGCATCCACACGGGCGTGTGGCCCATCCACATGCCCGTGTGGATGAGGAGGATGATCTACAAGGGCGTGTGGATCATCCACAGGCCCATGTGGATTTCTGCATAGTAAAATTCTGCACTAACTTGCCCTGATTTTCACAGATATGGCTCCTAGGACCAAGAAGGTCGCCCACAAGCGCTCTCGCGCCGCTCGGGAGCCTTCTCATCCCGAGGAATTGGAGTTCGCCGTCCCTGAGCATCAGCAGCGATATGAGCGCTTACAGCGTCTCAAATTCGGACAGGCGCGCGTGATCGATTGGAAGGCACTAGAGGAGATTGACTTGGTCGATGAGGTGCACGAGCTTACCGCTGTGGGAGGCTGGGACCGGCTCCTCACTATTCGTGAGCCCACTTATCGTGAGCTCACACTGGAGGTCTTATCCTCATTCGATTTCGGTCAGTACCACTCCATGAGCCTCACGCAGTTCTCTGTTTTTCTCGGTTTATATGACAGAGACTATGTTCACACGGGGGAGTACGAGCAACTCATCGTCGATTACCCTATTAGACTCACCCCGAGCCGTGCGTACGGGACCATATGCGGAGGTTTCCAGTACGAGGCCGGATCCTCCAAGGCCACCATGCTCAGTCGTCCGGCCTACAGGTATATACACTCTATTTTCAGCAGGACCGTGACGGGACGAGGCGACAGCACTGGAGTTTTGAGCCGCCTCGACTTGCTTTACCTGTACACCATGGTCCAGAACATCCCCATGCATTTAGGCTTTGTTGTGGCGGATTACCTCCGCCATCAAAGCCATTACGTGCGGGTCGGTGTGATCTTTTCAGTAGTATACATTACCCGACTCGTTCGTGGCATGGGGTTGTCCGAGGCACTTAGAGGGATGGAGAGGATTAGCATACCAGCACCCCTGGGGCTTACATCCCTCCGAGCCATGCGTATGGTGAAGAAGACGAGCACCGGCCGTTATATACTCGCAGTGGAGGCTGAGGAGGAGGAGTCAGAAGAGGAGGCAGCCGACCCAGCAGACGCTCCTAATTCACCGGCACCCACAGCTGTGCCGATGGACACCGAGGCCCCTGCATCCGAGCCAGAGCCAGAGCAGCCCTCCACTCGAGCCCGTGACCGTTTGGCGAGGCTCGAGGTGGCAGTTGGAGCTCTCCAGGGGGACATGGCGACTGTGCTCGCCAACCAGTCCATGATGATGTCGCAGTTGTCCATCATTCGACATCTTCTGGAGAGCGACACCGCATCTGAGGCGACGACATCAGCCCCACCAGCACCACCAGCTGCACCGGCAGAGTTTCCTTACGCATGAGGCGTCCTTGAGTCATTTTATTTTATTTTATCTTCTGTATTTTTATTTTCTGTAGTTTTATTTTCAGCATGCTAGTTGAGACTCTGTATTTTATTTTGGTCATTTTTATTTTGTGGTTCTAGTTGTTTTTCGTTGTTTTATTTTCTAATCTTGTTGAGCTTAATTGAACCCCCTGAATCCGCAGATAGTCTTGAGAGTCTTGGGGAATGGAAATCAAATTATGTACATGGCCGTGTGACTAGGTCACACGGCCGTTTCACCTCCAAATGCCCGTTGAGCCAAACACACCCTTGTACAAGATTCCACCAACTATTTCACTTGGAATTCAGGGGAGTATGATTTTGATTTTTGCACACCCTCACATGCTTTGTTTTCAGAATTTATAATTTTATTGTGCTTGCATGTGTACATTGGGGACAATGTACATCTTAAGTGTGGGGGAGGGATCACTTTATACACCACTTTATTGTTTGTTTTCATTATATATGCTTATGCAACCTATGAAGGTTCACTTTAAGGTTAAGAGTTAGATTCTAGACTATAGGAGAGCTTCGAACACTAGATTTCATCATGCTCTAGTTGTCATCCAATTGTTTGAGAAATTTTTGTCCGATTGCCATTTATGCACTCTACTCACTCATTAGACCTATAGAAGCTCTAGTTTAATGTTTTGAGACTTGTTAGTAGTTGTTTTATTTGAAAAAAAAAAAAAAGATATATATAGTTTAGCAATTGTGAATTCTTTCGTGTATATAGTGGATGAAAAGAGCTACTACCTTTGATTGTATGCAGCTACTCTCATAAGTCGTATACTAGTTATGCCCTAATGAGAGAAAGAGCTATCACAGGGGATATGTGAAAGCTAGCACCCTCGGTAGAAAGAGCTACCATCTCTAAAGTGTGAAAGCCACTCGGGAGGCCGCTTGAGAAAGGGCTACCTTGGAGATTGTGTGCAGCTACTACCACTCTTTTTGCTATTATATAAGTCTCGAACAAAAAAAACTGTAAGTAGTGGACATAGAGTCGAATTGAGATGAGTTTTTCCACACACACACGCTTTCGGATTTCTTTTTCTTTCTTGTCATTGGATTATTTTCTAGAGCATTGACTGAGGTGTTTAGTGTTAAATAGTTTTCCCCTTTTGTTATAGAATCATACTCTCATACTTTCTAGTGAACCTGAGGCTAAGCACTTATCCTTTCTTTCCTTGTAATGAATGTTTAGTTTGCTTGAGGACAAGCAAAAGCTTAAGTGTGGGGGAGTTTTGATAAGTGCTTGATTATATATATTTTATAATATCAGTTTACATGCATTGAGCATCACTTTTATCAGGTTTTAGCATTAACAAGGTGTGTTTTGTGTTCTTTTGTGCAAACAGGGCTTTGGAGATATGGCGTAAAGGAAGAAGCAAAGATAGGGTGTGATGACACATTTCAAGGCCACAATCAGAAGTTGTGTTCATATGCATGGGGGTGTTGCCAACTTTCGGAGGAGTACAAGTCATTACACAAACCGAAAGGGCACAAAGGCAGTAGTACGCCCATGTCCCAGCTTCCGTACTGATGCGTCTCCGCAATAACACAACAGGGTGATGTGTGTCAACCCCTTGCGTTACCGCAAGTGCACGGGTCGTCAAGTAATAAAAGTGGACCCAAAGGGTCGGGTTGTCGAACCACAGGGAACAGAAGTACTAGTAATAGCCCCTCTCTTGTTATCTAGCCTAATGAATGTAGTGTTTGATGATCTAATGGCCAACACTAAGAGTGTCACCACAAGTGCGCAGGAAATAAAAGGAAGAGAGTTCTCAATCAATAAAAGTGAGGTATCCGGACAATGCTCCCCCTAGGATTTGGGTGTAGGATGTAGATTACAAGTGTTTCTAAACGAAGACAATGAGTCGTGGGTATCCAAAGGTATAACGGCCCCTGCCTCCAGGTCACCGATAACTAGTCCCCTACGAGGTCCCGGCGGAGAATTCTCTCGACGCCTCACACCACATATGACTGCTTAAAACTCTAGGGATCCCAAAGATATGACCAATTCCTAAAAGTAGATCTAACCCTGCCTCCAGGTGGAAGATCCCTAACCCCCCTACGAGGTCCCGGCGGAGAATTCTCTCGACGCCTCACACCACATATGGTTGCTTGACACTTAGGGAATATGGAGATAGGAAATATCTGTCGGAAGGGAAAGGGGACACTCCGCTATCTCACGGCTCACCCTCTCAAAACTCTTTACTCTTGGTAATTCTAAACCTAGCGGTGATCTCTCTCTTCACTAGATTGAATAAAACATGCAAGGCAATTAATAATGAAATCAAAAGCACAAACAAGCATTAAGAACTCAAGAGTAAAACTCAATCTGATAAATTCGAAAAGAAACACAATGTAAATCTAATGAAAATAAGAATCCTAGGGTTTACATGTCCGAATACCCTCTAGGGGTTTAGCTCTCCATGGAGCGAGTCACAAAACAAATAATAAATTCAGAAATAAGTTCCAAAGACATAAAGAATAACCCCCTTAAATCCGTGATGATAGTCTTGATGGGTAGTTTCCACGTCTGGATTGAATCCACTCCGAAGCTAGGTCGCCGATGGCTTCCTTGACGCTATGACGGAGGAGGAATCGATCCAAGTTGGTGAGGAAAGCTTCCCAAAACCGCAAAGAACTCCTTCCAAGCCCTAGCCGCCTTGTCTCTCGAAAGTGGCCAAAAAGATCCCTAAAAATTATCACAAGGCGGCTTTTATAATTTGAATTCGGGGCTTTACGCGGGCATCCACACGGGCATCCACACGCCCGTGTGGAAATTCCACACGGGCGTGTGAAGTACTCTGCTACAAAACTGCTACAGTGATTTTTTCCCCGAAGTCTTCCTTGGAGCCCACACGGTCGGGCACACGCTCGTGTGGTAGGGTGTGTGGCTTTCTATGCTTTGAAATCCTCAAGAACCTTCTTCTGCTTTGTACGGAAGCTGGGACATGGGCGTACTACTGCCTTTGTGCCCTTTCGGTTTGTGTAATGACTTGTACTCCTCCGAAAGTTGGCAACACCCCCATGCATATGAACACAGCTTCTGATTGTGGTCTTGAAACGTGTCATCACACCCTATCTTTGCTTCTTCCTGTATGTCATGTCTCTAAAGCCCTGTTTGCACAAAAGAACACAAAACACACCATGTTAATGCTAAAATCTGATAGAAGTGATGCTCAATGCATATAAACTGATATTATAAAATATATATAATCAAGCACTTATCAAACTCCCCCACACTTAAGCTTTTGCTTGTCCTCAAGCAAACTAAACATTCATTACAAGGAAAGAAAGGATAAGTGCTTGGCCTCAGGTTCACTAGAAAGTATGAGAGTATGATTCTATAACAAAAGGGAAAAACTATTTAAAACCAAACAGCTCAGTCAATGCTCTAGAAAACAATCCAATGACAAGAAAGAAAAAGAAATCCGAAAGCGTGTGTGTGTGGAAAAACTCCTCTCAATTCGACTCTATGTCCACTACTTACAGTTTTTATTGCTCGAGACTCATATAATAGCAAAAAGAATGGTAGTAGCTGCACACAATCTCCAAGGTAGCCCTTTCTCAGGCGGCCTCCCGAGTGGCTTTCACACTTTAGAGATGGTAGCTCTTTCTACCGAGGGTGCTAGCTTTCACATATCCCTTGTGATAGCTCTTTCTCTCATTAGGGCATAACTAGTATCCGACTTATGAGAGTAGCTGCATACAATCAAAGGTAGTAGCTCTTTTCACCCCCTATATACACGAAATAATTCACAATTGCTAAGCTATATAAATATCTATATTTTTTTTCTTTTCTTTTTCTTCTTCTTTTTTTTTTTTTTTTTTTTCGAATAAAACAACTACTAACAAGTCTCAAAACATTAAACTAGAGCTTCTATAGGTCTAATGAGTGAGTAGAGTGCATAAATGGCAATCGGACAAAAATTTCACAAAAAATTGGATGACAACTAGAGCATGATGAAATCTAGTGTTCGAAGCTCCCCTATAGTCTAGAATCTAACTCTTAACCTTAAAGTGAACCTTCATAGGTTGCATGAGCATATATAATGAAAACAGACAATAAAGTGGTGTATAAAGTGATCCCTCCCCCACACTTAAGATGTACATTGTCCCCAATGTACACATGCAAGCACAATAAAATTATAAATTCTGAAAACAAAGCATGTGAGGGTGTGCAAAAATCAAAATAATACTCCCCAGAATTCCAAGTGAAATAGTTGGTGGAATCTCGTACAAGGGTGTGTTTGGCTCAACGGGCATTTGGAGGTGAAACGGCCGTGTGACCTAGTCACACGGCCATGTGCATAACTTGATTTCCATTTCCCAAGACTCTCAAGACTATCTGCGGATTCGGGGGTTCAATGAAGCTCAACAAGATTAGAAAATAAAACAACGAAAAACAACTAGAACCACAAAATAAAAATGACAGAAATAAAAGACAGAGTCTCAACTAGCATGCTGAAAATAAAACTACAGAAAATAAAAATACGGAAGATAAAATAAAATGACTCAAGGACGCCTCATGCGTCGGGAAACTCTGCTTGGTGCTTTGGTGGTGCTTGGTGGTGCTGATGTCGTCGCCTCGAGATCTTTGTGTCGCTCTCCGGAAGATGTCGAATGATGGACAAGCTGCGACATCATCATGGACTGGTTGGCGAGCACAGTCGCCATGTCCCCCTGGAGAGCTCCAACTGCCACCTCGAGCCTCGCGAAATGGTCACGGGCTCGAGTGGAGGGCTGCTCTGGCTCTGGCTCGGATGCAGGGGCCTCGGTGTCCATCGGCACAGCTGTGGGTGCCGGCGAATCAGGAGCGTCTGCTGGGTCGGCTGCCTCCTCTTCTGACTCCTCCTCCTCAGCCTCCACTGCGAGTATATAACGGCCAGTGCTCGTCTTCTTCACCATACGCATGGCTCGGAGAGATGCAAGCCCCAAGGGTGCTGGTATGCTGATCCTCTCCATCCCTCGAAGTGCCTCGGACAACCCCATGCCACGAACGAGTCGGGTAATGTATACTCCTGAAAAGATCACACCGACCCGCACGTAATGGCTTTGATGGCGGAGGTAATCCGCCACAACAAAGCCTAAATGCATGGGTATGTTCTGGACCATGGTGTATAGGTAAAGCAACTCGAGGCGGCTCAAAACTCCAGTGCTGTCGCCTCGTCCCGTCACGGTCCTGCTGAAAATAGAATGTATATACCTGCAGCCCGGACGGCTGAGCATGGTGGCCTTGGAGGATCCCGGCTCGTACTGGAAGCCTCCGCATATGGTCCCGTACGCACGACTCGGGTTGAGTCCAATAGGGTAATCGACGATGAGTTGCTCGTACTCCCCCGTGTGAACATAGTCTCTGTCATATAAACCGAGAAAAACAGAGAACTGCGTGAGGCTCATGGAGTGGTACTGACCGAATAGCCTGAAGCGGATCGTGTCCTCCCTCTCAAAATCATGGCGAGCGCGGTCGAAGTCGAACGAGTACAAGACCTCTAGTGTGAGCTCACGATAAGTGGGATCACGAATAGTAAGGAGCCGGTCCCAGCCTCCCACAGCGGTAAGCTTGCGCACCTCATCGGCCAAGTCAATATGCTCGAGTGCCTTCCAATCGATCACGCGCGCCTGTCCGAATTTGAGACGCTGTAAGCGCTCATATCGCTGCTGATGCTCAGGGACAGGGGTGCCCTTGTGCCCTTCTGTTTCATGTTTTTTCAATTTTCCAGCAAAGCACAGGGGCACTCACACCCCCTTGTTCCTGCCCTTGTGGATTTTCAGCAAAACATGAAACACTTAAGCACAAGGCCAATTCCTTAACTTTAAATCTCTAAATCAATCTAGATCAAGCCACACATGTATAATTATCATGAAACACCAAGACTAAACAATAAAAATACAGCAACAACAGAATTAACGCAAAGTCGCCTACTCAAGCCAATTATTACTGCAGAATTGAAAAACTAACTATGAAAGCAATAAAATGACTTGGGTTACCTCCCAAGAAGTGCTTGTTTTACGTCATTAGCTCGACGTACCTGTTCCTCTATGGTGGCTCATGCAAGTGAAATACCTCCTTTTTCCGCAACCGCTTCTTCGCCCGAAAAATAGCGCTTCAACTGTGCCCGTTCACCTTAAACGTCCCTTTTTCTGGATGAGTGATTTCAACCGCCCCGTGCGGTGATACTTGAGTCACTTGTATAAGGTCCTGACCATCTCGATTTTAATTTTCCTGGGAATAATCTCAAACGAGAATTGAAAAGTAACACCAAGTCGCCTTCATTGAACCCTTTCTGCAATTTGATGTGCTTATCATGCCACTGACGCATTTTCTCTTTATAAATCTTTGCATTTTCGTATGCACGCAACCGCCATTCATCTAATTCATTCAGCTGCAACTTCCTTTGTTCTCCGGCTTGTGCAAGGTCAAAATTCATCGCCTTGATTGCCCAGTAAGCTTTATGCTCGAGTTCCACCGGTAAGTGACAAGATTTTCCATAAACCAAGCTGTATGGTGTTGTGCCCACTGGTGTCTTGTAGGCCGTACGATATGCCCAAAGTGTGTCATCGAGACGTTCGGACCAATCCTTTCGTTTGTGTTCCACCGATTTCGCTAGAATTCTCTTTAACTCCCTGTTTGTTACCTCGACCTGGCCGCTTGTTTGCGGGTGGTATGGAGTGGCTAGCCGATGATACACTCCATATCGTTTCAGTACCTTATCAAGCTGCACATTACAAAAATGAGTCCCTCTATCACTAATGATGATCCTGGGAGTACCAAAACGAGCGAACAAGCGCTTGAGAAATCTAACTACAGTTCTAGCGTCGTTTGTGGGGAGAGCTTGTGCCTCAACCCACTTGGACACATAATCCACGGCGACTAGAATGTATCGGTTTCCATTTGAGCTAGGGAATGGTCCCATAAAATCAATACCCCAAACGTCGAATACTTCACAGAACTGAATAGGATTTTGAGGCATCTCGTCCCGTCTAGACAAATTACCAGCTCTTTGACATTTATCACAGCTTTGAACGAATTGATGAGCATCTTTAAATATGGTTGGCCAATAAAAACCTGCAGCCAACACTTTCTCTGCAGTTCGGCCTGCTGCATAATGACCACCAGTGGGTCCCGAGTGGCAATGAGTAAGGATGCTCCACCCTTCTTCCCTTGAAACACATCTTCGCACTACATGGTCTGCACATACTCGGAACAGATATGGATCTTCCCAAAGGAAATTTTTCAGCTCGGCGAAAAACTTCTTCTTTTGCTGAAATGTGAGTCCCTTGGGGAGGACCTTGCCCGAAAGATAGTTTGCAAAATCAGCGAACCATGGAGTATCAGATATTGACTGATCTTGAACTCCATACAGGTGCTCCTCTGGAAATGAGTCGTTGATTTCATTATGAGTGGCTTCATCATCTTCTAAACCCTCCAGCCGGGATAAATGATCTGCTGCCAGATTTTCTGCACCCCTCTTGTCCTTGATTTCCACATCAAATTCCTGCAACAACAAAATCCAACGAATTAGTCTTGGTTTGGCATCCGCCTTGCTCATTAGATAACGAAGGGCCGAATGGTTCTGTGAAAACAATCACTCTGTATAAAATTAAATAGGGTCTGAATTTATCAAACGCAAAAACTACAGCCAACAATTCTTTTCGGTAGTTGTATAATTCTCTTGGGCACTTGTCAATGTCTTGCTTGCATAATAGATTGGTTGAAAGTGTTTGTCTCTTCTTTGTCCCAAAACAGCCCCAAGCCTGCATGGTCAGTGGCATCACACATGAGCTCAAAGGGAAGGTTCCAATCAGACGTGATTAGGATGGGTAAATGAGTAAGTTTTTCCTTTAATAAGCTGAAAGCAGATACACACTCATCATTAAACTCAAAATGGACATCCTTTTCCAAAAGTTTGGTAAGCGGTCGAGTGATCTTGGAAAAATCTTTTATGAAGCGGCGATAGAATCCTGCATGCCCCAAGAAGCTGCGAATTGCCTTGACGTTAGTTGGTGGTGGTAGCTTCTCTATTGTTTCAATCTTTGCTCTGTCCAGTTCGATTCCCTGGCTAGAGATTTTATGCCCCAGCACTATCCCCTCTTGCACCATGAAGTGACACTTTTCCCAATTCAAGGCAAGATTCGTTTCCTCACACCGCATGAGTACCCTTTCCAAGTTCTTAAGACATGCGTCAAAAGAATCACCGAACACAGAAAAGTCATCCATGAAGACCTCCATGACATCCTCCAGTAGTTCATCAAAAATGGCTGTCATGCATCTTTGAAATGTGGCTGGTGCATTACATAACCCGAACGGCATCCTTCTGTATGCAAACGTACCATAGGGGCATGTAAATGTTGTTTTCTCTTGATCTTCGGGGCGATCGGGATCCGAAAATACCCGAGACATGCCATCCGGGAAAACAATAGAACCGATGACCTGCGAGACGCTCTAGCATTTGATCAATAAAAGGAAGAGGGAAATGATCCTTTCTTGTGGCGTCATTTAATCTTCGGTAATCAATGCACACACGCCAACCGGTTCTTGTACGTGTGGGTATCGGCTCGTTTTGCTCGTTCTTCACCACAGTCATACCCCCCTTCTTCGGCACTACTTGAGTAGGACTCACCCAAGCACTATCGGATATAGGGTAAATAATGCCTGCATCAAGGAGCTTCACCACCTCTGCTTTTACTACCTCCTTCATGTTTGGATTAAGCCTTCGTTGAGGTTGGATGACTGTTTTATAGTTGGCTTCCATCAGAATCTTATGCGTGCAAAAGGATGGGTTTATCCCTTTGATGTCTGAAATCTTCCATGCAATAGAAGCTTTATGTGCTTTCAATAAAACCACCATTTTTTCTTTTTGTGATGCAGAGAGGTTGGAAGCAATGATTACCGGCAACTTCGACCCTTCGGCTAGGAAAGCGTACTCTATATGGTCAGGTAATGTCTTCAATTCCAGCTCAGGGGGTTCTTCCACTGAAGGCCGTAATCGATTACCCTGTTTCTGCTCAATTTCTTCAAAACCCTTGTGTTCATTTTCCGGTTCCTCCTCGAATACATCCAGTTCTGGTTGGGCTCATGGGACAATCTCTAAATCTTCAGGATAGTCTTCTCGAATGCCAATGCTACAAATTTCTGCCGCTAGGATTTGATCAACATCTTCTATAGAATCACCATCTCCATCTGAATTACTTTCTGTCATGATCATATTAAACTGTGCCATTGCTTCTTTCGGATTAACTTCGGGTTCTTCATTAAAAGAGAGGATTGCCGACTTATCAAATTGGTATAGTAAGCTAGCCAGATATGCACCGTGATATGAATTCGCGAACCCAGTGATCGAGTCTTCGCGGCTCCACTTGAAAGTTGCAACTAATTGTTCTACCTTCTCTTCATTCGTCGCCATTACTTCCTTCAATGTCTCCAATATTTCCTTCGTATTGAACATAGTCCTTGGGCACAATAAAAGACACAAGATAAGAAAATGAGAATAATGAAAGTAGAGAGGATGGAATAGAAAAAAAAACAGTAAAAATAAATGAATGGCTAAAGTAACAAAATACTAGCGTTCTTAATATCCTGATCCCCGGCAACGGCGCCAAAAACTTGATGCTTCTCCGCAACAACACAACAGGGTGATGTGTGTCAACCCCTTGCGTTACCGCAAGTGCACGGGTCGTCAAGTAATAAAAGTGGACCCAAAGGGTCGGGTTGTCGAACCACAGGGAACAGAAGTACTAGTAATAGCCCCTCTCTTGTTATCTAGCCTAATGAATGTAGTGTTTGATGATCTAATGGCCAACACTAAGAGTGTCACCACAAGTGCGCAGGAAATAAAAGGAAGAGAGTTCTCAATCAATAAAAGTGAGGTATCCGGACAATGCTCCCCCTAGGATTTGGGTGTTGGATGTAGATTACAAGTGTTTCTAAACGAAGACAATGAGTCGTGGGTATCCAAAAGTATAACGGCCCCTGCCTCCAGGTCACCGATAACTAGTCCCCTACGAGGTCCCGGCGGAGAATTCTCTCGACGCCTCACACCACATATGACTGCTTAAAACTCTAGGGATCCCAAAGATATGACCAATTCCTAAAAGTAGATCTAACCCTGCCTCCAGGTGGAAGATCCCTAACCCCCCTACGAGGTCCCGGCGGAGAATTCTCTCGACGCCTCACACCACATATGGTTGCTTGACACTTAGGGAATATGGAGATAGGAAATATCTGTCGGAAGGGAAAGGGGACACTCCGCTATCTCACGGCTCACCCTCTCAACCCTCTTTACTCTTGGTAATTCTAAACCTAGCGGTGATCTCTCTCTTCACTAGATTGAATAAAACATGCAAGGCAATTAATAATGAAATCAAAAGCACAAACAAGCATTAAGAACCCAAGAGTAAAACTCAATCT
Source organism: Dioscorea dumetorum (assembly GCA_902712375.1). Lineage (NCBI taxonomy): Eukaryota > Viridiplantae > Streptophyta > Magnoliopsida > Dioscoreales > Dioscoreaceae > Dioscorea > Dioscorea dumetorum. The sequence goes on from CACTHL010000355.1 coordinate 349,526, forward strand.
GATAAATTCGAAAAGAAACACAATGTAAATCTAATGAAAATAAGAATCCTAGGGTTTACATGTCCGAATACCCTCTAGGGGTTTAGCTCTCCATGGAGCGAGTCACAAAACAAATAATAAATTCAGAAATAAGTTCCAAAGACATAAAGAATAACCCCCTTAAATCCGTGATGATAGTCTTGATGGGTAGTTTCCACGTCTGGATTGAATCCACTCCGAAGCTAGGTCGCCGATGGCTTCCTTGACGCTATGACGGAGGAGGAATCGATCCAAGTTGGTGAGGAAAGCTTCCCAAAACCGCAAAGAACTCCTTCCAAGCCCTAGCCGCCTTGTCTCTCGAAAGTGGCAAAAAAGATCCCTAAAAATTATCACAAGGCGGCTTTTATAATTTGAATTCGGGGCTTTACGCGGGCATCCACACGCCCGTGTGGAAATTCCACACGGGCGTGTGAAGTACTCTGCTACAGTACTGCTGCAGTACTTTTGCTACAGTAAATGCTACAGTCATTTTCCCCCCCCCCCCCGAAGTCTTCCTTGGAGTCCACACGGTCGGGCACACGCCGTCGTTGCGTAGCGTGCATGCGCAGTTTCTTTGAACAGCATCGTAGCAACGATCTTCATACGCCCGTGTGGAATTTCCACACGGGCGTGTGGATGCCCGTGTGGGTGCCCGCGTAAAGCCCCGAATTCAAATTATAAAAGCCGCCTTGTGATAATTTTGAGGGATCTTTTTGGCCACTTTCGAGAGACAAGGCGGCTAGGGCTTGGAAGGAGTTCTTGGCGGCTTTGGGAAGCTTTCCTCACCAACTTGGATCGATTCCACCTCCGTCATAGCATCAAGGAAGCCATCGGCGACCTAGATTCGAAGTGGATTCAATCCAGACGTGGAAACTACCCATCAAGACCATCATCACGGATTTAAGGGGGTTATTCTTTATGTCTTTGGAACTTTATTCTGAATTCATTACTTGTTTTGTGACTCGCTCCATGGAGAGCTAAACCCCTAGAGGGTATTCGGACATGTAAACCCTAGGATTCTTATTTTCATTAGATTTACATTGTGTTTCTATTCGAATTTATCAGTTTGAGTTTTACTCTTGAGTTCTTAATGCTTGTTTGTGCTTTTGATTTCATTATTAATTGACTTGCATGTTTTATTCAATCTAGTGAAGAGAGAGATCACCGCTAGGTTTAGAATTACCAAGAGTAAAGAGGGTTGAGAGGGTGAGCCGTGAGATAGCGGAGTGTCCCTTTTCCCTTCCGACAGATATTTTCTATCTCCATATTCCCTAAGTGTCAAGCAACCATATGTGGTGTGAGGCGTCGAGAGAATTCTCCGCCGGGACCTCGTAGGGGGTTAGGGATCTTTCACCTGGAGGCAGGGTTAGATCTACTTTTAGGAATTGGTTATATCTTTGGGATCCCTAGAGTTTTAAGCAGTCATATGTGGTGTGAGGCATCGAGAGAATTCTCCGCCGGGACCTCGTAGGGGACTAGTTATCGGCGACCTGGAGGCAGGGGCCGTTATACCTTTGGATACCCACGACTCATTGTTTCCGTTTAGAACACTTGTAATCTACATCCAACACCCGAATCCTAGGGGGAGCATTGTCCGGATACCTCACTTTTATTGATTGAGAACTCTTTTCCTTTTATTTCCTGCGCACTTGTGGTGACACTCTTAGTGTTGGCCATTAGATCATCACACACTGCATTCATTAGGCTAGATAACAAAAGAGGGGCTATTACTAGTACTTCTGTTACCTGTGGTTCGACAACCCGACCCTTTGGGTCCACTTTTATTACTTGACGACCCGTGCACTTGCGGTAACGCAAGGGGTTGACACACATCACCCTGTTGTGTTGTTGCGGAGACGCATCAAAGTGGTCTGCTCCTGGTCTTCGGTGCAATCGGAATTTGGAAGTATCGGAGAGGCCATCCAAGAAATAGTAATAGGAGTGTCCTTCCAATCGTTCAAGCATCTGATCTATGAAGGGTAAAGGGAAATGATCTTTTCTAGTGGCATCATTAAGCCTTCTATAATCAATACAAACCCTCCACCCCGTGACTGTTCTTGTAGGGACAAGCTCGTTCTTTTCATTCATGATGACTGTCATGCCTCCCTTCTTTGGAACCACTTGAACTGGGTTTACCCAAGCACTGTCTGAGATGGGATAGATAATGCCTGCATCAAGTAGTTTAATAACTTCATTCTTCACAACCTCTTTCATATTGGGGTTGATTCTTCGTTGAGGGATTGCTGTGGGTTTGTGATTGTCCTCCATCAAGATTTTGTGAGTGCAAAAAGATGGATTGATTCCGCGGATATCAGAGATTTTCCATGCAATTGCTTTCTTATGCTTCTCTAAAACATCGAGGAGTTTATCTTTTTGTTCTCTAGTTAGGTCCGATGCAATGATAACAGGGAGTGTTGCATTCTCACCTAAGAAAGAGTATTCCAAATGTCCTGGGAGTGGCTTCAATTCAAGTTCTGGGGGTTCCTTAATTGATGATTTCAATCTTCCATAGTTTCCCAAATCATGCTTTTCCTCTTTCTCATCTTCCCCTTCTGACGAACTCTCACTGCTCATACAATCCTCTGTTAATTGAATTGGGGTCTCATGCTTCTTTAACTCATCCCCAGGTAGGTAATCCATTGTGTCTGAAGGTTCATGCACTGAATGGTTTGTCTCATTTTCACGCAAACATGTTGAATCTATGTATTCTTGTGAATAGTCTCTCAACCCTACCTTCGTGGGGTTAAATTGGCAACTTAGTGAGTGTATGATCTCAGTATAGTTCTCTATTTTAGACTCCATGTATTTCTCAAAGAATGATGGAAGCAAATGGTATTCCGGACTAGGATTGGTCGAGTCCTCAAAGTATCGTCTCCTCCATTGTTCATCATCAACAAAATTAACACTTCCCACTTCCGTTGATTCATATGAGTGGTAACCGTAAGATTCCTGCGGATAAAAGTAGCCATACCAATCATTAGTAGTAGTCATGCTGAAAAAGATAATAAAGAGTGAATAATTACAAGTACGGAAACTAACACACCAACAAAAACAAAAACAAACAAGATGGCGAAAGAGAAACAAAACAAAAAGTTAAATCAACACGCTCAAGCTTTCCAAGTATCCTTCGGTGAAAATCCCCAGCAACGGCGCCAAAAACTTGGTCATGTGTAACACACAGACTCCGCAAGTGCACGGGTCGCCAAGTAATACCCTGTGTGTGACACAGGGGTCGTATTCCCAAGGGGGCCTGAAGAGCTAACTTTACTCACTCTTTGCTTGTTGTTTAACTAATCAAGTTAAGTTTAAGCAAGTAATTTAATACAAAGCAATTTAAAACTCTAAATAAGAAAATAGCAAGAAACTCACAACGGGATCGGATCAAGGTAGAAAAAATGGCCACGGATGTGGCTCACCAAGGGGCTACTAAAGTGCAAAAGAGGCTAAGGTTATCATGCTTTTGGCAATTTGGACAGATACAAAGCCCTAAGCTAGGTCAACCCGATGGTCACGGTGTTGACCCCAAATCTAATAGAAGTAGTGGATGAAGAACTCTTTCCACCCCACATCCTTCCATGATTGCAAAGAGAGTAGTGGCTTTCACAAATTAGGGTTAAAACTCCACAAAGAAGCCAACCCTAAAACGGAGGGGTACAAGTACTCGATGATCACGGTATACTTATACAACTTCCCTTCCAAGCTTGAATGTGTCTACAACTAGGGCAATGTTCATGCAATCCTAGTAGAAACAAGGAAATGATAAACAAGATTCTCATGTATATCAAGACAATAATTCTCATCAAGCAAGGATTCACAAACCAACCAAAAGCATAAATAAATCAAAGCATCTAAAAATACACAAGTTCACCCACAAGGTTCACCCACATCCGGTGACCTTGGGGGTTTAAGTGTTCATCTCAAGTCCACAAACAATGTCCATCATGAAAACAACCAACAAAGACATAGAAAAACTCCCTCAAAATCCGGAGGCCGAATGACATTTGGAATTCCTCAAGAAGTGGCTTCCGAAGACGCCATTCAAGGGGTGGCTTCCCTTGTCTTCTGCCTCCTCAATCGATGAAATTCGCAGTAGATCTTGCCTAAATCTTGTTCTCCCCGTCGTTTTCCACCTCAGAATCGCACCCCTCGTCGTCCCTAAGGTCTGATCAAAAGTTGGAAGAAAAGATCTCCAAAACCCTAGGCTTCTCTATGCCTGAAACAAGAAAAATCCCCGATTAAACCATCAAAAGGCATCGATTCATTAACAAAACACATCAATGAAACACAATACATACGTATTAAATACATACATTTAGACGTTTATCACATATCATGACCAGGAATCCCTGCAAGGATAATAGGGCTCATCACATCACAAAATTTTAATAAAAGAGGGAGTATTAATTGAAAAGGACAAACAAAACAAAAATACGAAAATAAAAGTCCATGCAAGTCTTTAAGACAATGAAGAAGCTATTTGTCTGTACGCCTTGTCGGTGTCATGGATGTGGTGGGCACTAAGGCTCTTGTTCGGCATGTCTACAAGCACAAAACACAAGATTAATCCGAACAAAATGAAAACAAGGGCTTTGGGGCTCTCATTATGTCATAAAACCAAAGAAAATTAGATGCCCCAAAAAACATTTTGCAAGAGTTCCCCTTGTATTTGGAGCTTTTAAAAATTTTACAAAGTATGTTCAAAGCTCATAAAATTCACATAACACACATCCATTCATTGAACCATGAAGTTTGCATCACTTAAGCATGAAACATCAAGAAAAAAAATGAAGATTGGAGCAAACCTTAAGTTAGGGCTTCAAAGTCCAAGTCCATGAATTTCGGCGAAAAAGACGGTGAAAGTTCTAATAATTTACAAAATTGAAGTTGCTAGAGGTAGGAGAGGGATTTAGAGGAGGAAAAACGAAGAAAAACAGTGGAAAAACCAAGAAACATAGAGGAGAAATCGAGAGAGAGAAAGGGGAGAAGAAAGGAAAAAAGAAGGGAGAGAAGAGGGGGGGGGGGCAGCCACTTCTGTGGCTGCCTAGGCTTGCGGGTGCCCATGCGGGCGCATGGGCACTCGCGAGCCTCCCAGCCCGTAAGGCAGGCATCCTTACGGGCTGGACTTGCGAGCGCAAGGGCGCCCGCAAGCTGCCTGGGCTGCCTTGCGGGCAAAAGGCTGCCCGCAAGGGGTTCTGCCCCCTTGCGGCCCGCGAGGCTGGCAGCCTCGTGGGCTTCTTTGCGGGTGCATGGGCGCCCACAAGGCTCTCAGCCTGCGAGGCTGGGGCTCTCGTGGCCTTCCTCACGGGCGCGAAGGCGCCCACGAGGCTCCCTAAGTATTAGACCATGCCATTTGTGGGCGTTTAGATGCCCGTAAGGTCCTGAAAATTCAAAATTTCGGCATGGTCTCCCCTGCAACTTCAAGAAAAAAACGTATATACAACATCTACTTGCCGAAATATACAATTTAAGACACTTGAACTACACCGAATAAAGTACGAACAATAAGAATTTAAGACACGCATGGGCTCAAATAAACAACACAAATACGAAAACAAAAGCCACAAACACAAGAAACGACAAATAACAAACAACACGAGTACGAAAAATTGAAACACGAAGAATTTAAAACTTGAGTTGCCTCCCGAGAAGCGCTTGTTCAACGTCATTAGCTCGACGAACCTTTTTCTTACCTCATGGAGGTTTGAAGACGGTGTGGTGTGTTTACCTCGGCCAGAAGTGGCATAAGAGTTACCCAAAAATACAAAACATACCTGCCGAGATGATGTTAAGATGTAGGTCATACATGAATTACCTTTTGGCCTCCATGGGAAAAGTTTCGGTCGGGTGTTGTGCAGTTTCAACTTGGGAGGATTTTTAGATGGCTTCAGCCTCCTCCCTGATTCTTCTTCAGCCCCGACCAACCTTCTTGCAAGAAGCTCAAAAAAATGTTTGGGCCTCCATGGAAACTTGACTTAGGTTGAGAATTACTCGAGTTGGGCATGGGTGGGTCTTTGGATGGCTTGAACCTCCTACCCACATCTTCTTCCTCAACCCTCATTGGAAGTGCTTGAAATTCCCATATAAGTTTTTTGGGCCTTTAGGGAAACAACTTTGATCGAGAATTTGTCTGGCTTGGTGTAGGTGGGTCATTGGGAGACTGCTGCATGTTGTCCACATATCTTTTCTCAACCTTAGTTTTAAGCACTTTAATCGCCCACAAAAATCTCTTAGGCCTCCATGGGAAAATCATTGGCTGGGAATTGTCCAGGCCGGGCATAGGGGGGGTTCTTGAATGGTATCAGTCTTCTACCCACATTTTCGACAATCCCAGACACTTCTTGTTTATGCTCACTACGAAAATTAGCTTCCATGTAGAGAGCTTGTTCCAGCAGTAATGGTGCCACTTCTTCTCCCTTTTCATCTCAAACTCCTTCTATGCCATTGTAAGTTTTGACATGAAACTCCCATTCAAGGTATATCTTTTATGACGAGATGATTTTATGCATCACTTTTAAAATCTCATAAATCAAATTCTTTTCTTTATAGCTAACATTCCTAGCACAAGAAAGAAGGAAAAGATTAACATAGCATCTCCAAATCAAGGTCTAATCCAATAGGTATATTCCTTAATGATTTTTTTTGGTATAATCAACTTGATTTACTTTGATTTTTTTTATTGCAAGTGTTCGTCGTGTTTCTCCTTATAAGTTCAGTTTTTGTGAGTATAACTCCTTATCCTCAAAACATGCAACTGATGATGATTACACTCCCATCCTTGATGCATATCCACCTGCAGGAGGTTCTTATATAGAAGAAGTCTCGAAATCCATAAAAGTCACTCCTCTTCAAAAGCTCTCCTGAGGCTATCTCTATAGGTGATCACCAAGCAACAACTTTTCCTCAACAACCAGAAGAAGCTTAAGTTCTAAAAGCCACACTTGTAGAAGATCAATGATGAGCGTCCCGCAAGTGTACGGGGTTGTCAAGTAATACCCTGTGTGTGACACAGGGGTCGTATTCCACGAGGCCAAGTGATGAGTGTATTTCATATATATATATATTGCATGATTTACCCTCATCATTATTGAATATTTTGGCTTTAATTCTCCAAGTACGGTGCTATTTGAGGTATTCTTAGTTTGTCATGCAGATATCAAAGTCCTGAAGCAAGAAGAGATGTTTTGGAATACTTTTAGAAGCTAAAGGACTTAGAAGAAATCTCATCAAGCTCAACACGGCTTGAGCACGCCCGTGCTGTACCCCGTGCGATTGCAGGAGAATTCAGCCAAAGTCAACACGATCCGAGTTCGGCGAGCACGGTCATGCAAACCCCAGCACGGCCTAAGCACACCCGTGCTGTTCCCCATGTAGATTACAGGAATGTGAGTTTTCTGGAGTTTTATTTGGCCGTAATCTGCACGGCTTCAACCCGCCCGTGCTCACATCGGGAAAACATTAAAACCCTAAAAACTTAGGTTTTTAGGGGACTTTTTGGGTAGGCGAACAAGGGGAGAAGGAAGAAGAGAGCTTGGGGGTTCGTCCTCCTATCCATCAAGGGAATGTCATGCGTATGGTAGGCCGATCGGGAGGAGATTCCACGGCATTGTAGATCCTTTGACAACCACAAGGATGCAAGAAATTAGGGAGTTTTCAACTTCTTGTCTTTCAATTTCTTTGGCATTGTACTTGTTGTTTGTTGTCATGAGGGGCTAAACTCTTAAGGGAGCCCCAGGGTTGTTTGTGTGACGTTGTAGATTGAACTCATTATCTTTACTTGCAGTATTTATGAGTGTCTTGTTCCTTTCAATAAATCAAAGTTATTGGCTATCTTGTGTGTTGTTTAGTGCTTGATTGCTTGGTAGTTAGGTTCTCTTATCTAGGCTTGTGAATCGTTATTGATCGTTGCAAGCAGTGAGAGTTCAACTTAGGGCTCGGCAGCGCTAGAAACAACATGTTTATAGCATAACTAGGTTTAGAACTGAAGACATCTCTGTTAAATACTGAGAAAGACCGAGTTAGTGAACGTCAGAAATCCAACCCCGGGACCCCATCTCCTCCATCGAGTCAATTCTCAAGCTTCCCTTAGTGCATTTGTCCCTTCCTCAGTCTCCTTGAATTCGACCCAGAGTCAAATCCATAATTTTCTGTTTGGTTAGATATTAGCAGGACGTTAGTATTATAAGCTATACCAGTCCCTTATTATCTTCTGTCCCTTCTATTGAGGAAGTGGACAAGTCCCTAGCTACCATTCTGGAGGAGCTTGAAGCACTTGGCGGAGGAGATGAAGATCTACAATCTTTATCATCACTTGACGAGGCTCTTGTCAACTTTGAGAGAGGGAAGGTTCAACTTTGAATTTAGCTTACTTTGTTTTCATCATTTAGTTTTCATGTCTTAGGTTTTTTTTTCAACTTGGCTATTTTATCCACTTATTCTTACCTTAGTGTAATAAATGGATTAAGAGTCCATATCTTTGAATCCTCTATTGAGTAATAAAGCTTTATTTTATTTCTAATTTGTTTCATGAGTATGCCAAACTTCAAATATGATCTCCCCTGTTCACATCTAATATAATGATGTTAGAAGCATATGTAAAAGTTTTTAACAAGATCGGAAAGCTTTTCACTATCAGATCATCAACTTGATGGCAACTAGTTGTGAGAATCATAATCAACAAATTTCGTCCTTCTCTTCACCAATTTTTATTGAGACTTTAAGAGCTTCAAACAAGATCATGACCGTCCATGTCGAAGAAAGACATGTTGTAAAGTTTCAGTGAGAATTTCAGACATATCAAAGCAAGTATGATAGTCCGATGAACACCTTGTTTGACATTGGTGTTAAACAAAAGAAAAACTGAATTTTAGCTTGAAATTTTGATTTTTTCTATAAATGGTTTGGGCTTCAAATTTAATTCTGACCATCCAGATTGTAGCATAACATGTTGTAATCCTCCACTTAAAATTTTAAGGCAATTGGAGGTGACCTCAGTTTCTGATAAACGTCTAAAAGTACGTATTTTGCATGTATATGTTGTGTATTACTTTCACATTTTATTGTTGAATCTATGCCCTTTCGGTCTAAATTGCTTGATCTTTGTATTTCAGGTGTGTCAAAAGCCATGGGAGGCTCCATGACGTGACTGGGGACGAATTTGGCATTGAAACAGCGTTTTCGAGCGCGGGATCACTGTAGAACCGTACTGTAGCAGTTACTGTAGTACATCACGGACTTCTCGGCAGAAAAGTAGAAATCCCGAGGGGTCAGCATACCGGCTGTATGCTGACCCGTTTACCCATCGGGATTTGGGTGTTTAAAGGCTATTTAGGGCATCTTTTTAAAGGACTTTTGGATGATCTTTAGGAGAGTTTTTGGGGGGAAAAGGGAGGCTAGGGTTTGGACACCATTTCCACCCGATTTAGGAGGGCAAAAGGAGAGGAAATCCGAGCATTCTTCGGTGGGGAGAGAAAGATCTAAGAGGATCCACTTCAAGGGCTTCATTGCTTGGAGCTTGAAGACAACGGGAAGCCACCCCTTCGAGTGCCGACTTCGGAAGGTTTTCTACGGGGATTCAAGCGTCATTCAGCCTCTACCTTTAGAGGGAGTGTTCCTCATGTTTATTTTAGTTGTTTGCATGCATTGTTTGGTTGATTTGTTGAACATGAACAACTAAACCCGAAGGTCACCGGATGTAGGTGAACCTTGGGGGTCAACTTGTGATGTTTTGGATTATTTGAGTTATCTATTACATGATTGGCTTGTTGTGATCCTTGTTTGGTGTTCTTGATTGTTTTGGTACATGTGATTGATTGATGTATCAAATTCTTCGTAGCAGTTTGTAGCATGACCATTGCCTTAGTGCTAGACTCCACCAACTTGGAAGGGATTATTGTATAAATACGCCGTGACCATCGGGTATTTGTACCCCTGCATTTCTAGGGTTGAAAACTAACTAGTGTTTCTACCATAACTTGAGGAAACCATCATTCTCTTGAGGCAACCGTGTGAGTGGTTGAGTGGGAGAAATTCCTTATTCAACCCTCGCACCGGGTTAGAGTTCAATTGTCATGACCATCGGGTTGACCTATGTTTAGGTTTTCTCGGTCCAACTAGCCACATGTTTAATCTCTCAAATATCCTACTCACTTAAGTAGCCCCCTTGGGGATCCTCATCCGTGGCCGTTTCTATCCTTGAGCATCTCTTGTGTTTTGATTTCGTCGCATTTATTTAAACAATTTCTCTTGTTGTTCATTTGTTTTCTTTCATGTTTATTCTCTTGAAATCGAATTGGTGAGCTAAACAACAAGTAAGAAGTGCGTAAAGTAACTTCTCAGGCCCCTTGGGAATACAACCCACTCGTGCGTGCGCGAGTGGTTTATTACTTGACGACCCCGTGTGCTTGCGGGTGTTCACACTTTGTGTCGATCAAGTTTTAACGCCGTTGCCGGGGATTCACCGAGGGATATTTGGAAAGCTTTAAGCTTGTTGATTTAGGCTTATCTTTTTCTGTTGTTTTCTTTTTTTTGTTGTTTGGTTTGTTTTATTTTTTGTGTTTTCTTGACGACCCGTGCGCTTGCGGACAATCGACCAAGTTTTTGGCGCCGTTGCCGGGGAATTCCAAGAATGCTAGGAAAACCTCTAGCTCACTGCTCTAGTCATTTATCTTTCTTTTTGTGAATATTTGTTTTTGTATGTGTTTTTCACCATTATGTTCATATTTGTTTATTTTCCTTCTTTCTTGTTTACTTTGTTAGCTTATTATTTTTAGTCTTATTATTTATACAGGGCCATGGATTTTCAAGAAAATATGTTGGCCGCCAAAATCTATGCACTTGAAGAACAGAATAATAGGTTTTCAACAAAAGTCTATGATCTTGAGAAGAAGATGGAATGTCTCTTTGCCATGAAAGCAAGCCAAGGCATTACACAACAACCAAGACCTCAACAACCCCAAGTTACCCAATTTCAGCCACAACGTCGGCAAGAGAGGAAATACACTACGGAAGATGTTCTAGCAAGGTTTATGATCAGTACAGATGCAAGGTTTGCAATAATGGACAAACGACTTGATGAATTCGGTGCAATACTAAGGAATGTCCAAGCTTCAATCAAAGTACTTGAGAACCAAGTTGAGAAACTTGTTAGGGCAAATTCCGAGCCTTCTTTGGGTAGCCCAATGAGCAATATTGAAAACAACCAAAGTGAAAACCGGGCGTATATCAATCTTATGAGTGGGCAACAATTGGAAGATGGGGTAAAGCAAGATAATGAGGAGGTCATCATGGCTATAGACATATGTGAGGAAGTAGAGGATGCCCCATCTACCACGTTTCAAGAAACTACTTGCCTCGATATCAAGCATTCAATGAACCAATCGATAACCTTTAAGTGCAGAGAAAAAAATTTGGGAATTGTATTTGAAGATTTGGGGAGGAAACCAATGTCATCCTTGAACCCACCTATGCCGGGCTTGAACAATTCCCAACCAAAACTTTTTCCATTGCGGCCCAAGCAAATTTTATGGGCCACTTTTGATCATTCAAGAAAGGTTGAGAGAAGAAATGTGAAAAGGCTGTTAAAGCGTTCAATTAATCCACTTATGCGAAGCCTGATAAGTTCTCAACCTAACTTGTTCCCTTGGAAACCCAAACAACACTTATGGGTAATTCAAGGTGATTTGACAATGGCCGAGGAGCAAGATGTGGGTAGGAGGTTGACGCCATTCGAGGACCCACCGATGCCAAGATTGAGTAATGCTCGGCCCAAGCTTTTCCCATGGAGGCCAAAAGGTAACTCAAGCATGACCTCCAAACTTGCATCATCCCGGAAGGTAAAGTTCATATTTTTTGGTAGCTCTTATGCCACCTCTAGCCGGGAGGAACACACCATTTTCAAGCCTCCCTAGGTAAGAAAGAGGTACGTCGAGCTAATAACGTTAAACAAGCGCTTCTTGGGAGGCAACCCAAGCTTCCTTTCATTTCTTGCATTCATTTTCTTGTTTGTGTTGTTTTATTTTACTTGTGTTTTTAGTAGTGGTTCGTGTGTAGTTGTGCTTTTCGTCGTTTTTCTTGATTCTTTCGCCTTTTTGTTAACTTGTTTGTCATGTGGTTTTTGAAGAATTCTTGTTCTAGATGCATGCATGTTGATGTTTTGAGTGTTTAAATGATGTTTCCGGCCATATTTTTCAAGGTTTCATCGGTGTTTTGTGTGTACAAAGTGTGGAGATCAAAATGTGCAACCTGAAAAATCCCGAGGACCATCCTTGCGGCCGTAAGGATGCCCCTCGCGATTTTTCCCGAAGTTCTTGCCGACCATCCTTACGGCCGTAAGGATGGTCGGCAAGACCACCCGAAGAAGCACTAAAAGGGCATGTTTTGGGGGCTTAAACTATTCATTCTTCTTCCCCATTCTTCTAACCGGTTCTCCCTCATTTCTCCACCATTTTTCATGATTTTTTTTGCCCTAGTTTGCTCTCCTCCTCCTCTTTTCCATCTTGGTGACAAAAATTTGGAGTTTGAGCAAGCTTTTTGGCCGGATCTAGCCCTTAGATTCACTCATCTTACTCTAGGGCAAGGGTTTGATCTCTCACTCAAAACCTTGAATTTTTCTTATTTTTGTGGATGAAATTTCATGGAGTTTTGTTGGTTGTTGTTTTTGTGGGTTTTGGGAGCAATTTCAAAGCTTTGTAAAAATGTTTATGCTCCATTTACAAGAGAAGCTCTTGCAAAATCTTTTGGGAATTACTGTAGCAATTCTTGAATTCTTTCACATTCCCATCATGTTGAACCATTGCTTCTCTTGTATGTGACTTAATCTTGAATCATATTTGTAAACCCATAGCCATGCTTGCATTATTGAGCTTTGGACACCATGATAATGATGAACAAAGAATTTGCTTTGATTTTGTTTTGCTTGATTGTTGTGTTGTGTTAGTTGTTTGTTTTGTTTGATTTTGTTTGTGTTTTTTTCTTTTTGTGTGTGTTAGATGCCTTGATATGATGTTCCTTTCTATCTTGTAGGATGGAAGTAGGGCATCAAGCACGCCTTCTCTCTCGATCATCTACTCGCATCATTGGTGGCTACCCCGATCTCTTGGACTTCAAGCCTCTTGTTTTGAGACTCGGGGAAGTTCATGAAACCCTCTTATTATGCTTTTATTGCCTATATTTTTTATGCACTGCTGATTTAGACACATTGAGGACAATGTGCATCTTTGAGTGGGGGGTGGATTTTCATGAACTTTGGAATTGTTTTAAATTGCATGCTTGACTCACCTATGATAGCTGTGATCTTATTGTTAAGGATTTCCTAGCTTGGTAGAATGATAGTCGTGAGTTGTACTCTACATTTGCTTGAATGTAGTTCTGTTTCATCTTTAGTGTATTTATGCCTGCTCACTTTAACTTCCACTTCTGACACTCTAACCCATCTTATTGATTTAGTGTTAGGATGCTAAATTCTTCTTTCAATAGTCCTTTAAAAACTTTTGAGTCTCCTATTTTTCCTTTAACCCTAAGTGAAGTTTTTAAGTGAGGTTTTTGCTTTAACCCTAAGTGAGGTTTTGTCAGTATTCCTCTGCTTGTAAAAGCATGAATGCGTTTATGTAGATCTGTAGTCAAGTAAGTCGGGTGGCTCTTGTGCCTGGCCAGCATGTGCATCCTGCTGAAAGATTTTTGTACAATCTACGTTAGACGGTCTCGAAAAAAAAAAAAATATATATTTGACCTTTCGGGCGCCTGAAACCTGTTCTATCTTCACTTGTTGTTAAAGTTCCATTTTGGAGACCAGAAGATTTTTAACTGACTATTGAGAGGGTCTTTAGCACTCTAACACTAACTTCAATTTGTATGAGGTGAATGGACATCCTGGGGTAATCCAGGGTGTGGAGGTCAGTGTGGGAGTCAGCACACACTCACAAGAACACTTTGGATGAAACAGAGCTGATATTGCTTGTCTATACACTGAACAACTCACTTCCTGATTTCTAACCATCTGTGCTAGTGAAGTCCTGTACATTTGAGATTGAGGTCGTATATTTAGCTGTTTATCTTCTTGCCCCTGTTCTTCATGTTTGTTTGCTTGGGGACAAGCAAACGCTTAGGTGTGGGGATGTTTGATAAACGTCTAAATATACGTATTTTATACGTAATTGTGTAAATTATTTTATTATCTTTTTAATGAGCTGATGCCCGTTTTCGGTCTAAATCTCTTTATTTTTTCTATTTCAGGCCTGTCAGAAGCCCTGGGGACTCGACGACGAGATGGAGAACGAATTCAACAACAAAACAGCGTTTTCGAGACGGGATACTGTAGCGCAGCACTGTAGCAGTTACTGTAGCTCATCACGGGTTTCTCGGCAGAAAAGTATAAAGCCCGAGGGGTCAGCATACCGGCTGTATGCTCACCCGTTTACCCATCGGGATTTGGGTGTTTAAAAGGCTCTCTAGGGCATCTTTTGAGGGGACTTTTGGCCACCATTCTCCACCATCATCTTCTAGGGTTTCAAGGCAAGTGGAGAGGGCAGATCGAAGGTGGAAATCAAGGGGAGAAGAGGTTTTGCTATCAAGGAGCAGATCTAGGAGCTCGCCGGCGCGGATCCGACAAGTTCTCATCACCACCTTCTAGTTTTCATCTTAAGGGAGTTTACTTTGAGTTTTATCTTGTATTCTTTGTACTTCTTGCTTACTCCTTTGTTGATGATGAACTAGACTCCCAAGGTCGCCGGGCATCCGGTGAACCTTGGGATGAACTTGCTTTGTATGGATGCTTAGATTTACATTCATGGTATTTGGTTTGTTTTGTGGTTCATGCTTGGTGTACTTTGATGTATTGGTATGCATGAGAACTCTGTGTATCGATTTCTAGGTTTTAGTAGGTTGCGTGACCATCGCCCTACTTTTAGACTCCCAAGCTTGGAAGGGATACATGTACAAATACGCCGTGATCATCGGGTATTTTGTACCCCTCCGGTATTAGGGTTGTGCCTAGTTTGTGCTTCAACCCTAATTTGAGAATCTCGTGCCTTTAATGCAATCGTAAGAGGATTTGGGCGGAAGGAATTCCGTATCAATACTCGTACTGGATTAGGGACCAACTGCCGTGACCATCGGGTTGGCCTACCTGAGGATTCTCCCGGCCAAGAACCACCAGTGCCTGTGTAATTCTAGCATCCTACTAGCTTTAGTAATCCTGAGGGGATCCTAGCCCGGGACCTCGCGCTTTCATTATTATTTTCTTCCTTGAATATGCTCATGTGGTGTGCCTGAGTCCATGTGTTTATAGTTATCTTTGTTAGTTTTCTTATCTTGTTTTAATTATCCTTCTTTGGTAGATTAGACAGTGCCGTCTAGGGGGAAGTAATAGCAGCTTTTGGGACCCCAAGGAATACGACCCTCTCACGCGTGCGTGAGAGGTATTACTTGACGACCCGTGCGCTTGCGGACAATCGACCACGCCACGATCTGACTATGCTTTATAGCATCCTTGAGCGTCAGCCTATCCATATGGGACACTTAGTAGCAGAGACCCTTTCCCACCCATCAGGGTAAGTTTGTTCGTTTGGGAGCTATCTTCGCTGGACCTTGCATCACTCGACTTATCCACGGCATGGGACTTATTGAGCACACTAGAGGCATGACAGTGGTAGGATCTATTGCTCCCTTAGGGATACAAACACTCGTCTCCATTGGGATCGTTGAGAAGCGAGGAAGCATTTATCGCCTTGCTCAGCGGTAAGGCTCGCACCTATAGGACCCAGGTACTTCACATGACACTGAGATTGAGTCAGAGCCTGACAAGGATGCTAAGGAGAGTGATGGTGATCCCGCAAGCGCACGGGGTCGTCAAGTAATAAACCACTCGCGCAAGCACGAGTAAGTCGTATTCCCACGGGCCCAAGGAGCTACTATTACTCCCCTTTCGTCTATTTCCTAGCCTAACACTACAAAAGATAAACAGTGATTGGAAAAGGATAAAAAAAACTACTAATATGAAATTCGGGCTACTACTACACACATTTAGCGAACAAGGGAGAATCAAACACACGAAGAGGTGATTTGGATAATGAATTCTCCTAGGGTTGTCATTAGGTCCTGAATTTAGGATGAAATGTTGAGATGGTAGCTGGGCCAAGAGACTCCTAAAGTAGGTCAACCTCGATGGTCACGGCGATCAACCCCTAATCCGGTAGAAGTATTGGATCGGAATCACATCCTCCCAAATCCTCCTATGATTGCATTAAACTTAGGGAAATATCTAATTAGGGTCAAACTCAATATCTATGTTCATCTCTAATGGTTGGAGGGGTACGAAATACCCGATGGTCACGGTGTATTCATATATGAATCCCTTTCAGGTTTGGTGAGTCTAATACTAGGGCAATGGTCATGCAACCTAGCATTTCCTAGAAATGGCACACGAGTTCTCATGCATACCAAGGCATTAAAATACACCAAACATGAACCACAAACTAAAAGATTCCATAAAAGAAATACAACATCCAACAATACATCACAAGGATGATCATCCAAATTACAAACAAACATCCCTAGAGTTCATCATGTCCAAACCACAAATAAGTTAGTTCCTCATGAAAGAGGAACACACATACAAGTTCAAGGGGCAAATAAACAAGAAAAGAAGGAAGAAACACTCCCTCTAGCTTTGGAAACCCTTGAATGGATGAAGACCTTCAAAATACGCCTTGATGTCTTGGATCTTCCCTCCAAACCTTCTCCTACGATGTGTGCCTCCCTCTTGGTGAAGATTGCGCCGTAGATCGCCGGAAATGGCCGGCAAAGTAGGTGGGGCGCCGGCCCTAGAAGAGTAGATGAAAAGTCCCCAAATATGATGCCCTAGAACCCTTTAAAAAGGTGAAATTCGTGTCTCCTCACGCGCTGCCTCATCGTGTCTCCTCACGGGCTGCCTCACGGCCGTGAGGTTGCCCGTGAGGCATCCAGAAAGTTTCGCAGGAAATTTCACCTCCGGTGCTACAGTACCCTGCTACAGTGAAGAAGCCCTAAAAACGTCGTATTTGGTGTCGAATTCTTCCTAAATACGTTCTTGAGCTCATGTCGGCTTATTTAAGGTCTGCAACGTAAAAGAAAGGGATTTAGACCATAAAAAGGGCATCGACTCATCAAAAAGATAATAAAATAATACAAACGAATACGTATAAAATACGTATATTTAGACGTTTATCAGAGAGCCCGCCATCGTTGACAGCCGGGTTTGAGTTATTTCGCGCTGAGGTCCAGCAGCAGATCCAGAGCCTCGAGCGAGGACAGAGGGAGATCATCACTGCACAACAGCGGATTGAGCGCGACTTATCCGAGCTCCTAACCATTGTTCGCAGCTCATCCTCATCGACCTCTGCTGCCACTACTTGCGCCGTGTTAATGAGCGTCCCGCAAGTGCACGGGGTCGTCAAGTAATGCCCTGTGTGTGACACAGGGGTCGTATTCCACGGGGCCAAGGAGCTACTATTACTTCCCCTTCATCTATTTCCTAGGGTAACAATACGAGAGAATAGTACATCTACTAAAATCTATAAATAAAAGGATAAAGCTACCATTACACTCCAAATAAGCATTCAAGGGACGGACGAACAGAAGAAGGCGTGATTTGGGCAGAGAATCCCCCTAGGGTTGTCATTATGGCTCGAATTAAGGATGATGTGTTGTGATGGTGGTCTGGACTGAGAGATTCCTAAATTAAGCTAATCCCGAATCCCTCGGTGATTAGCCCTAATCCCATACAAGTATTGATCGGAATCCCTTCCTGTCAATTCCTCCTACGATTGGAGTGCACTCAGAAAATCCCTTATCAGGAGTAGACACTCTTCTGGGTCTAAGCCTAACATTCAGAGGGGTACCTAATACCCGAATCCCTCGGCGTATTGGTACATGAATCCCTTTCAGTCTATGTGAGTCTAGTACAAGGGCGATGGTCACGCTCCAAGTACAACCTAGAAATTGAACAGCAGAGTTCTCATGCGGTCCAATACAGTAAAGCACACATAGAGAGAATCACAAACCATAGAAATTCTTATACAAGAAATTCAACATCCAACACTAAATCACAAATGATTATCATGCTTAATTACAACAAACCTACCCTAGGGTTCATCATGCCCAAATCACATACAAGTTAGTTCCTCATGAAAGAGGAACACTCATACAATTCCAATTAATAAACAAGCATAAAGAAAAGCAAAGAACACTCCCTCTAGCTTTATATTGCCTTGGATGGAAGAAGATCGTCGATGTCGCCGAGATCGAGCCTCAAACGACTCTTTGAAGCCCTGGATTTTCCCCCTATTTCCTCCTCCAATGATTGCCTCCCTCTTGGTGAAGAATGACGCCGTGGATCGCCGGAAAATGCCGCCGGCGAAGGTGGGGCGGCGGCCGAAGAAGAGGAGAAGAAGAAGATGTAGAAGACTTTTCTTGAAATGCCCTAATTTTGGCTTTTAAAACATTTTTCGGGCATCCATACGGGCGGCCTTGCAGGCGCATGCTTGCCCGCAAGGCTCCCAGCCTTTTTCCAGAAATCCCGTTTCGGTGCTACGGTGTATGCTACAGTATCCTTCTACAGTACCGCTACAGTGATGAAAGCTCGTAAACGTCGTATTTGATATGGATTTCTTCCCAAATATGTTGTTGAGCTCATTTTGGCTTCTTCAAGGCCTGTAACACAAATAAAACCAATTTAAACGCTAAACGGGCATCAACTCATCAGAATACATGCAAAATAGTACTGGAATAAAACATATAAATATGTACATTTGGACACTTATCACGCATAATCACTTCATCCTGCCTCTTAGACCCGTGACATGACTTTGTTTATTATCTTTCTATTTTTCTTCTTTGTTTGTTTTTGTTTTTAAAACTTGTACTTTTGAGTTAGCTAGGGTTCATCCCCTACTAAACTCTTTTGTTATTTATGTTGGAGCTCTCTTTTCCATACTTTATTTCCATTTCCTCTTCAAAAAAATATTGAATGATGATAAGCTCCTTGTTCTTTTGAGGGTTATTAATTTTGGGAGAATTACTTGTGTCGCCCTCATTAGGTGATATACTCCTGATTCAAGTGGAACAACTGAGAATCACACCAAGGAATCAGGGAAGTTTCTACACTCCCATTCTTTGCGTATTATTTTCATCCCCTACGTTATTCTGCTGACTTAGGTACATTGAGGACAATGTACAACTTTAGGTGTGGGGATGGTTATTTTCGTGGTGTGTTTTGTATTTGTGCATGCTTGTTACCAATGATGGCTATGATTTTATTGTTAAGGACTTCCTTGCTTGGTAGAATGATAGTCGTGAGCTGTATAGTACATGTGCTTGAATGTAGTTCTGTTTCATCTTTAGTGCATCTGCATACATAATCACGATCACTTTCACCTTGTATACTCTAACCAACCCATCTTAATGGCTTTGGCATTAATTTGTTAAATCCTT